>RCWM02000065.1:0-600000 GCA_003667255.2 Euschistus heros | reverse complement strand
ATTACACTTAAAGTTTCAATACGAATGGTTGGTTCTTCCTTTACTGTATCGAAACAAATTTAAAATGAACTATTAGAAATATTTATCTGTTTATTTAAACAAAAATCTGGATCGGTTTTGATTGATGATATTATTTCTAATGATCATCTACGCTTTATTGGTTTTTATCAAAATATTAAAAACCTTTCAATTAACATAATGAAAGATTTTCCCGTTGAAAAGATATTATCTTTTTAAGATAAATCAATTTAAAAAAATATATTCATTGAAGTAGGTCAAGTTAAAACTCCCTTTTATAAAATTACTTCTTGCAGAATATCAATCAGTGACCGGCTAATCAGGCAAAATTAATCTGTTCATTCAAACCAAAGGATCTGTTGCAGCCTTCTATCTTCGGTCATCGATCTCTGCAAGCCCTTTTAATAACGGGCTTTGAATCTACCTAATTCCGTAAAGGGTTTCAAGTTCCATTTACTAAACTGTAGTTCCATATAATATTCTTCCAACGGAAAGTTAAACTTTAATTTATTCAAAATAAAAAAAATTAGTATAAATCGCATTTCATATAGTTTAAAATATAAAGTTATGTTCTTAATCAGCTATATAAATAAAATTTAAAATCTATATATACCGTAAACGGGGCTACTTTGAACAAACGCTCTTTTATAACGAATATCCTTTTGGCGGGCTCAATCTCCAAGCTAGCATCCTCCAGTTTGTTCTTTACATTTGAGAATTAAACACAATGTGGTGCGATAGTCTTAAGAGCATATACTAGCCGTCCTTCGCTGTTGTAAGCCTTTTTATCGTATCAGTGTTAAGATGTGTCGTTATAAACTTGTCCAAATCTAATCTGGTCTGGCGTATGAGGTAGCAGGATTGTTTCATGCGAGTAATACATTGATCACCAATCTATTCAGCAACATTTTCCTTTTTGTTTCGTGTATCTAACTCATTTCTTTAATTTTATATTGATTATAAGACAAAAAAAGGAAACTTGGAAGGGGCTTCTTTGAACAAGTTGTTGACAACTTTTAGAAGACGATGTTCCTTTAAACATTGTGAAATCGTCTGTTTTGTTATTTGGTGAATATGAACAATTAATTTCATTCAAATTTATAATTTAAACTATTTTAGATTCATGCCTTTACTATAAAATTAAAATTTGTTTCGGTTTGATGATGAATAAAAAGGAATATATTTTATGAGGCACTAGTAAATGTAGGCAACTCAACAAAAATAATTAAATTAAAACAACTAGATTTCAATTGAACATTTAAGTTACATGAGTACTTTTGTTCCTTTGCGTTTTGTAATTCTGTTCAATTGTTATTCTATTTAAGTTTTCCTTGTGCTTTATTTGATAAGAACCGATGCTCCATGGAAACTAAATAGACGTTAACAGATAGTTTGTACGTTGCTAATTAATAGCTGTTTTTTTTATAAAAGCTATCAACCAGAAGGTCGTGGGTTCGAATCCAACTTGGGCGAGTTAAAATTTGTTATCGGCAGACCCTCGAAATGAATCTTGACCTTCCCACCCTGGTTAGAATAATTTGGTAACTTATTCCTGTAGGATAACCTGTCCTTCCTGCCTTAGTTGGAGTACATGAGGACGTTAAGTCCCAAGAAACAACAACATAGCTATCAATATTGTTAAAAATATTTGTGTTTTTCTTATTTATGTTTCATCAACAAAAATCTGATGATGAAGTGAACCATATTTGCGGATTTACGGAAGGATTTTGTTGGAAAATGATTTTTTTTTTCAATGTTTTTCGACTCAAAACATAATAAAAAAAATTCCAAAAACATTTGAAAGAATTTAAATTTTATAATTAAAAGGGTTAAATTGAAGAAAACTCCGAGGGAAGCGTTCTGATGCGAAAATCATCCTTGTTCAAAGTAGCCCGTTAAGTAGGGGCTAAGTGAAAAATATTTCCCCCCTCCCTTCTGAAGATAGAGGAATCGCTAATACGGGATTTTGAAGCTGAGTTGTGTAGCTATCATTTGGTACAATAATATTTGAAATATCCACAAAAACAACCGCCCTACAATGCAAAATGTGCCGGTTCAAACTAGCCCCGGTTTACAGTATTCTTTTTCTAAACTAAATATGCCAACTCTTAAACGTATTTTAGAGTATTTAAAATGAATTTACTGGGCTAAATTATAAAAACAGTTAAAGAAAACTATCTTTATATTGATATAAGTCAGAATATGTAGCTATAAAAAGTTGTAATTTTAAATAAAAATATATAACGAGAAATTGAATTGTTAAATAGCGTCTTACTGAAATTCATATGTAGCAAGTACTTAGTATATACAACTTTATTCAGAAGACAATAATACATGTAGAATAGTTACAATTCACAGTAATTATTTTAATCAGTTTATAATACAACATCTAAACACCCAATGTCACTCTATTAAATTAATCACTATGAGACACATCTTCGAGTAGGTTCGGTATACAGCCTTTGTAGTCTAGAAATATAATAGTCTTAAGCTATTATGTTACATTCAACATTACAAATTTAATTGTATTATTAAGTAAAAGTTTAATTGTGTATTCTAACCTTTATAGTGGGTATCCAGCATATGGCTTAGATCAAAGGATTGTTGGAAAATCTTCAATTAAGTTTATTAAAGAAAAGGGAACAACTTCAAGGCAAGACAGAAACATAAAAATGAATTAAATTAAGTAAAATACAAAAATAATGAGGTTTTGACATAGTGTTATTGGGACGATGGTTGTGAAAGGAGGAAATTCGGCCAAAATAACGCTCAACCTCCAGGATTTTATTTATTAAGAGTACCCACTTTATAAATAGCTCCATCGATTTATACGAAACAAAAAAAAAAAGTTTTCGCAAAATCGCATGTATCTACAATTTTAATATATTTTTAGGACCCAAACGGGTAGTTGGAATCCAAGTTTGCAACCTTGAAAACCTTTTTGCAGTAAAAAATGTTTTGTAGTACTCGAAAAATTTACGAAATTTTAGCGATATTTTCAGTGCTTCGCTAATAAAAATTTGTATTGTTTCTGTTACCTTCAAGTTCTCGATAATGCTGTGTCATTGCTGGTTTTCAAAAAATATTTTTATAACAGAATTTAAACGAAATTTCATAATATTTAGCTTGAGGTCTAAACGGTATCTGTAGGTCAAATGGTTTTCTTATAAATAAATATTAGTTTACCCTCATATTTTTTAAACTAACCAAACAGCGAGAGATCTAAATTATATTTCTCTTCGTCAAAATATACTTAAACAATATTACTTATAATATCATTATAATACTACAATGTTATTAATGATTTTCATTTGTTTTTAGTTCAAGATGAATGTTTGAAATATTCATCGTACTCATTTGACCTAGAGTGATTATAAAATGAATTATAGTTCGAGGCTTATCTCAAGCCCTACTCCCTTAAGATTAAATTATAAATTCAGGATTTGCAGTTCCTTGGGCCGTCCATAAGTTCTGAGATCGCTCGCGGAGATGGGAAGTTTGTAGTTGATGACTATTGGGTTGGTGGGTTATGTCTAACCTGCAACCTGGGTTCAACCTATTTTACAATTTAAATCTTAATCGACTTAAACAGGAGGCCAGCCTGGATCATTCTATTTTCGCAGCTTTATAAATATAAAATCTTCAAAATTTTATAAAGCATCCAAATACACTGATTTCAATTTTTCTCCCGATGTTATAAAAACAATTTGATTATTAGGATTTGCAGTTCTGGAACATACTATTAAGCGTAAGGGAAGCAGTCAGTCCAAAAATCCGCTACAATTTTCTTGTCGCAAGTCTGGCCTTTAAAAGCAAAAGAAATTTTAATTTTATAATAATTCTATTTTAAGTAGTAGATTAGTAGGAATTATATGGATTCTAGGAATACATGTGAGTTCTTCAGAAATTGTTCCAGTGAGAATTAAAGCCACAATAATTTTTCCATGCGTAGCTGTAATTTTTAAACTGGTACCTTTACATTGATTAGGTGGTTGGATTGTGCATAAAAGAATATTTAGAAATCCAATTTTTATTTTAATGATTAAGTTGATAATCTAGATGGAAGGAGTGTACCCATTATATTACGATTAGTGGATAAAATGTCGTTCGATTTTTAAAATTCAATGGGAACCACATGTCACACAACGTATTTACTTCTTTTTAATAACAATTTCCTTGAAAATAACTATATTTTATTATCAATTTCAAGTTCTAACATCGTAACCTCTCTTGCAGAATAGTGTTCCTGACCTATCGGTCGATTTTTAACTTTCAATGAAATCTACATATTTATCATTAATAACATTAATTTTTTTTTTTTGTATGGATGTATGATTCCGGAAGGGAACATTACCTTCTATACCCACACACACACCCACACACACACACACACACACACACACACACACACACACACACACAGATATACACATATTCACATAAACAGAGTAGCCTATTGAAGATAATGAAGCAAATTCTCCTCCTTATCAAGATCTATAGGTGACACCTCGCAGGGTCAACTCCTGCCTTCTTTTATTCAAAAGCATTCCGTAATATATTGCCCCCTCAAAAGGGTCATGTAACTTTAGTCACTGCCCTTCGTGACTCTGAATTAATATTATTATTATTTTTTTTTTCCTTAGATTTATATGGTTATGACATTTTCAGAATTACTTGAGTTGGTAATTTCACTTTTCACTATGTGATGACTCATTAGTGCTCTCTCAAGAAACCTTGAGAAAAAACTGTGTACAATATGACCTGAAAATAATATTTAAATATATTTTTTCAAATTTTATATTAATTTTTATACTTATAAATATAATCTATCAGGAAGGTTTAAGTATTTGTTAATATTAAAGTTAATATGTTTTATCTCACATTTTATCTTACTTATCCGTTATTTATTTATAATTTAAATATGTACCGTATTTACATGTTCATTATTTTTACTATGATATCGCAGATCATATTTGTAAGTGCATTTTTTTTTTGTTTAAACATATTTATTACTATCCAAAGAAGAATGAAACATTAATAATTATTTAGCAAGAGAGATAAAGTGTGCAAGAGAACGCATTTACCAGTAATTCCTAAGTCTCGAAGGTCTACTCAGTCCAACTTTCGGCCGAAATAAATATATCGTATATGTTGACCTTCGTTGACTATCGCATGGTACATGAGTGCCATCTACTTCTTGTGGAAGAAAATATCTATAGATAAATAGAGTGTATAAGATTACATTTTCACTGTCTGCCACCTTTGAAAAACATTTCTTATCTTTGTAATGATGGTCAATTATTTCATAATTATCATCAAGTCCCTTATATTCCTATCTCATTTGATCTTACAACATTTATTTATTTTTTAGATAAAAAATTATTATTAGCAAGAGATTCAATCTAATTTAAATGATTACAAAGATAAATTAAGTTTTTATTATTCTTAACGGAATATTTTTTTACAGGCTCAGACTGAATCGTTTTCTTCAAATACCTTTTTTCATATTTTAGCAATGATTAATGCTCTAAAATACATTAGATAATGGAGATGAATTTAATTTTTATCAATTTAACTATTACCAAGCAACTTGCATGCCTTGATACAATTTTTTTCTTCGGTAATCATCAATAAAATTTATTAAAATGTTGGCCATCATTCAGTTGTACTGTCATGCAAGGGTTTTGAGTGATTATAATTTATATAACAATTAGTAGATTTATTTTGTTTGTTAACAGAGAGTTCTGCAATGCTCAGCAAGGTATTAACCCTTTAAGCACACCCTTTCCCTACGTGACTGAACAGAGATCCCTGCCTTCTCTAGATATAACAAAAAGGCAGGTCAGGATTAATATTGGAGTGTGATTTATCACCGCTTCGTAATTGTTCAAGGATTCTGTAGACTATGATATTTATTTATTATTATTGTAAAAATGTTAAAAGAGGCTGTTAGGTTCTAGAAACTATCTCCAACCTTTCAACGAATATGTTAGACGGGGACCAAAAGGAAGAAAATCGAAAGGATCAAACGGGAATTTAAGAGAATGCCCCTTTAAATAACGAAAATATTTAATCTTCAATTTTCAAAAATGACAACAATGGCAGACTATCCTGCGACCTTTTAAAATTGCCAAGGATTTCTTTCCGCCATCTTAAAAATCGTTAGATCCTGGCAGATCTTAAATCGGTATTCTTCACTGGATTTTGGGCATAATATAATAATATTTGTATTTATTATTTACAAATGATAGTTTTAACATAGGCATATTTATAATATTATACATCAACCATTCAAAATGGACATCTACAACCTGTAGGAAATAGGCAAAAGAATATTTATTTATACATAGATAAATATTCTACCTCCTTCTGATTGTATACAGCCAGAAAGAGGTAGAATTATACACAAACTGTTCTATTGTTGTGCTCTGTATAAGCGACTTGATCCACAAATGCATCAAACTCCTCGAAGTATTTTTCTATGTGATCCTTCTTTGAAGTCGGCCATTGGTCTACATTCAGTAGAACTTTGGTTATCAGTTTGTGTCTAATGTGGTATCAAGTAATGGAATGGTACAATTCCAATTTTCTGCAGTCATAAATAGGATGTTTATAGGATTGTCCTCTGTTTTTGTGTAAGTAACTTTTTACCCCAGCCTGTCCAGTCAAAATGGGTTGGTTTGTATATCAGTTTTTTACTTTCTCCTATATTGCCTGTAGTCTTAATAAATTCGTACATTTGGCTACCTTTTGGTAATTTTGTCTATCGATGTTTTGTCTTTTTGTCCCTTTCAAAACGTATAATTAGCTACATTATACTGGAAATAAAATACTAATGTCATATAGTTTATGCCTTGACCAGAAGGCAAGTTAATTAAGAACTATTGAGCTAATGTGGTCGCGCGAGGGGTAGTTGATATCCTAACAGCTAACAGGGGGGACAAAGACAGGAGCTGCAAGGAGCATAAAACACATTAATTAAATTTTATTGTCCTCCCTGGGGCCTCGATATCTCATTGCTACAGGGCCTTATCTGTTCGGCCATACCTCTACCCCCGCCCTCCCACGGAATAATTATTAATTATAGATAATAAGAAATTAATATCACCCCTTGTTGTGTCAGATTCAATATCGGCTTTTAGTACAGCAACTTATTGCAAAAACATTAAGCTTAAATTTACTAATTGGCCTTAATTTATTCTATTTTAAAATTATTGCACTTCATAATTTTTTTTCCATTTTTTATAATAGTTAATTAGACTAGACTCATCGGAACTTATAAAAATATAGATTAATATTATTACCCTTAAGATTAATCTCAATGATACAACTTTGAAAGTAAACCATAAATTTACCTATTCCTCCTAAACAATCCGCCGGTGTTCCTCAAGGTAATATCCTAGATCCCATACACTACAATGTAAACAGTTCACATCCCGACCACTGTCCTCACCACTTATGCTCACAATCCATTTGTGTTACATGTAAATACTTATCCTTTAATTTTATTCTATTCACAGCAATATCATACTAATCTTCAAGAATGGTGTCGAAATTGGAGAACTGAAATAAATCCAAACAAATCAACCGCCTTCTTGCCCAACAGTATCCTTTCACAATAATCCTGTTGAAGATCGACGTTATGGACTTCTTCAAGATATACTAGAAACGTTCCAAACTCCCAATTAATGTTTTGTTTTGTTTTTTTTAAATCAAAATCAAGTTCGGTTGCTAAACCAGATAGTAAACTAGTAAACTCCATTACCACTCGAATCCACCAGTCTCCCAACTTACTTCACATTTAATTCCCGATAATCCTCTAAGGCGTCAGGAAAAAAATGGCCTAGAGATCTTCTAGTGTAGAATTTTTATTGAAGATTTTCTTTAAGTTTTGGCATGTCATTGTAATCATTATCAATATATTTACTTGATGTATATGAAAATAATGTAAATTTTTTTGAAGTGTTACTGTTGGGTACCTAGTCCTTTCCGAATAATAACATATCATTGTACATACTATTAACACATTTAATTGGTATTTATTTGTTATACAGTTATGAATATAGATTAATAAGTAAGTTTAAAAAAATACCTTAAGGTTGTTTAAACAAAACAGTCATGATTATAATAAAAATGTATTGGTTTTATTTTAATTAACCGTTAGCAATGAAAAAACCTTGAAATATAATTGAAAAATTGTCAAAAAATGCGAAACTGATAAACGAAAATTGAAAGAAGTGCGATATAAAGAAGCTTAGCTTGAAGAGTAGGCTGAGGGTATATAGCCCTGACTCTCAACTTGTCACGTTTGGCAAACAAACTAAGGTCAGCTCAGATTTTCTTATTTTTAAACGATAGGAAAGCTAAACGATCCATCTTTTATACTTTTCTCAGGGTGAATACATTATATTATTCATTTATTCCTATATACATGTTATAAAATACGTGTTTATATTAAACATGATTCTCAGATAACCTACAATTTTCAGCAATTATTTTTAACCCTATACAGGTGTTCTAAAACGCAATCTACCGAGCACTTATAACGTTTTTCGTAGTTAAATATCTAAAACTAAGCTTTGGCTGGTTACATTTAAAAAGTGTAATAAAGTATATAAACCGATAACTTAATAGAATGATTGATGAAGAATTATAATAATTACGTAATGAACAATGTATACATGTCTCAATATGCAAAAGATCATTCCCCATATATATATATACTTTAGTGAAATATTTTTCCCAATACAAAATAAAAAAGTAATTATTACTTTTAGATTATATTACTCTCATTGCAATTAAAAACAACAAGATTCGATGTTAAGACATAATAGCTCAGATCAGGACTGAATATATTCTAAGAAGCTATATAAAACTGTAGTTGTTGACAGTCACAGATTTAAGCATTTTTCCGTACAAAAACTTTCAGAAAGAAAACTTAATTTTCACTGATGATAGAGATAGTGAATGCAGCTCAATTTCGTATTCAACGCCTTGCAGTTTTTAAGACATCATTTTCGAAAAACTAGTGAAAAAGATACTTTCCTTAGGCTCAATTCTAGATCCATGTAATTCTCCCAAAAAAAATTTAAAATTGGTTAACCTCTTCAAGAATATTTTTTCAAATATTTTTGAAATAATGTTAAGAAGGCTGATTGGTCTGTAGTTGACGGCTTCTGAAGGATCTTTATTCGGTTTAGGTATCGGTATGGTTTTTGCTGTTTTCCAGGAAGTAGGGAAGTGTTGGAGGCGGAAGACTGAATTGAAGATTTTTGTCAAGAACATTATTTATTTTTTACTAAGGTTTTTAATTACTATTGTAGGAATATTGTCTTCGCCCGGGGCTTTTTTTTTTTCAGCTTTTTTTATAATATGAATTATTTCTTTTGGCGATACGGAAGGGAAGTTAGGTGGTACATTTGTTGGAGATATTTATTTACAGTTCGGTTTACTGAGCGATTGTGGTGAGATGTGCCCAGGTCTTTAGTGATTTGAGAGGTGGAAGTAAAGTATTCTGCTAGTAAAGTTGCTTTGCTTTTATCAGAGTAGGCGAATCCTACCGTATTTTAATGAGTGGTATACATTGTGAACGATTTGTAAAAATGCAGTGAAATTTCCACAGAGATTTGTCTCCTGGTTTAATGTCTTTAAGGGTTTGGGTCCATTTGTGATTTTTCCAATCATTTAATTTATTTTTTACAAGTGAATTTAATCTATTAATTATTATTTTATGTATTGGGTTATTGGTGTTTTGATACCTTTTTCTTATTTTGTTTTTTAACTTTATGAGCATTTTTAAATTAATTGGAAAATTATCATTAAGTTGGTAGGATATTTTAGGAATGGCAGTATACATAGCTGATTTCATTGTGGAATTGAATTTATTTATATTATGCTCTAAGTCAGATGAGGATGTAATTTCGGGGTTTATTTCTAATTTTTGATCGATCATTTGTCTAAACATTGGCCAGTTGGCATTTTTAAAATTCATTCTAGGTGCTGCTTTGTTTTTATTTACTTTAAAATTTACCCGGAAAATCACATGGTTGTGATCCGAAGAGAGACATGGTACAGAGACGAGACGAGAGATATGGATATTTTTAGAAAGAGATAGGTCTATAATACTCGGTTTAAAACGGCTTTGAGATGGAATATATGTGGGTTCTGTGGGGCTATGTAATTCTATGTTATATCTTGATATTATATTTAACAGAGTTTTACCATTTTTGTTATTATTATGACAGTTCCACTGTTTATTTTTGGCGTTTAGGTCCCGAATATGATAATATTGTTACCAATATTAAATAATTAATTAAGTCAGGGGTGTATAGTTTATTAGGAGGAATATAGGTGGCAATAACTGAAACGATATCCGGTTTATTTTCGAATAGGAATGATTAAATTCTATTGAATTACTTTTTATGGATTGGGCATTCCACATCAAAAATTTGATTTTATCGTTATTAGTTATCATTTACGTTAATTATAGAATTGAGATTACTAATATAAATGAGTAAATAAATGAAATAAGAGAATAATAACAGAAATGTGAAGAAATGCTTAGGAGTTTGTTTATTGTTTATGTTTATAGACAAACAGATACTGTAAGTATTTTGTTTTGCCCGCGACATATTTCAGCATCTCTTTAGTATCTGTGAGGTAAAGATCTGTAAATTGTGTAAAGTAAAAATATTTATTTATATATGCGAGTATGTAACTGTTTAAAGTTGATGTGCTGTTGTTGTTGTGAGTGTAGGTTGTAAAGTTAGAATTAGAGGAGGCGAAGTTCGTAAGTAATTCTAAACCATAAGTTATTATAATATGTTTAAAAATATAATTATAGAATATATTAGTATTTGTTAAATTAACCATTAATCAATAAATGATAACAGTCCTTCTATTAAAATAAAAATTTTAGACATACCGTCTTCAGCATTTTTTAGTTTTAACATCGTATTTTTAAAATTTGAGATAATTTTCCCAATGTTGAATGAACTGAAAAAAAATTTTTATTTCTTTGAAACAGTCAGAGAAACGAAGGCTCCTGATTCTGTTGATCTTTCGATGAGAAGGTGTTTTGAGGCCATTGAGATTTTGGGTTCGGAAGAGTTGGAAAGCTTCTTTAGTTGCTTTAAAATTCTTTCGTGGGGCTGCTTTTATTGTGGGGTTTTTCTTGCTTAATTGCAATTCCATGTTTCTAGTGTATTTAATACAGTTCGGTGAGTTTGAGAAATGTTCTTCGGAGCAATTAATACATTTAGGTTTGAATCCGTCGATAAGGGCGTTCGGGCAGTCTTTTGACAAGTGATTTTCTGAGCATTTAAGACGCATTTGGTTTCTTAAAACAATTTCGTGCCACGTGGTTGAATTCCTGGCATACGTAGCATTGTGTGATTATTTTATTTGACCTGTATTTTTCCCATTTTATTACTAGGTCGCAACAGTAGTTGATTTTATTTATTTTATTTAATTGTTCTTTATTTTCTAAGATGACTATAGCCAACGGAAGTTTAATTAGTCCAGTTTCTGTTGTTTTTTTTCAATCTGGTTTATTTTGTGTACCTAAAGGCCTTGGTTTTTTAGGTTTTCTGTTCTTTTTAATCTTTTTTTTTATGAAATGCCTTCTAAGGATGGAGCCTCTGCTTCGGCATTTCAATTAGGGATGGACATCGTAAGATTAATATCAATAAACGATTTTTTGGTGACCATAAACATTTGTGTTTTTTTTTTTTTTTGTTTTTTAATAAAATGCATCATTTAATATTTCTTTAAGGTCACAATAATATTTCTGATTATTCATTCGATTTAATTTTTTTCTCAGTTACAGTACATTCCTGCTAACCCGGTATTTTTTAATTTTATTTTTTCCATCTAATTCTGCTATGTTTTAATTTTAGTATATGTACCGCCGAAGCGAGTACAAAGGGGCTTAAGGGACTTAACTTTTGAGTTTAAAAGGTGGCAAGGTTGGATCCCCTTAGCGGACGTACTCGCCGAGGGAAGGGATTCAGACTTTACAGACTGACCCACCAGTAATCGCTAGCAGAGTGACTTCCTCCTCGCCCATCATAGAAGAAAAGAAGACAAGCCGTCTACAGAGGACCCTCCAGCAGCCAAGGATAATGATCTTCAAATGCCGAAAGGCAATCCAAGATTATAAACTCTAAGTTCTTGTATGTTTGTAAATAACAAATAAATGGAGGATTAGAAAAAAAAAGTTTTAATTATTATTTTTGTCCCTTGTTCCTGAAAAGCCGGCAATTCACAAACTCAGCAACCTCCCGCCCACATGACGGCAAGTTTGTGAAAATGTAGTGTATATTAAGCTTGTCAGGGGAGCGGGACTGTACAAGGCACTGTATTCCTAGCTCCGAGAACCAAGTTCAAGGCCGGCTGAAACCAGATAATTTAATTTCTGTTTCTTCAACCGTTGATTGATATCGTAGTCTAGAGATCCTCCTGGGGTACACCAACCCTCTATAAAGTGGGTAGTAATAATTAGGAAAAATCATGATTGCTTACATCACCATGCTGCTGCCGAAACCTATGCCTGAAAAGGCCAGGAAAGGAGAAAAAAAAAAAATCACCTACTCCAAAGATTGGTCACGAAGCGTATCATCACGTAATATTCCTTACCTATTACTGAATCCATGCATTGTATGATACTATGTAGGCTGTAAATAGTTGTAATAATATTATTTACCAACCAGTTCCAACAGATAAACTCAACAGAGTTTGTTGAGGAAGTATACTACCCCTGAGTGGAAGATATCAGGTTAATAAGATGAAAATCTGCAGAGATAGGGTGACGAAGATCCACTAATGACAGGCCAAACTTTTCAGAGCTTGATGGGAACGAAGTCGACTGCTGCTGGTACCCTGGTACCTCCCCCCCCCCCCCCCCCATCAGGACTGACGAGGCCCGGACAATTAAAGCGATAAGAGTGCCGGGTGCTATTTATAGCGACTAGATAACGGATATTTATGAAGGCGATTTGTCCCGCCCCTATCTCACCTCACTCTTTCCATCCCTTCCTATCGCTCAGTCTTACTTTCTTCTGTCTATTGTTCCCGGTTCAATGGCTTTATGCTCTTTTTATCCAGTCCCTAACAATGTTTCTTTCCATATCTCTACTTCCTGCACTCTTATATATTTCAGTTTCATGGAATAGTTTGCTCAGAGCTGTGAAGAAAGTTTTTAGAAAATGGAAGGGTAATTGAAATTTCATTGGAAAGAACATCGAAATATAAAAAAAAATTATTCCAATAGATATTTTCTCCCATGAATAATGTGGAAGAAACATGTAAATGCTTCTATCCAGCCAATCATAGAACTTCAGGGAATTTTATTAATAAGATGATTGATGATTGCAAATAGTACGGTAAAGGAATGTAGGTAGGAATTATCTGATGGTGGGAAGAGTTGAAAAACTTTTTTAATTAAGTGCAAAAATAAAGCAAAAACTACAATAGCTTACTTAAAAATAGAGTATAACCTTGTGTGTACCAATTCTTATAAAATCTATTAAATCATCCTCAAATAATATTGATCCCCTACTCATTTATTACCTCTTTGGCAGGTTATCGATTGTTGTGCTGGGTGGCTTAATAAAAAAAGTAGGTACATAACATATTTTTATATTCACAAATTAATAAAATAAATATTAACATTTTTTACCTGTTCTCCAAGCATGTGAGGTAATTGTTTACCTTTATTTTGAGCATCAAATTAGATTAAATACGATAGTGAATTTGTGATTATGTATCAACCGCGGAGTGGTTAACACGTATTTCGTAGTAAGGCGCCTAGAGCCTATAAAGCAATTTCAGGCTAAGTTAGGATAGGGATGGCTGATAATCCAGATGCCTATCAAGATTACTAGGAGTTTCAGATATGATGAACCAAGGATCGATTTTAATTCTTTGTGCAACTATATTGAAATACTTCTAAAACTCATCAAGTTTATAAAGTTTAAATATTATTGTCCTATAGAAGGAGAAAAAGTGGTTCCATAAATAATAAAGAGATGTTTGAAATCGAGATAAGGGAGCGGCACAGTGTATAAAGGAAGTGGCGATAGTAGCGCAGGAAGGCGATAGGATCTGGAGTTAGCTCATTCCTCAGGGTGAGCCCTTTATCGTTTAACAAGGGCTGAAAGGCCCCGCCGGGTTATCAACCCCCAACCCTCTCTAAACATTACTTTCCTCCAGATAGCTCCACAAAAAATATTTAATTTTCACAATCTATCAGCTTGCAAAGTTTACTTAACACAGAAGGTGAACCGACTCAACGGGTCATTCCAAGGCCTTTTCCAAAACCATTTCTAGGTAGTCTTCAGGCTTACAGTTTCCGCAATGTTATATATTTTCTTTGATTCGTCTCGATCTGACTTATCGACATTTGGAAAAAGAAATATTAAAAGGTTTTAATCCTATATTCAAATAAGTTTTCTGCATTATGATATATATTTTTTTTTTATAACTGTCTTTCTTGTATTAATGATAAAAATCACAGTACCTTATAAAAAGTCAGCACAGCATAACTCATCGCCGGCAGAGTGTTTCCTCCACCCACCCAGGAATGGCGTAGGAGATTCATTGAAATGCCGAAAGGCAAAAAAATACTTCCTTTACAATTGTTCATTTTAAAAAATAAGTACGAGGTTTGAAAAAAGAACAAAACAAACAAAAACATTTTCTTCTGTGCGCTTTTAGAAATCCATTTTCACTATATTTATTTGTTTTTTTTCTAAACATATGAAATAGAAGCGCTGTCAGAAATGAAGAATTGCAAATCTCCGGGAATGTATTCCTTGTGTTCCTGCCGAAATCCTGAAAGCCTACGCACAAGCAAAGGCTAGTATTACCCAACCTTTTTTCGGGAAAATGTGGGAGGAGGAGGCCATACCTTTATTATGGAAAAATAGTAAAAATACCGAAGAAAGGCGAAATTTCAGAATATTCAAACTGATGAGGAGTTACACTGCTTCCTATAATGAGCAAGGCCAATGGAGTTTTGGTTTAGCTTTATCCAGTTTGAAAGAACACAAACCACTCCATAAAACGAAAATATGGCTTTTCAATAAAAACTTGAAACCGGTCCTGCTATATGTCAGTGAAACGTGGTAAGTAACGGAAATTATTGCTCGTCCATTACGGACATTCGTTAATAGATGCCTGCGCAGAATACTGGGAATTTGGTGACCAGAACGTTTATGGAGAACCACCAATCAGCTTCAGGTCCGTTTGGATATAATAATGAAGTGGAAATGGAAATGGGTACGGCATACGCTAAGGAAGCCAGATGGTGCTATAGCAAAAGCTCCCCTGCAGTGGAACCTCCAGGGAAAAAGAAGAAAAGGAAGACCTAAAGAGACATAGCGGATGTCTGCTGATAAGGAATAATGCCGTGTAGGCAAATCATAACAGGAAAACCGCGCTGTGAGCACATGGAAATCACTCGCGAATACTTTGTGCTCCAATAGTGGTTAACGGAACAAATTAATAAAAATAACGATATCAAGGCTGAATATTCAAGTGTAATTGATGGATAGTCATGGACTATTTAGCTGCATTATCTGACTTTTTATTTCATTCAGAATAAAAAGGTCTCATTTAATTTTAACCTTTATTTAGTTTCATATATAATTTTTATATTTCTGAGTTTTTGGCTTACAAATGTACGATTGAAGATTATGTGAGCTATTGAAATCTACTCTCTATTCCTGAAATTTCTGTGGATAAATATAGAAGGATACAAGCTTCACAGGATATGGGTGCTCAATATGTAGAAGATCGTATCCTTGTTTCCCAATTATTGGGTGATACATTATTTTACTAAATGTAAAATAATTTACGGGCCGATAATGAAGACATCACACTCAAATCCCCTAATCCACATGCAGCCCCACGGACAAGGTAATGAAGATATTGTAGGGGAGGACTCAGCTGGAGAGGTAGGCAATAGGAATAGTAAATCAGGTGGAGAAGGAGGGGCTTTATTAAGTCCTCAGCCAATGGTTAGTGAGCAGCTCCTTGCTCCGCTCTGTTATTGGCTGCCATTCAGCTTTGTGCTTTATCACCATCTGCTGTAAGGAATATGATTCTGCTAGTTGCTCAATAAGTACACGTCCTATTTTTTAAAGAGGTACGAATACTGAAAATGGAAAAGTTTAACTTCTGTTTAACATTGATATAAACGTATTGTTAACAATGGGCTGAAACAAATTTGTAGGAACCTGGCTGAGTGCAGTGCAACCTTAAGAGAAATTTATTTTATTATTCATTGTGTTACGATACATATACTTTATTATGGTTATTAATTTGTAAATATATATACCGTGATGTTTTAGTGAATACAAATAATAAGAATAGGATTTTTCAATCATTGATTGAAGACATCCTTGTATATGGAGCTGAAACGTGGTCCCCCACCAAGATGATTAGAGATAGGTTAAACGTGGTTAAGATGGACTATTGGGGAAGGTATGTCCAGAAAACCAGTTCGAATCGGGTAAAAAATGAGGGCCTAAGGAAGAAAATGGAAACTACGGATAGCGTGATAAAACATGTCATGAAAAGGAAGTTAACATGATATGTAAATGTTCGCCGCATGCCTCCTGAAAGATTACCAGAAACGGTGAGAAGTTGGAACGCTTTTAGAAATAGAAGGAAATGACGGCCAACAAGAAGAGAATAGGAAATGGCAGGATGAGTTCAGAGGGACAGGACACCGTGGAAGGAAAGTTGGACCTAATGGAAACTCGACGAAGGGAAACACCACTCAAAGAATGAAATAATCCTTTAATGTTGTAAATAGATGTTGTATTTCAACTATTGATCTTAATGTTGCTATGTATCAAACCTTTAGGGTTTAATTTAATAAGCTTAATATTCGCGTGTTGCGTAATAGGGTGGCTGGCCCCTTCACAGCCTCTTGCGGGTCCAGCAGTTCATACCCTTTGTTGGTGTGCCATATGTCTCTACCTGCCTATCCCTTACCGGCATAAGATTTTCAAAGGGAGTTTGAGTTGGAGTCGATCAGTCATGGAGAGAGTCTAGGAGATGTCTGGTCTGGTCCCTTCTGAGCGAGTTCCTGGTTCCTTCGGAGCTTGAGAGCTCCCGGCTTACCACCATGAAGCCGATCCCACCCACAACATAGCATCGCCCTAATATTCAAGATAAGTTTAGGCTAAGTTCCTTATGTTAAATTTAAGGTATTAGATTAACTAATGATTCTTATTTCTAACTGTAATTTTTATATGTCAACCCATAGTGGAATATATATTGTTTTAGTTCAATCGTCATTTATTCACCATTTGCATGCCACTCAATAAGTAATATATTTGATTCCTCTCCTTTATAATTAACAACCCTTAATCATTGGCCCCACGATAACCTTCTGGAGAAGATATTAGATTAATATATTAGTACCTATTTAGTTAAAAATATCAATTATAAATTGTCAGGAGATTAAGTCCTGGCTGGCATCCCTGTATTTAGATAAATGCATGATCTGGACTGGACACACACAGAGGACATAGCAATGTTAGCTTCTTTAAATATAAACAAAATTAGCAAAAATGCATCTTTTACCTTTGCATTTCAGTTCACGAGTATAACCACTGTCACATAAACCCAAAGAACAATCGACGCTCCTGTTACAATCTGAAAACTGGTGGAGAAAATGATTGTTCATTAACTGCTTAGCTGGAATTGCCAAGTTTAGAAAAAAAAATCTTAAATTTTATAAACGTTTTCTTATGTTTAACCATATAAATGTTTAATAGTGTTTTCGAGGTCCAGTCAATAAAGTAATAAATATATTATAGCTACGTTTCGAGACTACAGGGTTCTCATAACCATGCCCTAAAGTGAACAAACCAGGTTACCATACAATTAGGTATATAAGTTTAATGGTAATTTAAAGAATATAGTTAACAGCACTAAAAATATATAAAACAAATAAGTTAGTATATCTAACTGTGTATAATTCAAGAATACAAAATATGAATTTTGTTACTCATTAGATTCCTACATAAACCACTTAAATTTGTGGACACTAAACTGACAAACTATAAATGTAGTGTACAGACATCAATGATAAAACGGTAAAATTAAAAATAGATAGGGGTTTAGGAATGATTGAGGGTTATATGGGTTTTCCCAGACCGATGGGGTTATTCCCGGGGTTTTTTCCAGGTAGACAGAATTTTCGCTTTAGTCCACCTGGAAAAACAATGGTAATTCCATCGGTCTGGGAAAAAACCATTTAGGTAACGGTTGCATTACGCATTATTATGGTTGCACTCCATGCATGTCAACGTCGTGATCAACAAACAAATGTTGTTAGTTTCTTTCTAAAATACCTAAAAAACTTTAGCATGTTGTTCAATATACCTTGAAATAACATTTTAGATTTTCCGTTTTGGTAAATCAGCGGCTAATATACTTTGATTTACTATGATATATCACCAAAATGTTAAAAACTGAGATTTAAAATACTAATGATCTTTACACATCTTCGCTAAGAGGCAGGAAGGTACTGGCAGTTGAAAACCGCGCAATGAAACCACTTAGTTCTGACGAGCTTATACGTTTTCAACGAGAACCATTAAACACAACATAGCAGGAGACTCTCTATGTATTTCTTCTGATAATATTGTACTTCAGTTGTTAGAAGTTAAATAACTAAAACTGTGTCTGGATTTCCAGTAACTCTTACGAACAGTATTTATACGAAAATAGACTCTACTCTACCTTCCGTCTGAAAATGTTTCCTAGACCACTTTCTTTAGCTTATCATTTATAAATAACCCCTTCTATGATAAAATCTGTTTAACTAAATATTCAATACTTCCAAATGACTTACTTGGAACCCACATACAAGAATAAAACGACAAGAAACTGTCCGTAGTTTTCTACTTCTTTGACATTTACTAGACAAACGTTTAACCTACCGATTAACTACAAGTGACTCATTTACATAAGACCTATTATGAGACCTATTTGGCGTTCAGCTCTGGAGCTCAACTAAACCTTCCATTTCTTTTCATATCCAATCATTACAACCCAAAATCTTTCAAAAAATTCTTAATGATCATAAACGTTTCCATCGTTCACATTGTCAAAAATAAACTTTCCTGTACTGATCTTAATACTCCATATTTTGCTGATTTTTTCCAAACTAGATATCTATTCTTTCATTGTAAACTCCATAACCACTCAAATCTGCTAGTCTCTCAACTTGCTAGTCAGTCCATTCCCGATAACCTTCCGAGGCGTTTCAAAACAAGACGGCATCAAAACCATCTTATATAAAATATTAATCAAAGTACTACCAAAAGATTATTTTTGAAAAAAAAATATATAGCCATTTTGAAACAGTAATATTTAAAAAAGCTGTGTACTTATATTTATTGTTATGGGTTGGGAATTTAATTTCAGGAACATAATGTTATTATTTTATATAAGGGTAATGTTAATTTTCATATAATGTTTTATTTTTTTATGACTTACAGTTGGTTAAAGAGAGAACCCCATATGCCTGAAAAGGCAAGGAAGGGGAAAAAAAAATTGGTTAAAGCGATTCAGTAGAATTTGGTGAAGAAATACTTTGATAAACCTATCCAAAATTCATAGTTATAGCAAGTACTTTGGATTTTACTTTCCTTCTGCCTACTATGTCAGTTACAAACAAATTGATATTCAATCTATTTATTGTAACAGATTATTTTTAAGTTTAATTATACTACAGAGAAAAAATATTCTTCCCAATTTCTTTCAGTTTTTATAAAGCCCTCTGTTAAAGCTAAATTAGCAGTTTTATAAACCTGGTATTTACCTTGTCCACGGCAGATTATGAACTTAACCAGGGATGATCTTGTATATATGGTATCAAAGAGGAACATTTTATAATCTATGTAAATTACTTTGGTTAATTATCAGGGAGGAAGATGATTAGTTTGCCGTATTGGGGAACGAACGACGGCTCTGTTAAGCCTAATCAACGGTGATTAAACATTCACAACAGACGCGGTTAAATCATGCAAAAATCAAGTGCACCACTCATGTTGGCTTTTGCATGATTCGGCGAGTAATTACGAAAATCGTGATTATCGTATTGTATTTCTGATGTAAATTTACTGTTTTCATTTCGAGGGCTGCTTTGTTATGTTGTTTTAGGATTCCTGTTGAGGCAGTGTTTTCCTCCAGGTCAATTTTATATTATTTTTTATACATGTATTTTTTTCCAATATTTTCTTTTTTATCATATTTCGTTCATGTCTTCATTCGTTTTATATATATATATATATATTACACTCAATAAAACGAAGAATATAACATCATAACATTACATGATTTCTAGAATATGTAATAAATAATGAATATTTTTATTTTTTTATTTGGAATGAACTATGGTATCATAGTATACCAACATATTTTTTTTAGGTTACACGTTTTTTTAATATTTTTTTATATATATACCTTGCCCGAGCAAAAACGAATGCCAGTGGCTCATATGCACGACACAAGTAGGAAAGAGAAGAGTGTACTGTTCCACATAATGAGGACTATAAGAACTAGAGTTACATTCCTAACCATTAAACGACCTTTTTATGTAAATTCGTGAAAGTCAAAAGTCCAGAAGAACTCAATAATGACTTTTATATCCAAAATAGTTATTTAAAAAAACAATTATAAAAAACCTAACAACACAAATACTTTTAAAATCACTTTAATGAAATTAATAATCATTCATACCAGTATAAATATATACCAACATCGTCAACGCGAAAATAAATGTTAATGGATATAAAATTAAATATTATTGCTCATAAAGAACGACTTTTGGCATAGTGAATAGGTGAAGACCAATGGAAGAATAAAATAAGACCTAAATGTAAACAAAGGGTTGAATGTTGTTTTCTAGGCCATATACAGGGTGAGTATCTCTTAGTGTAAAAAAAAAAATTGGGTTAAACTAGATCAAAAATGTAGCTAAATGCCGCAAATCTCACCTTTCTATTCCAATCCGTTGCAGATATACGATAAATCAAAGACTTTTTTGAGGAAATCACGTTTTTCCCCCATAAAAAACTGTAATATCTCCATTTTGTCTAAATATTTTTCAAATTTTGGCCACATTTTCAGATTTAGCATTAAATTTCCTATAAGAACAGAGTACAAGTAACCTTGAATTTTACAAACTTGATATCTAAAGAACAGCTTGATCTTCACCTTATTTGGGGAAGTCACAATGTCTTATTTACTTCAACACTCACCGTTTTTCGTAAAAACTATCCACAAAACGTCCAATCTCACAAAAACTTGCAAATTTAATCAGCTTTCGAATGATATGTTAAACGTAATGATTTTGTTTCAATTTCATGGAGATATTTACTTTTGAAACCGAAAAAACATGGTGTTCTCATTTTGTATACAAATCAGTTACTTGGGTAAATGAAACATTATGACAATCCCTTAATGGAAATGTGCATTTTAAACATAATAAACTCTTCATTGGAATAAAAAGCAAAGGAAAAAATGATTGTTTAATAGAAAATAAAGGAAAACTGTCAATAAAGCGACACCAGATCAGAGGATCTTATGTTAATACATTTATTTATTTATTATGTGATTTATGACTAGATGAGTCTCATTTTTACAGGGGAAGGCATTTCGACCATTCATAATAACGATATACATGGATTGGTAGAAATGCCATCCCCTGTAAAAACAGACTCTTCTGCCCATAAAATTCACTTCAAAAAGTAGTATTCTTAGACACAATCTGCATTCAGAAGCTAACGGCAAAATTAAGGTCTATGTTCATTATCACTGGATTTTAAACATTACATTGAAAATCTAATAAAATAAATAATAATAATAAATAAATGTAATAATATCATATCCTCTGATGTAGTGTCGCTTTATTGACAGTTTTCCTTTATTTTCTATTAAACAATCATTTTTTCCTTTGCTTTTTATTCCAATGAAGAGTTTATTATGTTTAAAATGCACATTTCCATTAAGGGATTTTCATAATGTGTTATTTACCCAAGTAGCTGATTTGTATACAAACTGAGAACACCATGTTTTTTCGGTTTCAAAAGTAAATATCTCCATGAAATAGAAACAAAATCATTACGTTTAACATATCATTCGAAAGCTGATTAAATTTGCAAGTTTTTGTGAGATTTGACGTTTTGTGGATAGTTTTTACGAAAAACGGTGAGTGTTGAAGTAAATAAGACATTGTGACTTCCCCAAATAAGGTGAAGATCAAGCTGTTCTTTAGATACCAAGTTTGTAAAATTCAAGGTTACGTGTACTCTGTTCTTATAGGAAATTTAATGCTAAATCTGAAAATGTGGCCAAAATTTGAAAAATATTTAGACAAAATGGAGATATTACAGTTTTTATGGGAAAAAAAAACGTGATTTCCTCAAAAAAGTCTTTGATTTATCGTATATCTGCAACAGATTGGAATAGAAAGGTGAGATTTGTGGCATTTAGCTACATTTTTGATCTAGTTTAACCCAATTTTTTTTTTTACACTAAGAGATACTCACCCTGTATACAATCGGGATTTTATTCGTCCTTCGATTTATTCGAATATTGTTATACAGAAGCTTAGATTATTTTTCTTTGACCCTATAAATCTTTCCAATATAAAAGATAAATTTTTCAATAAAATTTGTGCGTTCTCAAGAAAATGTTTGACATTTGACATGGCCATTACCATGGCTCCTTTTTTGAAGTTTGCAATAGATGCCTCTGCCTTTTGTATTTATTACCATTGTAAACTACTATTATGATTGTATTAAATATATATTTTATTTTACAATCTGTAATGTAATTGACGCATATTTAACAATAATAGGCCATTGTTTCAATAACTTTAAAATTATTTAGCCTCCTCAGTTTCAAAATGTTAGATTGTTTTAGTACAATCAATATTTGTAAAGTAATCCAAGTTAATTAGTTTGGCAAACTTATTAATCAAAAATTAGTGTCGCATTTCAATTTTAAAATTATTTTTTTATTTCTCTGTTAACAGTAAAACTTTTTATTTTCCACTGCTTTAAGTATCGCTCAATACTTTTAAACATATAATCTATTTTAATTTTATCCCGACCTCGACAAGAAACACATAGAATCTTGTTTAGACAGAAAAAAAGTTGCAACTCAGTTTAGACGCACTGTAGTTGCAACACTCAGATCTCCCAACTCCTAATAAAACACTGATCTTTATTATCAAGCTTATTTGTACACATGTGTCCCATATGTTGCTAATTAGGCATGTACCATATCTATCTTTTAGTAGACAATGAATAGATGAAGAATCCGATCTGTTCCAGTTGTACCCGATTCCTGATAACCTTTTGGCACGTCTAAGGAGAACATTGTCTGAGGTCTCCTAATTTAGGACTTATGTTCAAAATGTTACTAGTAAATTAATCATTATATTTACAACTAATATAGTTGATATACAATTATAAAATTAAAAATATATTTTAACAAAATTCGTTAATGCTGTGTTAAATGTGGTCTACTAGATTACTGTTTTGAACTAACATAAAAGACTTTAAATAGTTTGGAAAATCATAAATTAGCAAGAGATAAATGAACTAACAGTTGCCATAATCAATGAATTAAACCATAAAAATGAATTTTAAAATGTAGATTAAAATAAAAAGCATGTTTGTCAATTGGTAAAAGAATTTTGAATAGTTGGCTGGAATATAATATTAACAAAATTTCTTATTAATTTTCTAAATATGGAATTTTCTAGGTATTCGGTTGACGTCTAACGTTGAAGTGTTTGCTTGTCCAATTAGTTGTTTCAGTGGAAGGGGGCTTAAACCTATTGACGTCACCTGTTTATTACAGTTTAAATGTCTGATACAATTAGATACTGTTACCCATTGCTTTGTGCTTAAATCCCGTATTGTTGCTATTTACTGAATGTTATTTACAGCGTGCTTAAAACTAATTGAAAAGTCTTGTCCTTTTCTCAATGTTCAAGGAATTGAGCACACATTGCAGAATTAGTGTAATGACTATTTGTAATTTTGACGTCTGTGTTTTCAAGCAAAAGAATTGAGAACTAAGTGCCTTGATCAGTGTTCATTCTGAATATGAATGTAGAATTAAAATAAATTAAAGAAACGGAGGAAAGAAGAATTTGGTTCTTAATAATAAATTGACGACTGAATATTAATGATTATTTTAATTATGTAGTTGAGAACGCTTATGGACAGTTCATTATTTTTCGCAAGAAAATATAATAATAATTACTTGTAATATTTGAACACGAAAAATTAATTTAAATATTTTTATAAAAAATTGTACATAATTTATTGATATTTAAAACTGAATTCTTCATATACATCATGCTCTGTAACTTTAATAAGAAAGAAGTCTAAAACCAGCCATGTACTATTTTCTCCTATCCTTTGAAAATACCCCATCCTATTTTCAATGCATGAACACACTGTGTCACGTTCACTGCCTTCAACTGTGAGTGAAATAACATTCCTTACTGTTCTGTCACAGAAGAGGGAATGTCACATCGCTGAAAATTGTGATGTAATTTGTTAAGATGTAAATGTTATCGTAATTTTATGTATGTGTACTGGGTCTTTCGATAAACGGAAATTTATAAAACAACAATAATAAACTATATTAAACTATTTTACTGTCAAAATGTTATTAATTAATTTCAATGTGTCTTTGAGGCAATATAGAATCAAATTAGCTATTTGCTACTCTCAACTTACCCTGTTTGAGCTCCAAATGTTTTGTAATGAACAAAATCTGTATTTATTTATTATGTATATATTATACAAATTTATGTATATATTATAACATTTATTTATAATAATTATTATTTCTAATAATTAACTGAATAAATATCTGTGAATAATATTTACAAAGTAGTTTAAGTAAGTCTTAAAAACTCTGTAATAATAATTGATTAAAATTATTGATATTTTTCTTTACATTCATATACTGCACTCTGCATCAAATATCTTTCACCCCGAAAAATTATGTATAATTTTTATAATACCCAAACCCAAAAAAAAACATCTCAGCTCCCATCATCATACCTTCCTGTTTTTCTCCTACCAATCATCGGTAAAATCCTAGAAAAACACATTTTGGATTCCGAACATCACAGTCCACAATTCAGTAATGTTATCGTGTGGTGGGCATTATCTCTTCCGCATTCCTTTCGACACTCTGCCCCATATTATCCTCATGGACTTCATATGGACAAACGACTCACTTGGAATCCACATACCAGACTGTTTGTCTTTTTCATGAATATACTAGACAAGCGTTCAAAGCTCCCAATTAATTACAAAGAAATTATTTGCACGACGGTTATTAGACCCATTTGGACATACCGAGTTGAGCTTTGGTGATCCTCCGATTCTCTTCATTGTGTAACCAGTGTATGTATTCATAACAATCTAGATTTCCCACATGATACAAAATTTTTCCCCAACAAGATAGCTATCCTTCCATAACAAGTTACATACCCACTCAAATTCGACAGTCTCTCAACTTACTTCTCACTCGATACTCGATAAACTTCCGAGGTGACTGAAATGAAGAAGAAGTAGTTCTATTTCAATACAAAAAATAAATGTTTAACCTGTAGGGTAATTCTTCCTTTCTAATTTGGATCACATAAGGAAATCGAGTCTAAAAAAAAACAACAACACATAAACATATAGAAAAATAACAATAATTGATAATAAACTAATTTTCTTATAAATTAATGTAATTTTTTTTTTTCTAGGTAAGACCCTACTCATAGGAACTAAAACTAATCTGATTTACTGGGACTTCGTTTACAGGTATATTTTTATTTTTATTTGTTTTTTAATAAAGATATAACGACGTAAAAAAAAAGAAGTAGAGTTTTACATAATATTAATAATCATAATTAAATCTATTCTACCTGAAATTGTGAAACAGTCATAGGTACTACAAAATATTTTTAAGTAAAAAACAATTAAATATTAAATTAAGATAATTATCTGTACATTTTTTTTTGACACATTATTATTTAAAACAAAATAAAATGCTGTTTAGTCTAGAGAGAATACGGGTGTTTCCTTCATTCTGCGATTATTGCCTACTGGCAGTAACACATACAATGTCGTTGAGAATCTCTGAAAATTCCCGAAGGCAGTGGTTGAATTAAAATTAAAATAATATGTGTCTTTTCAACCGCGTCAAGTTCTGTAGGCTGAGAATTTATTTTTTCTTTGATTTCGGACGCAGATCGACCTTGAGGAAAAACTCCTGAAGGACACTCAGTCTCTTAGTGACAACCGGATGTTCGGCCGTACCATCAGAAACTCCAGCCATGATGATCGGGTTCACTTGTTGTGTTATACAAGAAAAAACGACCTACTACTGAAATGAAGATGTCAACTACTCTAGATAGATTAGAGGTGGAAACAAGCTGATTTGCATCAACTTACTAACAAAGACACGCTGTAAGCTTGGACCCGTAAGCTATTGTTTACTGTCTAGCATATAATCAGAAACAGATCAAGGCTATTTAAGTTAAAAAATAAATTTGTTGCTTTTTCGATTTTTGTCCATTTATTAAAGTACTGGACAATGGTGCCAAGTAAAACTTATCACTGGTTCAGTGATCAATGTTATCACTGGAAGAGGGATTGAAAAGCTTTTGTTCCTAGAATCCCAAATATTAAAACTTCCCATTAATGTTTCTATTAGAATTAGCCTTCCGTTACTCTTAAGTAAAGTTTCTGTAATTAACAGAAAAAAACACGTGTAAGCTTCCCCTTGTAGCAATCCTCCTTATTCTCCCTTCTCTTCCACTCAATACTAGGGTGTTTCATTGAGTGAATGTGATAGACGTAGAAGAGAAAATCACCTCTCAGGTGCGCCGCGACCACTAGTGTCAGTTATTTAAATTCAATATACTTTCATGAACTAATATCTGTCTCCTGTTTCATATATTTATATTGATAAATATGAATTAATTTTTTTATTTTATTATATAAATGTCAAAAAAAAATCAGATTGGGATATATTAGGTACACCGCAGTGCAGTAATTGCTGCAGTGGGAATATCCCTAAATCAAATAGTTGAGTATCATCCTCAACTATTTGATATTTTTCTTTTAATTTAAATAAGGAGGAAAACTAATTAACAGAATATGTAATTTGAGCTTTTTTCTCAGCTTATATTTTTGGCACTGCATTGTAGTTATCTCCAATTATTATTAGTTTCTTTTTCCATTTATTATACTTTTTAATTTTTCATTAGTCTAAGTTAATTTCAACTATTAATAGTTATTATTTGAATTATTATTGTTTGAATTGGTATGTGCATATTTTTCCAGTTTAGATGTGTTTAGAATATTTTTTTAAATATAAATTTCACATACTGAGGACTATAAGAACTAGAGAACCTTTTTATGTAAATTCGTGAAAGTCAAAAGTCCAGAAGAACTCAATAATGTCTTGTATATCCAAAATAATAATAAATAATTTTTAAAAAAACGTAACAACACAAATACTTTTAAAATCACTTTAATGAAATTATTAATCATAACATACCAGTATAAATATATACCAACATCGTCAACGCGAAAATAAATGTTAATGGATATAAAATTAAATATCATTGCCCATTAGATATAGAATTAGATAGGAAAAGTACTTTATAAATAATAATGTTTCATAAAATAATTTTTTTTAAATTGATTACTACACAAATTATGTCTTTTCCACTAATCTCCTTTGCATCTAAATATATAAAGTAAAACATAAATCATCGTTTGCATTTTTTACATATGAATCATCTCACAGCTGAGCCGCGACTAGTCTTGTACATACAGGATATTTGATTGTTAAGGTTTCCAGTTCTAGAAAGCCCGACTATTATTATTATTATCCTAAGGTTTTTTAACCTTTCGTTACTGGCGGTATCTCTACAGGGTGAGTATCTCTTAGTGTAAAAAAAAAAAATGGGTGAAACTAGATCAAAAATGTAGCAAAATACTGGTGACCTTACCTTTCTATTCCAATCCGTTGCATTTATACGATAAATCAAAGACTTTTTTGAGGAAACCACGTTTTTTTTTCATAAAAACTGCAATATCACCATTTTGCTTAAATATTTTTCAAATTTTGACCACATTTTTTGGATTTAGCATTATATTTTCTGTTATAGCTGAGTACTTGTAAACTTGAAATCTAAAGAACATGTGATCTTCACCTTATTTGGAGAAGTTACAATGTCTTATATTACTTCAACGCTCACCGTTTTTCGAAAAAAACTATCCACAAAACGTCAAATCTTACAAAAACATGCAAATTTAATCAGCTTTCGAATGATTTATTAAACGTAATGATTTTGTTTCAATTTCATGGAGAAATTTACTTTTGAAACCGAAAAAACATGGTGTTCTCATTTGACATAAAAATCAGTTACTTGAGTAAATCTAAAGATCATGCATATGTTTTCTTTTACTATTTTCAATTGCTCGCACTTGTAGACCATTCACATAAACGACTGTTGATGTAGGAAAAAAAGGGGAAGCTTTAGAAAATACTTCTTGGAAGAGTGGGACTTGGGACTTAGAGCAGAATCTGGGTTTAGCGAGGCTGTATTATTATGTGGAAGCTAAGAAGAGCTCTGGTCCTATAACTTAGTCTTCTCCCAAAGAGGCCTTAAGTGCTAAACCTACTTAACGCTCAGAATCAGCCCCCTCCCTCCTAAGGTAAATCTAACACCATCTATGAAATTTACTTAAACTGTATTAAATTTAAATTATACAAATACATCACTTAATTCCTTATCGATAATCTTATATAGTAGGCTATCACAACTTCCTTTGACTGAAAACCTGATTTTATTTATCTATGTAATCTAAATTAAAGAGTAATGACTAATTTAATAAATTATGATTGCGAAATTCAATCTTTATATATTGGATTAACGTTTTCGTTATAATATTCTTATAGCGTCAAATGCAATAATCGTTTATCGTTATATAACAACATATATTAATAATGTATAACAGTAATAATATTTACTGATCTAATAAATCTTTTTAATGTAGATGAACATTAATGATTTTAGTAATTTCATCAATACGATTTACGCTAATTAAAATAATTAACTTATAATAATATATATTGATATTTCCGTTTGTATACATCTCATACACCACGTAAATTATTACCGATAAACTATTTTATTGAAGGAGATTTAATTTTTAATATTTCTTTTAAAGGCATAACTCCTATTTATTTTTTATTTCTCCAACATGTTTCGGAGTACATTACTCCATCTTCAGGATAACTGTGATTTCCTTACATGGACATGCACATGTGACAATGTGAGGAAATCACAGTTATCCAGAACATGTAGCAATGTAATCCGAAACATGTTAAAGAAAATAAAAGATAAATAGGAGTTATGCCTAAAAAAAAATATTGAAAATTATTACAATGTCATGTCAATAACATATGGATAACTACAAACTAAATGTGCTTCAATAAGTGTTCTACATTATAAAGTCCCTGGGCCAACTTCTTTCAAGGCGCCTCGGAGGACATGTACGCTTGACATGGAAGGATAGGTATCTTATTTGGGCCGAATCCGCAACATATGGGACATCTAGATTGTCATGGATAAGTTAATTTGTGATAGCATATGTCAATGATATGGATAGCATTGTGGGTTTTTGAATTGTATGAATTAGATACAAGAAGAACTGCGTTCGCAGAACGTTTAGCGAAGCCCCAAGGTTCAAACGAGTCTATTTCAAGTCATGTTTAATTTATTGGGAGCCTTGAACGCTTGTCTAGTAAATTTTGGAGTAATCTGTTTCTTGTCTTTTAAGCCTGATATGTTATAATAATAATAATAATAATAAATAGCAAAATTCTTTGTTGTAAAATATTCTTTATTCTTGAATGTATCGCCCCCTAAGAATAACAAATATTTATTTTAAAATCAAACTACTGTCTGACTGCATACATTTTCGACAGAGATAGTTAGATTATAATAAACAGATGAAGGTGACCCGAGGAGAATTCTTCTAAACACAGTAACACAACAAAGGAAAGAGTAAAGCTTTTCGAAACATTATATTTTAATTTAATCTTTTTTTTGAAATACATAACTTCATAAAATAAATTAAATGCAATAAATATTGTGGAATGTGAAACTATAATGCAATAAATGTAATGAAAGCTTTTATTGAAACTGCCTATTACCTTGAAGGTCTGGAGATGATCTTATTTTTAGACGCCTCGGAAGGATTTACGGAAATCAATTGGTAAGATGAGAAAATCGTTAGTTTTTTTTAATGGTTATGGAGTTTATCATGATAGGCTATGTATGGTTTAGTTCAATCAGCTAACTAATAGATCACTGGAACAACAAAGATTTCTGACGTAATAAAGAGCGATTTTGGATTGTAAGGATTGGAAGCAAGATAGATTGGATAGTTTGGTGGAGTCCAGATAGGTTTTGTAATAAAGTGTTTTGTAATTAATGGGAAGCTTACGTCGTCTATCTGATAAACGTCAAAGTAGTGGGGAATGACGGGAAACAAATCACTGCTATTTACAGAATAAGTAGTTTCTTATTATAAACTATTAATTCCATATTTAAACTTGACAGGTTTACTGTCACTGCTACACTCATTTTCTACATGCATAAGATTCGCATTTGAAAATATAATAAAAAGCTATATAATGTATTCATGTTAATGAACATGCAGACTACCTACTAACGATTTCACGGAAAATTACGCTGACATCCCAACACACGACGATATGGCCACAACTCATATCCTAGTCAACGCCAAAAACAGGCTGAAGATATGAACTGAATGAGGAATCTCCCTCTCAAAAAAATTATATATATATATATATATATATATATATATATATATATATATATATATATATATATATATATATATATATATATATATATATATATAAATCAATGTATGAGAGTGTGTCCTTTATAGGCTTTGAAACAGTAAGAGATAATGCTCCATGTGAGGTGGCATTTTTCCCACAAATTCAGGGAAAGATTATAGACCTATTGCTATATCTATTGGATGCGTACGTGACAAGTTATAGACCAAAATGTAAAAATCGTGACTTAATAAATCGCTTCAATAAATCAGTGCATTTCTAACAGCTAAGTCATTTCCATGTTGTTTATAATGAAAGAACGAGAAACCAGATGATTAAAAATAAGAAAGGAGACCACATGATCAAAAATAGAAGGCAGTGTTCTTTGTATTTTGTTTTTAAAATGTGATTTGTATAATGTGTATTGTATTTAATTTTTATGTGCTTTTAATAATATTGTTGTTGTTTTTTTCGTATTTAAAAAAGGAAGAAGCAAGGAGGACATTTTATTTTGAACTGTTGATTAATATTTTTTAATTTTTGTTCAAATAAGCCTCCTAAGCGACGGGCGATTGGCCAAAATACTCCTCAAGCACTGTAGAAAAAATGTCTTCAGAAACAGGCGAGCAACGTAAAGTAAGGCTAGAAAATAATCGATTGGAAACTTCTATTACGCAATGCTCAATCCAGACAAAATTCGAACGACTTGCCATTCTTAGAACTAGCTGCATTCCATTACGATCCCAATTTTGATTGCAGTCTTCACCCTACCGTCATAATTGGTAAAATGGAGAAACTATGCGTGTATTGCCAAGCTCTCGTAAATAAATGAATTATCATATATCTAGTACAGAATATACTATTTAGTTAATAATGTATACACAGATTGTGCAAATGATCTATTAAACATTAATAAGGTATCGATAGAATTTCAGATATCGATCCATCGTGGAAAACTGAACGGTAGGGGCCGGTGGAAACGGTAAATACGACTGTCAAAAGTTGATTTAGGTTTCTCTTGTCAGCTACAAATCTGCTTGGGCCCAACCCTGCCCTGCTCTGGTTCTGTTTTTCATCCTGAAGGTCCACCGAATCCAAATATCCGATTCCAATGCCCTTGGGCGCACTTCCCTCACATTTATAATGACTTCCGTATATAAAAGTGGTCCCTTCGGTATGAGATGATGAGATACGCGATCCCTGGTCCAATCCGGATTCCATGGGCCAATAGTCTTCCTTCGTTGACAAATAAACGAATTTCATCTGAATGTGGGTGGTTTTATTTACAGGTGGGCTATATTTGTCAGTTATTATATCGTTTTTTTTAATATAAATTTTACAATAATAAACAGTAATTTACATTTGAACAAAGAATAAAAAAATAAATTGCATATTTAACCTAATACGTAGTTGCTTCAAGTATTAAAGCATTAAAGTATTAAAGGTTTTAAGTTTTATTGATCACATACCAGACTTAAAAGACAAGAAACAGATCGCCGTTTACGACTGCTCCATCATTTTTAGACAGGCGCCCAGAGTTCCAATAAATTACAAAAGACTTATTTACATGCCAATAATTAGACCCGTTTAGACTTACGGAGTTGAGCTTTGAGGCTTCACTAAACCTTCAAAAATTGTTTTCTAATCTTATCCCTTTCCATCCTCAATGTTCCTCATGATCAAAGCATACTTACCTATAAAGATCTAAATGTTTCATATGTTGCTGCTTCAGCCCAAACCAAATGCCTATCCTTTTATAGTGAACTCCGTATCCACTCGAATCCAGTCTGCCAACTAGCCACAACCTCAATTCCCGATAATCCACCGAGGCGTCTAAAAAGAAGATGGCCAAGGGGCATAAAAATAAGAATAGTATATTTGTGTGTCAGAAGACTAAGATGAGCCTAACATACTGCAGCATATAACAGTCATCGATCGTCTCCTCTCCAGGCTGATTCGGTGTCCCTAACTAAAACCTGCAAGGCAGGTCACAAAGTCGCCATTCCATAATTTTTGTTTTTTTAACTTAGACGTGTTTTTTTTTCTCCTGACAGCATCCCAGACCATCTTCTTCTAATAGTATTTTAATTTTACGAGTTTGCTATGTTTATTTTCATTCTTCAGATATATTTTTTCTTGTAACTTTTTTTTTTTTAGATATACATTTGAAAATAAAGACATTTTAGAAATGTAAAACTACACATCTTTTTAATAATATATGTGATTGCACCTCTGTACGGAGCTGTAAACAGAAGATTCTCACAATTGAAACGGCTAATTCTCGTTATTTTCGGTTATAAACATGTAGCTGTAGTGACTTAAAAATAAAAAAAAATAGATAAAACGATACAATCATTTGAGGTCGCGTGTATCTTACACATACAAGCCCGTTGGATTTAAGTGTTTGTTTGAATAAAGCTTAAATTTAATTTGTATATAACTTTAAATTACAAATTTTACAACGGATAATTTAAAATAAAATATTTTATTTTAATATCCGTTAAGAAATAAATAAATATTTCATAGCTGATCTTCTATGAAATAGACGGAAAAATATATAAAACATCCTACGAAATCACGATGAAAGAGAAAAAAATTGCTTTATCTACTTTCAATATACACTTTATATCCACATATAAAAAATCTTCCTCTGTTCATAAAGAAACTGTTTCTAAAAATTGTGTTTCACATTTGCAGATTTAGAATACAAGAAAGCATGGGACATAACTAAATCTTATTAGAGAATTACTTTCGGGAGAAAGTCGTAGGCTGCGAGAGTTGGTGCTACCTCATGCTTAATGTGCTTTGCAATAATAGTCAGGGGGGGGGGGGGGGGGGGGGGGGGGGGGGGGTGGAAGTTAAAGCAGGAATACAAACCAAGTTTACCGAGAGCTTAGTCCGGAAGGGGACTGATGCTTTAAGGCTAGGCCAAGCAGGGTTGAAATTCTACTTCCCTTTTCCCCCTCCCTTATCCTTCTCAACAGTAAGAAATTAGTATGCTTGCTGTAGAAGAACTGTATTTTTAACTGCCGAGCAATTGTTTCGCATTTCAATTCAATTCTGTTAACGAGCATCTTTATGGTAATGGAAAAACTGTAAAAGTATTATGGAGTAAGTTTCAGAACACTTGTGTCCTAATAAAACATAAGAACAACTGGATTTCCGTCAGATAAAAATATAAATACATTTAATGACAATTCTATTGCACCTGTTTATAAAGTATTATGAGCAAAAATCATATTTTACGAAAAACGCTATTTTTTTATTTATTTTTTTTCTCGCAGATACATAAAGGAATATCTCTGTAACTGCCGCATAACTTAGCCCAATAAATATAAAAATAGGTAACATCCACAAAGTTAATAATAAATTACTATTCACAGTTGCCAATGAGTTAGGAAAAAATAACAATAATAATAAATTAAATTCGAAATTTCACTGTTAAATAACAGGATCAAAATATACTAAACTCTTTCACCATGACCATCCTCCACTCAACATTACTTGTAGATTTATGCGTTTTTATAATCAATCATTTGCAAATTGTTCTAACATTTTTACAAGATAACCATGATGATTACCATCACTCGTTAACTTTCAACACCTTACTTCCTCTGTTATTATTAATAAAATATTTTATAAAAAAATTCTGAAAATATTGTTAATAGGCGAAGCATTTTTTTATCAAACTTTTATTTACCTTAAAATATCTATACTGTTTATAGTTCATTTTCACCAGACTTGCCAAATTGCTGACTTTTCACTTGAGATTTTTACCTACGATTTTCTATACCTCTCTAATAGGTGACATTTTTTTCTGTGAAATACTACGCTATTTCAATACGCTATTATTAACTTGACCTGTATGTAACGGAATCTTTCGTCGTAATTTTCACCGATTTCCAGCAATGTGATTAACCTGAAATTTTGCACACGTGTCAAGGACAAATGACAATAATGCACAACTTTTAAAGTTCTAATTAGACCAGTTAAATTACCCCCAAAAAAGGGGAGGTGCCTTGCAAAAGGTAAAGTAGTAGGTTTTATGTTTTTATATCGTCCAGATGGGTCCTGAGAATAAAATATCAAAAATATAACCAATTTGATGAGAGGAAAATTTTTAGGGAGCAACAAAACCCAAACGTTTTGCTCTTTTTTTCACATTTTGAAAAAAAAAAAAAATATAATATATATATATATATATATATATATATATATATATATATATATATATATATATATATATATAAAAATCGTAAAATGTGTTATATACAAAATAAAAGAAAATTATAATAAAAAAAAGTAAAATGATTAAACAGTTACAATTGCACATATTAAATATTGTTACATGTTTTAGTAATAAAACAATTTAGTTTTATTCAAATGATTAAACAGTTTACAATTGCACATATTAAATATTGTTACATGTTTTAGTAATAAAACAATTTACTCTACATTGTCAGCTGAGCTTAGCTAAAATGGGTATAATTTGGAATGCATTTATTTTAACAGTAGGAAAAATACTACAAAACCTACAAAATAAGAAGAAAAAAAGAGATTGATAAAAGAAAAATACTTACATAATAATATTTACTAAACTAAAATGCATAGTTTATTAACTTTTTGTACATTAAGTTAATCAACATTTTGGATAATCAACTTATATATAATTTGTGTTCCAATAAATTTAATTTCAAGCCGAGACAAACTTTTGGATGTCTTATTAGCAAAATATTGTTATAGTAGTATGTGGTTTTTACGTTTGTGTATGTATCTTCTTAAGGATTCCTTGTTATAATTGCCTATTGTTTGAATTATAGGATTTCCTGAATTGTATGTAGAGTTGAAAAAGTTTCTGGTCTGTGTGTGAATAAATTGTTTAATAGTCTGAAAATCTAATTCGAGTAGCATGTCGGTTATTTTTTTGTATCTGGGGTAGTCATTTATTATTCTCATGCATCGGTTTTACACCCTTTCAATTTTTTTATAGTTTGAATCACAGGTGTAGCTCCATACGGGAGAGGCGTACGTCAGTAATGGTCTTATGACTGATTTATACAGAATGATTTTGTTTTTGATTGATAGTGGGGATTTTCTTCTGAAATACGGAGCCATAGTACTTAAGAGTTTTTTGGCTTTGTCGCATTTGTTATTTATATGAGGTGTGAATGTCAATCGTTTATCTAGTTCCAAACCAAGGTAGGTAACTGTTTGAGTCCAAGGGATTTGAATATTTTTTAGATTGATATGTTTTGGTATGTTGGGCCTTCTTTTTGTAAAAATTATTGCAGATGTTTTTTGTTCGTTTATTTTTATTTTCAATTTTTTATAATATTTATTAAATCTGAAGTACAATGATTTTAATCTGTTTTCTATTGTGTCTATCCTGAAGGAACTTGTGTAAATCGCTATGTCATCGGCATATAATGATCTTTCAACTGAAGAAAATTAAATTATGTGTCTAAAGACATCCCTTAAGCTGAATTTGATTTAGGCGTTTAGCCAAAATTGATTTTCAAAAATCGGCAAAGTTTGCCAACTTTCTCAAAATGCTAGTTTTGTTTGCTAGTCATGTTTAAGAGTATATCAAAAAATGGCTAATGCAATCAAAAAATGTTATATACTAAAAATTGTAGATAATCAGATTTTGTACAAGATAGAACTTGATTGTAAATAGTGAATAGTTTATGTTATAGCAATAGACAGCCAGACAATCAATTATGATTAATTAATTTGGAATAAAATTAAAGAAAAACTTAAGTTATTAACAAAATAATTCAATTGATAGTAAAAAATAAATAAACAATAAAAAATAAACATAAATAAAAAAAAACGCGAGATGCGTGATATTAAATGTTACAAAAATTTAATTGGTGACTATTTATAAAAGTGGAGTAATTATGAAAATAATAATAATAAAATCTCAATGGTGTCGGCTTATTCGTCCATCGTTTTTTTTAACTCAAATTTATTTAAGAGTTTATTTGAGCAATAAACTCTTCATAGTTAAATAATTAAATATTACCGCAAATTAAAAAAAAAACTCTCAAATGTTAATGTCTGTTACTATATTTTTCATATGATGTTTTTACGGTGTACTAAAAAAAATATTTTTCTATTACTTTGAAATACAAAATATAAACTGCAATTGCTTCGAGTTTTGTAAATTTCAATAGTAGCGCCTGACAGCGGTTTATTTCAATAAGCGTGTCTGCAAATTTGTCAGAAACACACTGCTCATGAATGTTATCGTTCATTGCATGTGCAGGTATTGAGGCGAGTGAGTTGTGAGAGCGAACCTGTTGCCACTCGGAAGGTCCTCTTTATCAATTCTGTTCAGTTTCCATCAGGACAACGACGTACACTTCTTGATACCTTGATAAAATTTCCGAAAGTCCCATTGAAAGGGAGACCAACGATCATAAATTAAATTTTTTTATAAATTCAAAACTGAACCTTTAGTTTTTTTCATACATAATTTTACTATTTATTATATTTTGATTAGTCTTATATTCAGTTTCCCTCTTATTTCCTCTTATTATTCAGACCTTCTTAAAAACAAAACGTACCTCAAACTTCTCGGAGTAAAAGTACCGATTCGGACTCTAATAAATGTTTCGGACATGCACAGTTTTACTAGATTAACCAATCTCTTTGATACCCCAGTTCAACCAAAATATCAAACAGTTTCTGGTGGTTAATCGAATCGTAAGCTTTTCGGAAATTAACAAAGAGCTGATAAACTGCTCCTTTAAATTTTTTTCTCTTAAATTTGTTGATAGTTGAACGATTCCGTCTAAAACCACATTAATAGTTTCCGATTATTTCCTCCGCCTAATGAGTAGATACATAACATGAGTGGAAATTGCTACTAATGCATTTTTTAAAAATATATCAGGAAAATGAGCCCGGAAACTTGCAAATGAAACTTGGTTCATTAATCTACACCTTGAAACAAATTTAAAGCGCAGTACAGCAATATTTAATTCTGTTCAAAATTACAAATTTGAAAATCATATTTTGACAACTCTGGTGAAAATGATTTTACACAAAAAAAATTGGTAAGTTATGTTAATTGTTTATTATCACATGTTCCATTATATGTTTGAGAACTAAAAAGTGATGTTTATTTTTTAGTCATTTCATTTTTTAATGTATTAAGTTGCTAACGTATAATTTTATTCTTCATTCTAAATTAATAAAATATTTTAAAAGAGAGAGGGACAGTTAAAATACATCATTTTTTATTTTATTTTTTTATTGATTTTTATATTTATTCGTTTACACTTTTTTAAAAGATAATATCAAAAGTTAAGTTCCTCGGCACGATCAAGAGATTGCTTTTTCTTTATGTTGTAGTTGAAGTGGAAAAGTTGAAGGAATAGATTCCATATACCGCTTTTTCTTATAAAACTTCTTTACCATTTTCTTCATTTCTTTTTTTCTTTCAAATCTTAGATCAAGTTTTACAGTCCCAGAATCTTTCTTGGATAGTTATTTAACTCTTAAATTAAATTGAAGAAAAAATTATCAATAGAACAATGTGGTTTTAGACGGAATCGTTCAGCTATCGATCAAATATTTTAATCGACAGTCGGCATGTTAGACGACACGTTTGACTTTAATCTAATCCACACTAAGGTACTATTCAAGAACAATGAATAAAGATTCATTCATAAAATATGTACAATGAACGAGAAGAGAAATAAAATTAAAAAAATAAATATAGTAAAAATAAGATTAAAATAAACAGCCTATTAGAAATTAAAAATATTTTAAATGGTTATAAATATTAGTGGACTAAGGAGGCCATTGATCACAACTGCGTTCGTTCTGAGCGTTGTAAAGTGAACGTGACGGTTTGGAATGACACGTGTTTGGAGGTCTTTTGAATATCAAGTGAGCAGTGCTTTCGATAGGATTTGCATAATGAGATCAGAGATATCGTTTGAACCTTGTATGAGCAAATATCAGTCAGGTTGTATTTGATCGTAGCTTAAAATTAGCGAGGTACTTTATATTTTTTCGATATTTTTTTATATGATGTTACATATTTTTAATAATTTCATTTGTATAAAATAGATTACAAGATTTCCTTTACTATCGCTATAACTTTATCCATACTGCCATTTCTGAATGCAATACTGATTATCAGTTACCTTAGAACATAAACTTGGATAAAACGTATTCTATAAAACGTATTAACTGTCTTTTGTTCATTAGATTCATGAGGACCAACTTTTTTTTAGTCAAGAGCTGTGTAAAAAAGAAAGATTTACCGAAATTACACTAAACCAACAGGTTTCTCCTAAAACTTAGTGTAGCCACCTCACAGAGACTTAAGTGGCCCAAAAAGGTCACTAGATCTGAGAAAATAAATTTTTTACCTACAGTTGGACTCGAACCCCTGCCCGAGGACCAAGAATTTAGTGCCTTGCCCACTGAGCTACCGTGCTTCCCTGTAATTGGAAATATACGTAATTGTTCACCAATGTCAGATGTAATTATATTGTTAATTTTGTGTCAATGAATTCATTATTTGTTTACTGAAGAAAGAAAGAAAAGTTATAATATAATCGAAGACTAAGCTGTTAGATTAATAGGAGCTCCATATTATGTTACCATCTAATCCCTACATAAATATGATACTCCGCTTTTCCTTGATGTTATACACGTTATATGTTAAAAAAATCACAAAAATCTTATCAATAATTGTATCCCTCTTTGCTCAATGCTTAGATTGTTCCAAACATTGCTTATCCAGATATTTTCCAACTATGAGGGACGTGCTTCCGGCAATTGTGAGATTCCCCGCATATATGATGAGCATCTGAGGCATTATCGCTCGCTCTGGGCCTCCAGCGGCAGAGAATAATCGCCTAGAATTCTGCTTAGATTGTAACAAAATGTAACCTATATTAAATTTTTTTTCTAATTTTATAAGAATGTTAAAACTGATTAAAGGATACCCTAATATAAAAATAATGAGATCCTTTCTGGGTCACGGATTTTAATTTTTTTTCACAAGTCAGATTTCATTCCTTTTTTATTGAACGAATAAATCCTTTTCAATGGATCTAATCTTCCCCCTACCCAATCGCTCCTTTTTTCCTTTCATAACTTTTTACATCTAATTGAGCTACTTGTTATTATACACTGAATCGTGTAAAAAATCATTTTTTTCTTAAAAGGTCAGAAAATTAGCTAATATTTGTTGCAGAATTCTCATCAAATTTGTACATTCTACAAGCGTTACTGGTATACAATTTCTTCTGTGTTAGGTTTATATTTCAATCCACACCTAGCTTCAAGGACTCGATGGCAGAACGAGTTGGGGCGAGGGTCTCAGGCCGTTCGGAACTGAAGGTCATGGGATCGAATCCCACCTGGGCGGGCTGACCCACGAAATGAACTTGACCTTCCCACCCTAGCTAGAATACATTGGTTGCTTATGGGATAGCCCGTCCTTCCCGTTCTAGTTGGAGTACATAAAGATATTAACCCCAAATAAACAAACATTTTTCTTCAGACCGAACACTGAAATTCTAAAATAATAATATGTGAGGTACACGGGAGTCTGTACACAGGATAGGCGTGTGTCATTAATGGTCTTACGACTGATTTACATACAATAATTTATTTATAATTGTTTTTGTTTTCCTAATTATTAAATATTTTTCTATAAACAGTCAACAGCATCTCGTGCTATGAAGTGAAGTGCTAATGAAAGAACTATCCATCGTTGCTTTACAAAATTTTCCTCAGGAGATACGACATTAGAAAATCTGCTAAAATTTCTATTTTCTTCCTGACTCTAAAAACGGTCATTTCATGTTTGACAACGCAATATTATGTGCTAATGTATATATTACGGATGTTAATGCATGTATTACTATTATTTAGTTTTTACACGTAAAGTGGTATTTGGATTTTTTTGGATTTCTTTAAACCAAAAGTTTAAAAGTTCAATGTCTTCGTTATGATGGTCGTTGTGTCCAAAAGTACTGCGCTTTCGTCATCTTCTAATGTTTCTAAGGGTATTACTTCTTCATTAAAAGAATTCATCGTAACTTCTGGAATTAGTCCATTGCATGATATTACAACCGGTGCGACTTTAACTCTATTCAGCGTATATATCGCCTCCAACTCTATTATTATTATTATTATTATTATTATGACTAGACTGTAAATTATAGATGCACTTACACTTTATTGTATTAAAATTCAATGTTTAATGTACTTCCACACTTTTTACTTTGCAAGTTTGGCAAACAGGAAATTTTACTTTTTTCCTTATTTAATTTGTTTTGTTAAACAGATTGTTTTCCATGTTAGATTTAATAGACTCATTAGGTTTAAATTTAACTTAAATTTAACTAAAACATTTTTTTTTTCTAATCAAGACTTGCTAAAATGGTTTCTGTAATACAATATAATATAATTAGTTAATTAAAACCATATCTGTTAATTTATAATTTCATATAATTATACCAAAAATTATACTGTAAATATTAAAAATTCTCACAGCTGAACAGATAACAGCTAATAATGGAAAGGAATAATATGACAAAAGAGGAAAGAGAAAAGGAAAGTGAAAATGGGAAAATATGAAAATTGGTTTGAAAAACAAGCGGAGATCTCAAGCCTGGAAAACAGGGCAGAGAGATAAGAAAACGTAAATGTTATTTTAATTTAATTGTATTTTGTTTGTTTTTTTTTTCTCATCATTTTCGCACCTCTTTTAATGTCCTTTTCTACCTTTTGTAACAAAGCTAAGCTACTCCCTTTTTAAATTATGGATTTTCAATTTGAATGTGTTATTATATTAAGGAAATTCATATTTATTTAATTGAAGTTAATTTAATTAACGTCATATTATTCACTATTTTCTAACGAATATATTATATACACAAATATAACATCATTTTGAAGAATTCCGATGCATTATACCCAAATAAGTCATCACTAGCAGTGTTAATATTTCTCTAAATTCAATTACTTCAGATTTTAAATTTAATTATTTTGTGATTTTGAATTTTAATATCTTTATCATGAAATGTTTTCGTTAAATTTTTATGAATACAAAAATGTTTTTTAATAAAATTCTTCTACATAAAATTGTCATTTTTATTAAAACACATTTTTCTTTTAATTGTATTTAAATACAAAAATATATTTTTCAATATTGCAGGGAGGAAAGTAATTATACCATTAGAGGCAAAAAAAGAAGTTAAATCATCATCACAAAGAAAATGTTTCTTAAACTACCTATCTGATTAATATTGTTATGTATTTCGAAAGAAACCAATCGCTTATCTCACCACTAGAACAAGCTGTTGCATATTTCTAAAGAAGTAATAACGGAATTGAGAAAAATGTTGTCTGATAACCTTATTATACATAAGTTGTAATCTGATTGTTTAATCATCTGTAATGCTAAGTACTATCACAAACTGCAAACACTTGAACATTAAAAAAAATAATAATAAATAAAACATTTAGTGTAACATTAGAAAATGTTTGGTTGTAACATTCATATCCATTTTTGATAATTGGGTATTACTTATTTATGTGGCATATAACTGCTGCTTACCGCAACATGAAGAAATGTATCATGAAATCAATACGTATATCAATATATAAATATATATATACACGAGTTTATGTGAGTTGAGGTTGTGTTTGTGTGAGAGAGAGAGAGAGAGAGATTGTGTGTATCTGTGTGAACTCAACAGATATGACTCAATATTGCAAATGCTGTTCTCCGCACCATATAATTTTAAGAATCCAATCTATCTAGTATAAAGCCTAATTTATCTCTTGCCCATCATGGATTAAATATTGGAAAAACTGAATCTAAAACGCCTGTTTCTTATAATTTAATCATATGATCCCCGATCACCAATTTGAATTCTGATCATCAAACTCACCAAAACAGAAATTTCATTGAATGGTAGACGTAGTCTCCTCTACATTGGAAAGAGGAATGTACTGCACGGGAGGCGTTCTTGACGTAAAACAGGCATCAAATAACATCTAACCCTTTATGTTAAACTACGACTTTCCCTACTAGAGTACCCTTCAATAGTCCCTCTAATCCCTGTTAAACAGATCTGTTACCTAGGATTCCATCTGGCCAAAGTCTCACTTAGAATCCACAAACCATTTCGCATGAGTTAACTGATCAAGTTTTTAAGGCAAAAGAAAGAAAGTATCAGTTAAATCAGCTTGCTAAACTAGGTCAGTCGTTTTCTTATAACACCTTTATTTGACAGGAAAGGTGTTTGTTCAAATACGTGGATGCAGCAGACTGATTGGTGTGAATCAGATTGGTTAAGGGCCCTGAGATTCAATTGATGTATAGAATCTAACAAAAAAATGAGGATACTTAAAATTCATTCAATTACAAATTTATTACTAATTGCAAAAATTGAGTTTGACAATTAAAAATAATGTGCAGCTAGCATCAGGGACTGTAGGCATCTTTATAGCGTAGATGGGGCAGAGGTTCGATGAAGGCTGTAGGGGACATCTCATGCTAATTGGATCCTGATGGCCCCCTGCCCTAGAGGTTTGGGTGAGTGGTGGGTAACAAGTGTGTAAGGCAGCGGCATCACCTTATAGTGGCTATAGGAAATCAACGGTACACTTAATGTTTATTTTTTTTATCTAGTAAATTATTTTAACTATTAACTATTTATTAATATTTACAAATGTATACATTATACACAAAAAGAAAATTCGAGAGAAATTATTGAAGTGATATTTAGCACTTCAATAAATATTCTACATTAGATGGTCTCAGCCTTGGGGGATTATCTGCAATAGTGCGTAAAACAAGTTGGGAGAAAAATTGCTTTGAGTGGGTATGGAGTTTACTATGAAAGCATTTTGGCCAAACCAGCAACATATGGAACATTTTACGAATGATTTTGTATTATAATGATTGGGTAAGAGATGAATCGGAATGTTTAGTAAAGTCCCAAAGTTCATCTCTATATATCCATATAATCCTGATAACCGTCATGCAAATTAGTCTAATTAGGAGCTTTAAACGTTTTAAATGAACAATATGAAATAAATGAAAAGAAGAGAAGAAAAAAATAAAAAATCTCAAACTATAAAAAAAATACGATAAAATTAATTACATAAAAAAATTAAAATAACACAATAATAAGGGTAGTAAAGACAAATACAGGATTATCATATTTTATTGGCAATTTACACATGTCCTAGGGATCCCTCAAACATACTTGACTCGTGGAGCGTCTCGGGATATCATAGATACCCTTAGACAAATCTGGCAAAATGTGAATATGAAAATGAAAAAAAACAAATCAATGAAAATTAAAAATACCTAATCGTAACTATAGGTTTGTGATTGACATAACTATATTGTCTACATTTTTTGCGGCATTGGTGGCGTAAATAATCGCGATTAATTTCTCATTCTTTAGACGAATATATTAGTTAATTTTTTTACATGTAAAATATAATTTAGAAAATACATTTAAATCCTATTAAATATAAAGTAAAATCACATATTATATCCTTCTTTATAAATAGTTCTTTTTTTTTTCATTCACTAATCTAAAATAATCCTGGGGTCAAAAAAAAAATTAAAGCTAATAATAACAATAATTTTTTGCATGATGCCTTTTTATTTGGGAAAAATACAGGGCTATAATTTATATTTTTATCTATTATCGCGAACAGAGGAGAAATAAATAAATAAAATAAAATTACAGGAGGTCTGACAATAAAACTAAAATGAATATAAACACAAAATCCACTGGTAAATTAATCACACATAATAAATAGAACTTAAAAACTTTTTTTTACAAAAATAAGACTAAATATTTTGAGATAACTAACCCTACTTCAAGGTCAACACGGGAGTAGATTTGTGTTGGAGATAATCGCTCAAATTATTTTGCCTCAGTTTCCGAATAGCTAAACAATTAAACTAAAAGTGTGTGAAATCATCGGTGTTATCTGTATCACAAGATCCACACCATTGAACACTATTAAATATTTTATGTTTGCCATTAAATGATAATCGTGTGTTCTTTTTGCCGGTCAACCTCAGTTGAGGGAGTACTCTCTGCTTATCTATATGGGTGTTGAAATGAACGTAAGCTTCCGAAGGTTGTGACACTTGTACAATTTAGTTTCAACACAATTTTGAGTCATTTATGTTTAATGTTTTTGTTTTTTTACATTTTCCTTTAGCTGGAAAATCCTTCATAGACCCTTTATTTTCTTTATATCTCTTTTTTTAGTGGTTTTAAGTATTCAGATTTTGCAACTGAACACTTCTGCACATAATTTGTTTATCCAATGAGCTACATGGTATTTAAAAAAAGTGACTACTTCATTTATTTTAAATTATTCAACTTTGAATTGTTTGCATTATTGAATAGACAATAAAAAATAAAGAAAAAAAACAGAAAGGTATTTTGACACAAGTATGACATGCGATCCCCACTTTAGGATTAGTTAAATAAATGGCTTAGTGTTCTCTCTTTTTGTTTTTTTTTTTTTTTTTTTTTTTTGTTTGTTGTTTTTTGTTTTTTTTTTTTTTTTTTTTTTTTTTTTTTTTTTTTTTTTTTTTTTTTTTTTTTTTTTTTGTTTTTTTTTTTTTTTTTCAAAAAGATGACCATCCCCGAAAAAAGGACTGTGGCTCAAAACAAATTATTAAAAGCTGACACACGTTTGGAATTTTGCACGACAGAAAAAAAACAAAAAAAAAAACATTTTTTTATTTCATTCACGTAAAATGTGAATTATATCAAGGACTTGACATATTACATATAAGGACATATCACGTTCACTAAGCCTTAGACGTTCTTGGATGTTTAATAATCAACCAGTCAAGGTAGTCAACCGATATAAGTATTTAGGGATTACATTGTCTCCAAGTTTGACACTCACTGATCACTTTAATCAAACGGCTCGCCATGCTTTGCTTGGTCTTAATAGTGTTTGGAATAATTTATTTTTAATTAAACATATCCCTCTTTCAGCAAAAAATGAGGTTTTTAAGTCTGTAACCAGATCAATTCTTACATATGGGAGTCAGGTTTGGGGCTATCGATATGATGATAAAATAGAAAGTGTCCAGAGGACCTTCATTAAAAAAATATTTAAATTGCCAAAAAATACTCCAAATTACATGATATATTTAGAAGCCAAAATTTCACCAATTCATGTTTTTACCTTTCAATTACAATATAAATACATATTAAAGACCCTAGATCTAGATGGAGGCCGTTTAACGAAATTGGTTGCAGAAGAAGTGATCAAAAGAAAACTAATCTGGTTTAAGGAATGGATAAATTGGTCCGAGAAAGTCGAAAGCAACTTTAACACAGTTTTCAATACAGCAGAACAATTGGGGAAAGATTTAAAAGCCTTGAAATCCAGCCTAATTATCTACTATGACTCGTGTTATAGGGAAAGAGCTTTAAACGGCCAATATCACCAAATCTATAAACAATTGTCTTTTGACATTGATTATATTAATTTAAATTTCCTATATCTGATATAGGCGTCATAATTAAAATTAGAGGCGAACTTTTCAACTTGAACTACTGACCATGCATTCAGGGACAGAATTACATTTGTTCTATGTGTAATATTGGAGAAAATGAAGATATATTCCATTATTTAGGACGTTGTAAAGTCTTGGAGGGAATGAGGAAAAAATATTTTGGTGTAGTTACAATGAATGAAATTGATATGGTCAAATACCTAAATGGTGAAGACTGGGCAGCTCTAGTGAGTTACTTGAAAGAAGCCTATATCTACCGTCCCTTTCTTATTAAAAATTTTAATTATTAATAACCTGATAATTCTTTGGATGTTATTGATTAATAATATATGTTATAAATAAAAATGATAATAATTAGATATTATTGAATAGTATAATAATGGGTGGATATATATTATTTGAGATATAGTTGAGATACTGTTATAGGATATTTGATAATTATGATATTGTTGTATAAGACATAATTGATTATATAATGGGTAATTAGATTGTATTGTATTTTTTGGATTGTATTGTTTGTGTGAATAGATTAGTTCATAAATCAATAAATATTTACATATTTAAAAAAATAAATAAACAATAATGTATATAAAATCATTATTAAATTAAAAGCGCTTTTGACAGACAGCCGTAGCTATGTCAGTAATATTACTTTGAACACTTTTGTAAATAACATCAAATTCTGTAAATATTATTAATAAAGTATTTTCTATCTATCTATCTATCTATAAGGACATATCAAAGTTTTTGATCGCATTTTTCAATTTTTCAATTTTTTATACTTCAGAACAAGCGTATACAAACAGACATTTGTTACTGTACATGATAGATTTGAATGAAAGATATCTCAACTAACAGATGATCACTGGTCTCCAACATCTTAATTAAAATATGAAGTAATAGAAAAATAATTCATTACATGAATAGAGTTTGATATTGTAATATTTTTAAAGGTAAGACCCCATTTACATTGTATGATGAATAGGTTCGAACCCTAAAAAAAACACATTTGAAACTCGGTTTAGATAAAGCTAGACTAGGGTCGAAATAAACTGAAAAAAAAGCTAAAATATATGACTCAATGTTAACTGGCAACTAGAAGGTGGCTCCTAGACCAGATAGTGCCAATATATTTTACAGTCAACAAAGTTATACTGCCTCAGCTGTAACTTTCATTGAACCTTCTGTTAATTATTCCGATCTATTTTTATTTTTCGTCCTATCCTAGAACTAGGGCGACTATTTTAATCATAACAATGGCTATTCAAGGAGAAAGTTGAAAATGGAGACAAACAAATTTCCCATAAAACAGTACCCCTTCTATTTATTCGTCACAGGTCTGATATCATATTCGAGTGGCTACAAAAATATATTTTCTGTATTGCTTGTGTTCGAATGTGCACTACCATACATACCATACGTTTATATATTCTACCAATAATCAGTTTAAAAATTTCATCCCCTTCGGGGAGAAAAACATGTTTTTGTTTGTATTGAATAAGGGGTATTCAATGTTTTTTAAGATGCTGAATCAGAAGCTAACGTAATTATTTGTGTAAAAAATCTATAAAGATATTTTTCTCGAAGATCTAATATTTTTTATTTTTTTAATTTAACTAGCCAATACCAAAATCTGTGAATACATTTTTCTTTAAAGTAAAATAAAAATTCTGGTGCAAGAATTATGTTGATATCATTTTTAAATCTGGAGATATAAAATAAATTAGTTTAATGCTATTTAATTTTATTTGTTTACTTCTAAGGCCCATTAGTTAGAACAGCAAAATATGAGTCTAGTATTTTTTTTATCAGGAACCTCTAAAAAAAAAAGCCATCAATATCTGTGAGAGACTTAGTGTGTCCTACCCTTGAAAGTGTCAGTAGTTTAATAGTTCAGCTTGGTTTCTGTCGTGCCTGGTGCTAGAAAAGTTCAACAATTCAAATAAAATAAAAAAAATGTTTTTATTTCATTTATTTGGTGCAACAGACCTTAGCGCAGGACCTCGTAAATAAGTTTTCTCCATCCCTTGCGGCGCCATCCTCACACTCCTGCCTCACGGAGGTCTTGCTCCACGCCATCAAGCCATCTCAATCCTGACCGCTCTCGAATCCTCAAAACTTCTGGCGTTTCTTCTAGTAATTTTCGAGGTAATCTATCAGCAGGCATCCTCTCCACGTGTCCCAGTCATCGTAATCTTGCCTTCTATATTTGAGAGACGTTATCTGGCTCTCCAAACAATACTTCATGAATTACCAAATAATGAATTAATATAAAAAAAACAATATACCAACTAAAAATTAAGTCAAACCAATTTTATTGTCTTGGACGGTCTAAATATTTTTGAGGGTTCATGTGTTACATGATCGTAATTTTAGATTCTTAAAAAAGTAGTAGTTTTTGTATTTGTTTCGAAGTTTCGTTTGAACTCGTGTTGTGTTTTGACTTTAACTGTGGTAATTTCCTTTGAAAGAGAAGGAAAAATGGTTGGTTGAAATCGGTATTTATGGCCATAGGACCAACTTATATTGATGGTACGTACAGATAATGGCGTAGAAGGTTCTCGTAAGTTCTGTATGGTGTCTAATTCCAGTTTGGGAATGGGAATTCAAAACAATGTAAAATAAATAAATAAAATCATTTTTTACTTTTCCTTCTACGCTAATGTGTCTAGACGCATATGTAACAAATATACTCTGTAATTATAAACCGTTTTCCTCTGGAAATCCATAACATTTTCTACACTTCTTTCATAATGTACATATCGTCGGTGCCTAATTCAAGTTCTAACCGTAGTACAGTGAAGTACCGACGTTCTTTGTGATTTTCCACATGTTGGCACATCAAACCCTTTAGGTTAGTCAAGGTACCCATGCATATGAATACGATTTTCTACCAATTCAACGTTTCCTCTTATTTTTGAGTTCCGTGAGCCGGTTATCTATTTCCTGCATTTGTTTCCGCTTACGATTATTTTGAGTCTTTTGGTCAAAGACTTAGTTGCTGTTTTTTACTTATTTCAAATTTGAAAAATGTTTGATTCGTTTCTTTTCAATTCATAGGAAATTAATAGTTGTTCATTTATTGCTCAGCAAAAAAATTTTCAGAATCAATGAGGCCCGACTCAATGTTTCTAACCAGTGCCATTGAAGGAAATATCCATCTAATATTGGGCAAATGGAATTGATACATCTAGTTATGCGGCAACAACTGTTGTTTGAAGAATCATGTAGTTGACTTATACATATCGCTCATGGGCAAGAAAAGTGACACAACTCAAAAACATCAAATCGCTCACGGGCAAGAAAACCATTCCAACTCAAAATATGACACTGTCCTTAACTCCACGTACAAGTTACCCTTGTGACGTTTTAGACACAGCTGAAATGTATCACTATTCCTGCTTCCACCGTTCGCCATCGTAACTTTAGATAAATCACACATTACGCAATTTTGCGGCCGCCCGTTGGAGATACCTTTATGTAACTTTTCCTGTTGCAAGGCAAACCAAAAACTATCATTATTCTGAAATAAAACGAAAAATGAATTTTTTTGAGTTGTGTCACTTTTCTTGCCCATGAGCGATATGCAGATCATATGTGCATTACACCTCATACGGAATCGTGTTCCGGAGCTCCATTAAATCATTCAATTTATCTTGAACCCGACTTAACGGCAAATTCAGAGTATATTAAAAATAAATAAATGTTCCTTAATATGTCAAAAATTAACTTATCCAAAGTGCTCCATATTTTTTTTCCGTTGTAAGAATCTGTATTTTACTATTTATTTTCCTCTTAATTGTTTTTCTATTTTAACATGTTTTGTTTTCATGTTCTTCATCTTTTACAATAGAATCTCAAACAGAAAAAAGTTTTCTAATATTACATACATTCTTATTATAAGGTTCTATTTTTTGGAAAAATCTGAAAAGAGCAAATAAATAAAGTGAGCGAGTATTGATAAATTAAACAATATCAAATCTGTAATTTATTTTACCTACAACCATCGTAGTACCTAATTTATAATATAATTCCCAGAAAAAGTATTTCGATAAAGTGCTATATGTGGCCATTAGAAGGCTTGGGCACCCTTCACCTATGGGTAACTCCCTTCCTATAATAGAGAAAGATTCCTAGGAAATATGACAGCCCTATCGTAGGGTCAATATGGACTAAGATAGACCGGATTAAATTCAAAACGGTTCTCAACCAATATTTATCCGAGAATTTGCCAAATGACAGTCGGATTAAAGAAGAGAGGAGGGGTTCCAATTATGGCCAAATCTAATATACTTCTGATTACACTGGGCGGGTCTCGGATCCGGCCCTTTCTTCTCGCAGGATTGCTTTCCCTCCTTCGGGTCTGTTTTATTAAAAAATTCTTTTTCACTAGTTGAAGGCAGACCCCTCCCACAGCGTCGCCTAAATTCATTCATTTCGGAATGGATTTTGTGGAGCTTTTGTTGTTCGATTGTGCTCCAGAGAATAGGAGATTTCTTTTAGACGTAGCGGGTTTTATAACGGAACGGGGACACTATGATAAATGAAATTGTGCCACCACCTGTTTGTCTTGGGCAATAACTTGAGTGGGTTATTTTTAGCAGCTATTGGAAAATGGGATTGGGGCTATTTATTTTTTATTCATCGACAACAATGCTGGATATCATAATTTAGTTTGGGGATGAAAATGTAAGTATGAGGTCCTATATTTATTTTTCAATAAATATAAATATAAATATAAATTATACTTTATTTTGCTAGGTTCAATAATATCTACAGCTGGCATCCTAAATATCCGCAGTGGTAATTCATAATCAACATAGTTGGTAAAAAATTAAGTAAATTATTAAATTTTAGTCAAAATTAAAATGATACCTCTGCAGTGATAATAGAAAAAATTCAAGAAATGTGTTGTTACAAACGTTTATAAAATAGTTTTTATAAATATGAAAAGTAGCAGGCATTTGTTTTTTTATTTTTCAAGTATTATTCGTCGTTTTGAATAAAAACATGAAAATGGAAATACTTAAAAGAACTTCTGACGATGGGTTTGAAAACTCCATTACAGATTACAAAATACCAGTGTTTATGTTTTATGTTACATTTAATGTTTTAGTGGTATAGTCAGTCATACCAGACGTCTAAAGCCTTTTGATTTTAAAAAGTTGCTCTTGCATAGGTAGTATAAAAAAAATGACCGTTTCTTGAACAAATATTTGTATTATTATTTCTTTGATATAAAATACAATTAATACTCAAAGTATAGTCCATTGTTATCTACCGCCATTACCCATCTGCTAGCCCATGCCCCGCTGGTATCATTCCTTGGGAGGGTTGTCAAAGAAATCTTGGACATCATTTTCAACTTCCGCAAGATTATCAATTTTTTCCCTTAAAGAAAATGGGCCAAGGATCGAAACAAGTATTAATCCGAAGGCACAAGGTCTGGACTATTTGGTGGATGAGGCAGGAGTTCAAACCCATACAAGTTCTGTTGTAAACTTTTCTGCTGATTGTTGAGGAATAAGTTAACGAGGGGCCAGTCTACAGGTCTTTTTCACCTTCCGCATGGAGAGAAGATGACAACTAACAGTATCTTTCGACACACCACACTCCCTGGCAAGTTCGCGAGTACTTGTGGATGGATTTGACTCAACAGCTTCATTCAGAACCTTATCAATATCCATTAATGGCCGTCCGGAGCCCTTCATCCTTTCCAACGTCGTATCTCCACTTCTAAATTTTTCAATGCAACGCCGCGCAGTGCGCTCTTCTAGGACACCTCCCCCTTCATATTTAATAATTTCACGAGTTGCTTCAGTGGCTGTGAAATGTTTTTTCCAGTAATGTCTTAAAATTACGAGAATTTCGTAAGACACTGTCAGAAGTCCAGTGTTATTAAATAGGCCTAGAGAATGCTCTAAAGGGATTATTAAGTATTGATAAATTATAAATAGCACTAAGATATTTACAGTCTTTTGAACTCTGGAATTTGATAAAACGGTCATTTTTTTTTTTTTTATACGCCCTATGAATATAAAATACCTCGTTTTCTTATTTAATAAAAAATATTATAACAGATTTTATTCACAAATATCTTACTATAAATACAACTAGAAAATGAGAATGATTTAAAAGGAAAAATAAATGGAGAATAGTAAAATATGATGATAACTCGTACCCATATATCAAGTATCTCCTATACCATTTTTTTTTTTTTTTTTTTTTTTTTTTTTAAATGGGAATTATCTGTCAATCTCCTTTTTAGCCGATGACGTGTGTAATTGGATTGATGCAAAAATGATGCAGGTTTTGAATATTCATTTTACGTAGGCAAGTGCTTGTTAAGCAAACTAAGTCCTTCAGTCTAGTTAATGGATTATAGACAATGGTTATTAATGTTGTATTTCCTCATAACTTAACATATCGCTCATGGGCAAGAAAAGTGACACAACCCAAAAACATCAAATTTTTCAGGAGAGCCAAAAGAAGTTTTAGAAGTTATTATAATAATATCGCTCATGAGCAAGATAATCGTGCCCACTCAAAATATGACGCTGTCCTTCACACCCCGTAGAAGTTACCTTTGTGAAGGTCAATACATAACTGAGATGTGCCACTGTTCCTGCTTCCTCCGTTCGCCATCGTAACTTTGGATAAATGACAAATAACGCAATTTTGCGGCCGCTCGCTAAGATACCTTTATGAAACCTTTCCTGTTGCAAGACAAACCAGAAACGATCATTATTCTGAAATAAAACGTAAAATGAATTTTTTCGAGTTGTGTCACTTTTTTTGCCATGAGCTATATGTTAAGTTTGTATACCTGTAAGAGTTTGAATGAAAAATTTTAATTTAAAGTTAAAATTTTAGTTACCTGTAAGCAGTATCTCGTGATTTACATCTGTTGGCACTTATCGAGCAAAACTAGGTTCATGATAATGCAGTTAATATAGAACTCTTGAGCTATTTTCAGTGAAGTTTATCAAAAATAGAAATGAATTCAAGAAGTTAATTAATATATTTAAAACTATAACAATATTCGTTAAAAGGTAGGCTAAAGGGAAGTTTAAGCTCATTGAGAGAGGAGCGCTCATTGGTGGATCAGTTGAGCCCTGCAGTAATTGCACTTTAATGAGATGCAGTAAGTTGGTGCAATATCAGGAGCTGCGGCAGATATCAACTTGCCGGGCTATAGAATGGTCTCATTATCTGCCTCGATGGATCCTTTGATATTTGTAAATTAGCCCACTGCTCTTACGTATAGACTTTATGAGTTTAGTAATATTTCTGAGTTATGGCCATCCAAAAGTTTGTGCAATCAGTAAGTCCAATGCTTAACTACTATTCATTTATTGTAACTAATAAGTATTATATTATAAATGAAATGAAAAAATAAACTTTATACCACTAACTTTATTCTTAGGGGACCTATTGTCCCCTAAGAATGACAAAAATGATTGGGATGTAAGAAGATATTGAAACGGAATGTTTTAAATGAGCTCAAGGAAGAAGCATGCCTAATTTCAGGAGGAGAATTTTCGGGATTCTGAAGGGATATTGGTATGATGTTCGATGGAAACCTCGCAGTTTCAGGTAACTTATTGGATAAAATAAAGTCAGTACCAACGTAAACATAACAAAAAATCTTTCATCTGCTCAAAACTCAAAACTATGTTTTTTGAATTGTGTTTCACTTGTAACCCCACGATTTAGATACTCTTAAGATGTGTTTTCGAAATATAGAAATTTATTTTCATTGTTTTCAAATGAACTCTTGGTTTTAAAACAGATTTATTATTCTGTAAAGAATTAACATATATCTCATGGAATAATTAACAAACATAATTAGCTAGGCGTACCTGTAAAGAATAATTAAATTACAAGTAGTTAAACTCAAAAAAGAAAGTCATAAACACCAACTAACTATCCATTCTTCTAAACACTGCGAGAATAACCTGCCACACACACTGGTATAGTGACCAAAACAGATGATTAGCCAAAATAGACTATCAGCATAGTTTATTTACACCTCCCCCTCTGAGGTCATTTTTTCCACCGAAAAGGTCACAACTTGCTATAATGAAAACAATTTGAGATCTTCTTTTTCCTACCGCATCCAACTTCATAAATTGTTGAGTTTATGCGTTGCAAAATAGGAAAGGGGCCTATCCTAATCTTGTCTGTTTTTTGTTTTCTTTTCGATTTTGCTTATTACCATTTTCCACGTATACCGTATCGCCAATATTAATCTCATGCATTCTTCAGTTTTTATCAACTCTGCATTTGTTTGTTTCAAAACTCTTCATAGAATTTCGGAAGGTCTCTCCTCTATCTTTTGCGAAATCTCTTGCCGGTACTGTCTCTGATGTATGATTGTTGTCCTCGTGCAAATTTACTTCATCACTATTCAGTTTAAACTCTAATTCTGTAATTCGCCTCATTAAAATTTTATTTTCACTCTGAGTTATTTCCAAGCTGGTATCCGGCGCACAGTGGGCAAAAAATCCATTTTGGCCAATGACGTCCGATATACGGGAAAAATATTTAAAAAATTTTCATGGAACTGGAAGAGTTCATAATAAATTACTGAATTGTCGACCTAAAATGCAAGGAGTACGGTTAAATGAAATGGCTGTAAACCCTCAATTGTTGGTGATATCTCTTTAATATAATATGATACAAATGAGCTGTTTCTATATATTAACACAGCAAAATCATGTACGATCGATTATTTCAAAATTAAGCGCATTTTTGAAGACTTATTAAAAATAAGTCTTCAAAAACTAAAAGTAAAATTTTTGGAAAAATAGCCAGCATTTAAAAGGACGATGAAGTACGATGTCGAAACTTATATCACGTCGATGTCCATTATTTTGTGCTAATTAAATCCAAAAAACCATATCCGTTTCGATTATCCCCCTCCCAATCGAAACCGTTCCTTTTTGTAATTTCTTACTTCACACTCTTTTGGATCTGGTGGTGGTTTTTTAGGTACATAGGTACGTTGTTAACATTGAATGTACTTGTGTACATCATGACAAACATAATAAAGATACATACACTGGAGTATACATCATTTTCTGAATTTACATCCGTGACCTAGGCGATCGCAGTCATATTCACTATAAAAGCTTATAGTGAATGTTCTGAAAGAACGAAACGTCGAAAAAGAAGTGTCATTAGGGCCAATATATCTTCATTAGAAATGAGCCTCTCTGAAATATTGACATTTAATTTAAAGCAAAATAACGAAATAAAGAGAGGTGAAATTATCGATGCAGCATTGAAATCTACTAAAAACGAAACGGATGACATTTATAACTTGATGTTCAATAAAACTCAAGCTCCTGAACTAAAATCAATATTATTCACGTTATATAGTTTATTTTACATTATTTTAAACAAAACCTACCATCAAAACAGAAGTCAGTGTTCATTAAGGTAGTAGGGTACTTGTTTTTTTGTTTTTTTTGGAAGTATGTTAAAAAATCAAAAGTTTTTTTAACTATTAGCTAGTCCACTTTAAATTTTTAAAATGTTTTTTCCGTTAGTTGCACTTCATTTAGAACATATTTCGGCAATATAATATTTCGGCCGACGAAATGACTTTTTTGCCTATAGCATGTTGTATATAAAATCATTTCGGCGGCCGAATCAATTTATTGCCTACAACACGTTGTATATGTTTGTACATCATGACAAACATCATCTAGAGCATACATCGTTTTCTGAAATTACATCATGTACCTGAAAAACCACCACCAGATCTAAAAAAGTGTGAAGTAATAAATTACAAAAAGGAACGGTTGCAATTTGGAGGGGGATAATATTGAGGCACGGATCGAAACGGATATGATTTTTGGGATTTAATTAGCATAAAATAATGTATATCGACGTGATATAAGTTTCGACATCGTACCCCATCGTCCTTTTAAATGCTGGGATATTTTTCCAAAAATTTTACTTTTAGTTTTTGAAGACTTATTTTTAATAAGTCTTCAAAAATGCGCTTAATTTTAAAATAATCGATCGTACATGATTTTGCTGTGTTAATATATAGAAACAGCTCATTTGTATCATATTATATTAAAGAAATATCACCAACAATCGAGGGTTTACAGCCATTTCATTTAACCCTACTCCTTGCATTTTAGGTCGTCAATTCAGTAATTTATTATGAACTATTCCACTTTCATGAAATTTTTTTAAATATTTTTCCCGTATACCGGACGTCAATTAAAACATATTTCTGCAATAAAATAATTTTGGCCGCCGAAATGGATTTTTTGCCCACTGTGCGGCGTCGAATTAATTTCTTCTAAAAGGATGTCTCCGAAACATGCTACACAAACTGGTATATTGATCAAAACAGATGATTATCCAAAATAGACTATCAGTATAGTCTATTTACATTTATGTTTACTAAGGTTCTTGAAGTTCAGACAATAAATAAAAACAACTATTTTGGCAACGTTTCAAGACTCTATTGTTCTCTTTATCATGCCAATGATACTGGTGGAATTGGTATAGACAAACTGAGTTAATATGTCTCTCACAAATTGTAGTTGTATTTATTTCTGTTCGTATTTGTTATTCTTGAAAGACTTTTTCATAGAATAAAATTATTTTTCTATTATGTTACATTGTATTCAATGTTGGAGATTGTCTGTGTATCAAAAACGATAAAATATTTATCTTATACACCTTATAACCTGACTGAGCCATAGTAAAAAATGTTCAAATTTTATTTCAAATAACATTTGAATATTTTTTTTTTTTTTGGAAAAAATATTGAGAAATTGGGGAATACATATCATAACTATCCAGTTATCATGAGTTAGTTAAACTATCAGTTAAAAGATACCTGCTACTAAAACTATATGGACAAGATAATAACTATATTTGGAAAGGTCCTGAAGAGATGTACTATAAAGATTCCCTATAAACCGGCGTGGATAGAGGGGAGGGTATTCCAACAGTTAGGACCTATCTCCTCTAAGGAGACAGTTCGACCATTCCATTACCAAGGTTATCTCCAGGATATATTCCGAAGAGAAGACATCCACCCTAGCCATCTTCCCATCTGCATCGCCATCCCGCTTCCTAATATAACGTCCTCGGGCTGTGTTCTGAGTTGATCTATTCCATCACCCCTTTACCGAGCTATATATAAAGCGGGTGTTTTACCTCGTTGGCCTCAGGGTCCCCTATATAGGGAATTTTCCCCGATCATGAAATTTCTATTGTGATCCGATACACGGGGCAATATCTACAAAGCCGTTCTATTTTATTACGAATTTGGTGTTATAACACGTTTTTACGGCACAAGCGGTTACGTTAAAGAAATAATATGAAGTTGTTTAACTAATAAATGTATCACTGCCTTGTCGTATTTTTGCGAAACAATAATAGTTTGCAATTTTTGAATTTGCTTGTATGACTAAATTATTAGTGTGGATACTTATTTATACTTCCGAGGCAGACTGCTTTTTATATTAAATTTGAGAATGGTCATCATTCTTAGCCTGAACCATAGCAAATGTTATCTGAAAACAGATAGATAATATAACTAGTCGAAACTCTAAATGAATAAGAAAAATTATCAAAACCTACACTCTTTGCAATTATAATTAATGAATTATTTGTAACATCAGTTGAAATTACTTTATTTGAAAACTAGTTTCGAATGTTAAACATTCACCATTAGTTCTAAACCATACAAAATTTTCCAAATATCAGCACTTTATATAGATTATTTTTGAAAATAATGATAAAAATAACCATAAATTCAATAAATACTCGGGAGTGAAAATAATACAAGTAGAAATTAGCCTAAAATAAAAAAAAAATTATGAACTATTAGGAATACTCTTGACTTAAAAAGTCCGATTTTGACTCCTTAGGTAAGTAACAATATTTCTGATTTCTTATCTTACATTTTTTAAAACTTTAAATGAAAAACAAAATATTTTTAGGAGTACATCACCTTTTTGTTTTACAAAACTACTTCCATGCTGACAAAAGGGAGACGAAAGCTCTTTTCCTTTAAAGACAAAACGGAAATCGTTACGTGGCTAAAAAAAGTGAATCGGAACAGGCATTAGCTATCTATTTTAAGTTTGGTAAATTACCAATAACGGAAATCAAAAATAATTCTAAAAATAAATCATCAGCAACCCCATAATCTTGACAGTGAGACGGGCAGTTCGAGTCGTAAAACTTTGAAAAAAAAGAAAAGTGAACTAGTGGAAGATGCTGTTTACACATAATAATTTTAAAAAATATATATTTCAATTATCCATATTTTTGATTATCCGAACAATGACATTAGTTCGGATAATCTACGCTCAAATGTATACATAATCTATGTTGATGTTTCGAAAAATTTATATGTTTCAGAACTGATGATGAATGTTTAACATTTAAAACTATTTTTCAAATAAAATATTTCCAATGGAAGTGGCAACTATTTCATTGATCCAATTTTGTATTGATCCTTTTGTACTATCGTGCGTATCTCAAGTAACCCTCATTACAGTGCGCAAAGAACTAACTTTTATTTTTTTATACAAAAAAAAAAATAATTTCTAGGAAATAAGTTATGATAACAACTATATTCTTCACTTATTCTAGAAATCATTATTGTAAACCAATAAACAATAGAACCTAAGAAAGAAAAAAAAAGAAGAACAAGTATAAAGAGCCAAAATAACAATAATACGAGTTCACTTTCATTTTCAATTTATTTGTTTATTGAAAATCACTAATATATTAACAAAAAGTATAGTAAGTCACTAGTTATGGCCACCTCACCAGTTATACAATTTTACAACACCAACTAATACAATTTTAAGATCAGGAACGACTCCATTGATTTGTGATATCTCCTGGAAAAATATTTCTGAAAAGGGTTTATGATTCATTTACTAATGAAACCTTCTCTTCTATTCCTTTCCAGTTGCAGTTAAAAATATTTTCCTCGAATATTGTCCTAAAATAACTCTGTTTTTCAGTAAGATCATTTTTTAATGTGAAGATTTTTAAGTAATTGTGAATTTAAACTTTCATACTGGCTCAATTCTGTTGGGCTTCGTGATTTGATTTAGCAATAATTTTGAAAATACCACAACCAGTTTATATAAATACGAAAAATGAGTCACCTCTATCCGTTTGACTACAACTGTAATTTAAATTTTTCCTTGAAGGAACGCTGAACCAGATTTTGTTTCTAAATAGAAATGCTAATATTCCACCTCCTGAATATAGGATGCATCGATATCCTGATTGTCGTAAAAATTAGAAGATATCCTTTTCCACGACCCCACTTAAATAAATTAGCAACTGATATTTTAACAACTAATTTCAACAGCATAATTAACTAGAATCTCCCGTGATGGCTTCGCCCACTCTCATAAGTAAAGAACTTAGATAATTAACTGAAGTTTTATTTGTTTATCATTAAAAATCTTGTATTTAGAATTGATGAATTAATGACCGCTTCTATTGGAATCAATTTTAAAACCTAGCCAGAATTTTGTTTAAATGACAAGATAAACATTTGCAATAGCCCTATTTTAAATTTTTTTCCAATAGGAACGGAAAAATCCAATTAGTCCTAGGGCAAATCCCTATGCACAATGAATGTATTTCAGATATTATTTAGGTATCCTGAGGTGAGTACAAATATTTGATTTCTTGTATTACATTTTTGAAAACTTTGGTATATATAATCCATGTAAAATAGTACTAGATCTGTTGGAAATTGTGTATGTTAATAAAGAAATGAACGTGAATGTTTAGCATTCGAAACTAATTTTCTTATAAAATAATTCCAAAAGAAGTGGCAATTAATTCATCAATCCTAATTGTATTGATCCTTTTATACTATCATGCGTGAAAATCTTGTAGAGAATTATTCCTTAACATTTTTGCGCATAGCTGTGATTTGTAATATGCTACTATTTCACTAATTAGGTAGTTGGTAATCACATAAAAGCATAATTGAATATCTAAATTTTAATTTTAATTTATGATTTAGTAATCCAGATGGATAGAGACAATTAAGAAACTAACGAATAATAGATTGTATTATTAGTGCTCACAACTAAAGGCCCATAGATCATATGACTCTATCTATTTCAAAACTCTTTCAAATCATGGACTGCATTACCATCACTTATAATCCTAGAGACAATTTCGGCTTTCCCTACTTACTTTTTCAATAATAATAATAATAATATTTATTTCCTCTGCTATAATATTTGTAGGTAAAATTATAGCTTCTTCGCACAACCAATGGTTAAAAAATCAGAATACATTTTAGAAATAAAATTATTGACCGTACTATCTTACCTAACGTTTATTTACAGTTATGTAGCAATTTTCATTGTCTACAGTCCTATCTCCAATTTTTAGCAAAAGAAAATTCAGGGTTTTCTCTTGCAAGAGAAGCTCTCACATTTTTCTTAATTTAACTTGTTCTTTGCTGTTCCTAATAAGTGGAGGTTTTAAGAATTCTTTTATTTTTTCGGCTAGAACTATTTAGAATCACGGGTAAAATCACCGACAAAAACTAAGGTTATGCCATCCACAATAACTGCTTCAATTTGAGCCCTATGACTCATTTTTAATTGAAATTAAGTAATTGTATTAGCAATTTCAAGCTCTATATAACACCATACCTTTATAACGTCTCAATCGGTCAATTTTCAATCTTTTTGTTACCAACATATTTTCGATTTTTCAATATCGAATTTATTGAAAATCAGTAGATTTTGTTATTTTTACTCTTTTATCAAACTATACAGATGTTGTAGCTAAAATATGGTACAGATCGGTTTAGTAGTTTTTTTGGATAGTTAAAACAAATGAAAAATCAGTAAATCATACAAATTTGTTCTTGTACATAGTAGGTAGTATAAGTTACTAATTATCTTTTATGTAAAATTAAATATACATATAATTTTCTTGTTTCTTAGCAATTCAAAATTTTAAGTTAATTGCAATTATATAGGATACCTAATGAACCTTGATATTTTTGCGTGTGCTGCTGAAGAAGAGCAGAAATTAAAATCGAAACAACGAAAAGATTTTTTTTACTTTTTTTTGTACTCAGAAGCTACAAAATGAAACAGTCCTAATTGCCAGAGAGGATTATCTTCTGCTAGTGAAAAACTGGGGGAGCTTATGAATGCAATTCTTAGCTAAGGGAACCTCCAGTCGGCGAAAAATTAAATTAATTAAACAAACTAGACAATATAATTCCGCTTTCATAATTAATATCATTTGCCCTTTTAATTATATATATATATATATATATATATATATATATATATATATATATATATATATATATATATATATATATACCAATTTATTAAAATTTACAACTATACAAATATGTACATCAAGTAAATGAGCTGATAACGATTATAATGACATGTAACTACTTGAAAAGAACTACTCATCAGTAGCACTTCAATAAAATTTTACACTAGAAGATCTCTAGGCCATCTTCTTTTCAGACGCCTCGGAGGATTATCGGGAATGGAGTGGGAGGCAAGTTGAGAAACTAATGGATTTGAGTGGTTATGGAGCTTACTATGAATGGATAGGTATCTGGTTTGGGCTGACTCAGCAACATACGGAACATTAAGGTCTTTATCGATAAGCTTATTGGTGACAAAGTAAGGGGCATTTAGGTTTTTATCGAAGGATTTTGGATTGTAAGGATTGGATACGAGATGAATTGGATGGTTTAGTAAAGCCCCAAAGCTCAACTCCGTACGTCCAAATAGGTCTAGTAACAATCATGTAAATAAGTCTTTTGTAATGAATTGGGAGGTTTGATCGTTTGTCTAGTAAATGTTGAAGTAGTCTGCAACGACGAGCAGTTTCTTGTCGCTTTAGTCTTAATTCTTTTTTTTAAATCCTTATCTCTTTGTGCCTGAAATATAAAATAAAATGTTTATAAATCGAAGCAAATGTTAGTTCTAATTGTAGGACCGACCATGTTCAACGTGCTTATAGATTTATAAAATTAATAACTAATAAATTTAATTAAAGAATAAAATATATTTATTGGGAAGATAACCTTGGTTCTGCGATTCTGAGGCAGCTTGGAGTTATTTTAAATGCCATAAAACTTGACTTACTTATTAATATATCATGAACATTACGTTTATTATTTGTTTGTATGCTCGTCTCAAATACAAAGGTTCTTTGGCTTTTTAAATGTTTTTTTTTTTGGTATGTTCTTTTGTAATACCTAATGACTTTTATGATCCAGAATTATACTGGTATCCTTTTTTTATTGACTTTGATAATTTATTTTTTTCCTCGTTCATTCAAGATGTGATCACTCTTTTGGAATATATTGATTGGAATTGATATCCACGTACTTGCTTGCATACCTTTCAGTGGACCGTGTTGGGCAAACTTTAATCATCATTAAATATTTGACTACTAATTTCCTTGAAATCAATTACGTACAATTAGTTTAATCATGATTAAATCGTTCATTAAATCAGATTTTTAATCAATTGATGATTAAGTTAATTAAAAATCATTTAATTAATTTTAAATTTTATTCATTTTAGTTTAAAAATTTAATCATTCTTATATTAGATGATTGATTCCAGAAAATATTTGTCAAATATTTAATTATGATTAAATTTTGCCCTATTCTAGCAGTTAGTCCAGTGGCTCCAGAGAAGGTGATTGTTGCATGGAGATGTGTACAGCAAATTTTTGTTCTGGGTGCTTCCCTTACCCATATAGATCATTTTTATCCAGGGTACGCGTTTCTGCTATGGGGAGATTTTTCGCAAAATGGCCGCCAATATTCGCCAAAATGACATCAGGGAAATCCATATATCTATTTAACTAGTCGCTCTAGCAAATAATTCTAAAGGATAAAAGTTGCTCAAAACACTTTATTACATTGAATAAACGTGTTTTAGAATTTATTTTATTTTATCTTTATTTTATTTTTTTATTTATTTTTTTTTTTACATTCTTGTGTACTCCCACCTGGCCAGGGAGTACCTATTTAAAAATCATAAATATTACAATTTATCATATTTAAAAATGTAGAACATGAGAATATCATAATTTTATCTCTGAAACATCTCGTTCCAGCAAATATTAATAAAGGACAACAAATGATTAGAACATGCTTTTTACAACTGGTCGAAAAACCACATTTGCAAAATTTAGAACATGCGATAGAGTTTAATGTCCATGGACACTTCCTTCGAAACCATCAACCCTTGAAGAACATGGGTGTGGAAAGTTTTCTGATAAATTGTGTTAAATCTTGTTTGGCACCCACCATGATTCATATTCTTCTTACTCATAGTAAAAATGGTCATGATATAACGAATTTTGCTCTTCCAACAGGTTGTGCTACAGAGCAATTTGTAAATATGCTCTTTTTATGTCCAGAAAAAGACTCGGAAGATGCTGAAGGAATCTTTGTGGAGTCCAACTTTTTCATTTGGTAATACTTTGTTGCTCAAAGCTAATTTTGGTTATTACAGCCTTCGCTCAGTACTTTTGTCAAATAATCCTCAGCTTTTGGAATCGTATTATCCGTCAGCTCTTTCTTTCCAGAATCTTTTATAATGTATGCACAGTCCTTTGGCTTGAGAAAGTGCTGAGTGTTTTGTTCCACATTTACTCGTCATATCACATCCAGTCAGTGAGTATATGGCGGGCAGAATTTACATAACAGATATTTACAGGTGAGATTCTATAGAGAGAGACTATAAGCGGGTCATGGAAGGATTTCGGACATCAAACGACAGCAATACATTTACACAACGACATTTAGTGGATTTATTGGCAAAGAGGCACTAAAAATTATAGATAAACAAGATAACAGGCTGTCGTTTGATGTCCGAAATGCTTCCAGTATAGTAGTATATAATATCTCACCTGCTTTGATGCTGTTGTCCACATAGGAGTCAAAAACTATACCTACCCTATTAGCATTATTTGAGAGAGAATTGAGTCCGGTTAAAATTATAGGAAATAAAATCATGGAATAAAATGCGTTGAAATTTTCTCTTGAACAAGCTGATAAACGACTATTTATTCACATCAATCATGGCATCAACACTATGAACGAAGAAAATATCCTAATAACACAATCTGACAGACGTTTTTATTTACGCAATGTACTGCTTCCATAGAATGTTCCCCTCTAATGAATTCAAATCAATTTTGGTTTCTTTTTGGGACTGAACAAATCTCAAGATTTGTTCCACTTCATGATGTATCGATAGGTTTGGACAAAATATAATTTGCATAAAGTTATGTAAATCCTGCCCGCCATATATTCACTGGCTGGATGTGATATGACGAGTAAATTTGGAACAAAACACTCTGCGCTTTCTCAAGCCAAAGGACTGTGCATACCTTATAAAAGATTCTGGAAAGAAAGAGCTGACAGATAATATGATTCAAAAAGCTGAGGATTATTTGACAAAAGTACTGAGCGAAGACTGTAATAATCAGAATTAGCTTCGAGCAACTAAGTATTACCAAATGAAAAAGTTAGACTACACAAAGATTCCTTCAGCATCTTCCGAGTGTTTTTCTGGACATAAAAAGAGCATATTTACAAATTGCTCTGTAGTACAACCTGTTGGAAGAGCAAAATTCGTTATATCATGACCATCTTTACTATGGGTAAGAAGAATATGAATCATGGTGGGTGCCAAACAAGATTTAACACAATCTATCAGAAAACTTTCCACACCCATGTTCTTCAAGAGTTGATGGTTTCAAAAGAAGTGTCCATGGGCATTAAACTCTATCGCATGTTCTAAAATTTTGCAAATGAGGTTTTTCGACCAGTTGTAAAAAGCATGTTCTAATCATTTGTTGTCCGTTATTAATATTTGCTGGAACGAGATGTTTCAGAGATAAAATTATGATATTCTCATGTTCTACATTTTTAAATATGATAAATTGTAATATTTATGATTTTTAAATAGGTACTCCCTGGCCAGGTGGGAGTACACAAGAATGTAAAAAATAAAAAAATAATAAAAAAAATAAATAAATAAATAAAAAAAAAATAAAGATAAAATAAAATAAATTCTAAAACACCGTTATTCAATGTAATAAAGTGTTTTGAGCAACTTTTATCCTTTAGAATTATTTGCTAGAGCGACTAGTTAAATAGATATATGGATTTCCCTGATGTCATTTTGGCGAATATTGGCGGCCATTTTGCGAAAAATTTCCCCATAGCAGAAACGCGAACCCTGGATAAAAATGATCTATATGGGTAAGGGAAGCACCCAGAACAAAAATTTGCTGTACACATCTCCATGCAACAATCACCTTCTCTGTAGCTCCTAGACTACAGTGGAAACCCATGAAGGAATAGGTGAATATTCTACTAATATTTGTTTATTTTAATATACGAATACACTTTTTTTTGTGAAGAATTTTTTATTACACTTTTTTGTAATTATCTATTTATTTTTTGATAAATTTATATGTAATCTTACTATATTTTATTATTATTTTCATCTTATTTAAAAAAAAAAAAAAAAAAAAAAAAAAAAAAATTATTAATTAAATCTCCTCGCAGACATACTCATAGAAATATTTTTTTAATTTGGTATGGTTTGATTGGTATTCGGTATATATATTTATAAAATTGACACGCCTATTAAGTCTGTTTTAATGACCCAATGATTAGATAGTTTTTTTTTTTTAATTCCCTCTTCGATAATAGACGCCTTTGAAGTGAAAATATATCTCTCTACATATTATTAAACAAAGATTAGGTTATTTTTTACACAAACTCCCTCTTTTTTAACGAAGAAACAATCGGAAAATAGAAGTTTTAATCCTTTATTTTGGGTCAGTGCGTAAATAACGCAGGTTTTATAAGTGACAAAAAAACAAATTATTATTTTGTATAATGTTTATAATGTTAAATGGTCAATATTGCCTTCTCTCGCAATGTCCCTAGCAGTATTGCGAGGATTTTCTTCTACCGAAGCCCCCAGATAGTCGTGATCCACACATTTTTTAAAGAATCGTTGCACTATACAATCACTGATGCTTCCTTTACCCCAAAAAAGAATGATATCAGGCGCGGTTTGAGCCAAACTTCGACCAAGTTTGTACTCGTAAGAATAAATCAGATGAAAATCTTGTTTTGGCAGGGTGAATTTTAGAGATCCTTACTCATTGCAGAAGTAAAAATCTTTGAGGAAAAACAACAATAAGAACCATTGTTAATTATACATTAACTAGAGTGTAGGGTTATATTTGTTTACTTGGTAAGCACTTGAATTTTTGAAACTTGCAATATTTTTGTAAGGAATTGACTTGAAAATTCTGGTCATTATTTGTCTCCTCCTAGTCTTGTTTTATTCCAACGAGAGATTTAGAGACCTGAGATGGAATAGGCGGTCGTTAAGTTTATATTATCTCCGCATACGTAATTTATAACCACGTGAAACGTATTTATTATAAACACAATCACTATTAACTGTCATTGGCCATATCTTCACTAACTACCACAAAACTATAACCATGAGCGATTACTTGTATTTAATTTCATCTCTAAACTGCTTTGTTATCTCAATCAGATGTGCTAATTTCGGATAAAGTATTTTTAATGGAGAATTGCTAAAATTTATTATACATAATAAAACTCATTGTTTAACAATTATTTTAATTTTAGTAAAGATACATACTGGAATTGAAATAGAGAATGCTATTTATAGACCTAACAATAACAGGTAAAATAAACAACTGACTGAGGCGTGGTATTAGACAAATTGACGCAATAGGTCCCACTAAAGGGTGAGGCGCTACTCCAACGCTATTGGAAATCGACAACCGTCCGTTTACCGGGGCAATCTTCAAGCCTTGGATCAACCTATATTTGGAGATTATCTAATAGAGTCCGATAGATCTAGATTGAATTTGATGATTCTAGTTTTAGAAAAACTACACTTCCATTATATTTATATTTCGTTATTTATCTTAATTTTAATAAGAAAAAAAAAAAGTATAGCTACATCTATTGGATTAGTAAATATGAACTGGTATTTGACCAACGATTGTACGAGGAACTGATGTGGTCAGTAGTACGTCCGAATATAACAGAATAAATAAATATTTTCCTAAGCCGGACTCCAACATGGGCCCGTGATCTTGAAATTCAACGCCATATTCACTGAGCTATACGTCACACTATGTCCTTCCAATAATAGTCCAGTCAATAAACATATTGTGGAGTGCATGAAATATGCGATTATTTTTGACTTCGTTGCTTCATTAGGAGTAGTTGAAAGGTAAACATACTAAAATTCCCCGCACCTGGGGTGTGAGCTAACGGTGGTAGGGAGGGAAGAAGGTCCCATTTTTGAGTTTTTCGATTATATCTCGAATAAAACATTTGCTTCAAGTGCCTTTCATGATTGTTTCTCAGAACAAATGTCATATTCAAAGTTTTATAACATTAAATTTATTTTAATTTCATATGTACGTTTCTGGCAATTGTTAGACCTTTAAAAGTTCGACACGAGGCAATTTTATAGGATATCTAGTAAGTTTAAATTTTGATTTGTAGCACATTTTTCTAGAATTCACCGTTCTCGAGATATAATCGAAAAACCCAAAAATGGAACTTTGTCCCCTTTCCCCAACCTAAACTCATCTCCCAGGGGCGGGGACTTTTATTATATGCACCTTTTAACTACCCCTAACGGAGCTGTCAAATAAAAAATTATCGCCTATTTCATGCACACTACACCCCTCAATCCTACACTCTTTTACTTGACTATAAGAGCAACGCAAAGTTTTTCTTAATATTTTTTTCATTTTCAAACAGTAAACTAATTTACCGGAAGAGCACTGCTGGTCTGGGAGAGAAGAATATTAAGAAGGATCTTTGGTGCTGTGAGAGAGGAGCACAGGTGGCGGATAGGAAGCAACGCCGAGATCGCACTATTGTATGGTGAGCCTGATATACTGTGTGCTATTAAGAAGGGCAGGCTTAGATGTTTGGGACATGTCGAAAGAATGGAGCCCAACAGGCTGCCAAAAATAATGTTTAATGGTACACCAGGAGGAAAGAGGAAGAGAGGCAGACCCAAGCACAGATGGATAGATGACCTGGAGGAGGATTTGCGGAGGCTGGGGATACGGAATTGGAGGAGCCTGGCGAGGGACCGAGAAGAGTGGAGAAGGATGGTGGCAGAGGTCCAGGTCCTGCAAGGACTGTAGCGCCCAAGAACAAACAAACAAACTTATTAAAAAACGACAAAATTTAATTGGCGTTTAATTAATAAATACTTGATTATTAAATACACAGAAATGATTTTTAAATAATTTTTTAGACAAAGATCTATAAAACAGTGTAAAAAAAATTGGTCTGTAGATGTTTCAGGAATCATTAAGAAATTTTTTTTTTTTTTTTTTTTTTTTTTTTTTTATTTTTTATTGAGTAATTATTACAATCTGCCACAAATGTGGGAAATAAGTAATATAGATGGCTTAATGGTTACATTCACACATTATTTACAGTAAAAAGAGAAAAAAAAAAGATATATACTAAATAATAAAAAAAATATAATAATAAAAATAAAAAAAAATATAATAATAAAAAAAAAAAAAAAAATAAAAAAAACTAAGCTATACAAAAATAATATAAAATATACATCTGGGTGAAATATATAAATTTAAAAAAAAATCAAATAAAATTAAATAACAGTAAATGAAAATAAGACAAAATTAAATTAAAGGTTAAAAATACAATTATACTTTATTTACAATTTACATTCATTCTAAAGATCCCCCGACCAGACCCGTCCCTCCACTTATGGAAGGACAAGCCAGGTACAGAGAATTCCCAGCTCTTCTCTCTCAGCCGCACCACTGAAGTAAAAAAAAACCAGTGGAGGCTGAGTGAGAGCGCTATATACATTCACTCAGGGCATGAGTAGAGAAGCTGGCCATTGCCAGAACTCCAACATAAATAAATTTTACAAAAGATCTCGGGGCCACTGCCGTTTTAGTCTGCGAGGGGGGTTATCAGGATGTGTGGAAGCGGATAATGATTGAGCCAGAGGGTTAGGATGAAAGGAAAGATTACTATGGAAGTATGGAAAGTATGAAAGTATGATATGGAAAGTAAGAAAATTAAAATAAAAATAAAATCAGATGCTTGATACAAATGATATATATTCTTATACTTAATCTATATTTTGTTTTTTAGCACGTTTCTAACGTTTGTAACATTTTTTAGGAAATTAAAGTTAAAGATTTGGAACGAAATTAGAAACTTGATATTTCTTTTATTATGACCGTATAGTTAAATTTAAATTTAAAGTAAAGGAAATTTAATCTTCTTTCTAATGAGAATATTCAACTTGCTATACCTTTAGTAATGGAAAAATAAAACAAAAAATATTTGTCAAGTTGTGTTTTTAAAAAAAAAACAACAAAAAAACATAAAACTTAAATATGTATCAGATACCTATGTTAAACTCCACAGCCATTCAAATCCACTAGTGTCACAACTTGCTCCCCATTCTATTCTTGACAACCCTCCGAGGCGTCTGAAAAGTGGATGGCTCGGTACCAATTAACGTAGAACTTTTATTATATAGAACGCACTATAACAATAATAACTTATTATAAGAAATTATATTAAGAATTTATAAGTGCTACCAATGAGTAGTTGCTTTACCAGCAATTGACAAGTCATTTTTAGCATTATTATTATATCATATCGTCTGCTTGGAGGTTAAAGTCATTAAGTAACAAGATCAATTTTTTTTATTCCGTTTCAATATTCAAACGGAAATATGCTTATTAAAATTGCTTAGATAGTTCATAGTGAATTTTCTGATTCTCTAACGAGCATATATAAGTTATATTCACTTGGTAAATCGTATACTCATGGGAAAAAGTATCAACACAAATTGGTTTTTTGTCTAATTTGGAAAAAATGTGAATTTTGCCTCCAAGCAGATGATATTTAATAGACTTATTATATTTTATGTTGTCTACAGTTGTAAACATCCATAAACAGCGATTTTTTGTTGCAAGAGATGCCTAGAATTGACTCCCGAAGTTACTGCAATCTTTCTCGACAGCAGCTCAAACCATACTTATATTACTAAATAAATGTTTAATTAGTGTGTAACATATTTTATTCATCGTCAAAAGTAATCGCTGTATGAATAAGATTTCTAGTCCTCCGCAGAAGGTATGGGGGAATTGAGATGTGCGTAGAGATTTCATTGCAAACACGCTTGTAGATCTCGATCTAGAAAGGCCCACAATGTTTTGAGAAATGAGGGTTACGTGGAAAGCCTCTCCTACACTTCTCAGGCTGCCTATGACTATCCCAATAACCCCATCGTCAAAATTTCTTATTGAATACATTTAAAACAGTTATAATTGTAGTGATTTAAAGATTTTCTTTTGACTTATCACATCAGTATTACAACCCAAAGGACATCAATGTGAAGAAATATCAGACTTAATAAATTAATTTTTTTGAGAAACAGTAAAAATGAATTTATGAATAAACATCATATATTTCAGAGATTCCAAAAATACATTCGTAGTATAGTACTAAAGAAAAAAATCCTTAAGTAGTCAAATATCAAAATTGCTAAAACATATACATGGAGAAAAGATTTATACACGTGAATGCTAAATGATAAACTGTCAGAAGGGTAAAGAGGTAAACCAAAAAGAAATCGTCCAAAAAAAATAAAAACATTAACTGCTCTTTTTGGAGAACTATAATACTACAATTGAAGGGTTTGGTACATGAAGGGGTTATATCACTTCTTATTTTTAATGCAATCTAGTTCTTAGGTTGAAAAATTTATATGCAAAATTTACTGATTACAAAATCTGAATTTTTTAGACCTCTAAAAAATGAGATATGAAGAAGATGAATGTAAGATAAAGAAGAGCTATGTAACATTTTACCAATAAAGAAAAAAAAAATCTTTAAACATACAGCCTTGGCCAAAAGTATTAGGCACCTACATAAAAGTATTAGGGAATAAATAAAACTTCAACCATTTAAAACATATATTTTTTTTAATCATAAAAAACACGATTTAATAATTCGTCAGCAAACCATTTGCTTTTATTACCCCAATTATTCGTTTTAGCATGGAATTAGCAAGTTGTGTACAATCTTCGTTAACTATTTTTTCCTACTCTTCTTTTAATAATGTAAACGAATTGTCTTTGTTTGTAGGATTACGTTTACCAACTCTGATTTTTAATTTAGCCCACAGGTGTTCAATGGGATTGAGGTCTGGGGACTGAGGAGGCCAGTGAAGAAACAATTTGTTTTTTACGAACCAATCTCTACTTTTGCGTGAAATGTGGCATGGGGCATTATCCTGTAGAGAATAATGTTGGCACTGTCCTCAGTTCAAATATTTTTTCAAATGAAGGCTTTAAAATTTGGTTTAATATTGATATGTAGGTATCGTTATTCATCCTCCCTTCGCACAAAAATATTTCTCGATCTCCCGAAGCCCCGTACAACCCTAAAACATTATGTTTCCTCCACCATATTTTACTGTAGGGACAACACAATCTCGGTAATAGGCTTCGCCTTCCCCCCTTCTTACAAAAACTGCTCCAGGAGTTCCAGAAATCTGCACAAAATTAGATATTTTAATGAATTCGTAAAAATAATTATATTCTTGCAGTTGAAACTTATTTTAGGGATTTTTCGACATTTTTAATTTCTATTTACAATAATTTAATTACCTCAAAGTTGTTTACATCTGATCAAATTACCTTTGCTCAATCTTCAGCAGTCCAGTTTTGGTGAAGTTTTGCCGAGGTGAACCTCCTCTTGCGACTGGCTTCACTAAGCCACGGTTTCTTCCTGGCTTTACATCACTTCAGACCTTTCTCTCCTAGTCTTTTTCTTACTGTACGAGCAGAAATATCGCCAGATAGTCCAGTAAAATAAGGGTTTGCCGAAGAAAAAACTGCGGAACTTTTATTCTCAACGGATCTTTATGTTTCTGGGGGTGCTGAATCCGAATCTGAAGTTTGCTACCACGGCAACCATCGGCCTCATATTCGAAATTGTAAAAAACCGCAAAAAAAAACAACGTTATTTTTGTTTTTTTATCTATTACACGATAACGAAGCCTTTTTCGAAGAAAGTCTTCAAGTATTAATTGTAGCTGGAACTAGTACCTACATAATAAAAAAAAGAAATCCGAAATCAGACCATTTTTCGCGAAGTAACGTTATTAAGAAAAAATGGAGAAATTGGCCAACTTGCCGTCAGTCCTACAGCTCCACGAAAACACGTTTGTCGTACTCTTTTGGGTATAACTCTGAAACTATTTGTCCGATAAAAATATTAAATTTTGGACTAATGATTATGACTAATGGTTTTGGAGTTATAGCGAATAATGTGCCAAAAAAACATGTATTTAACAAAAGTAAGTGATTTTCAGCGTGATAGCTTGTGTATTTCAAAAATTTAGATAAAAATTTCATATATAGGATCTTATTGTAAATTTAACCACCTTTCAGATTGAAATAAAATATTTTGAATCGGACCAATACTTATAATATAATATCCCAGACGCCTAAAAACCCGTACTGTTGTTAAATCCATGGTTTTCGGCACATTTATCATTGTAACTCCGAAAGTATTTGTCCAATTCAAAATATTTTTTTTCAATCTGAAAGGTGGTTAAATTTACAATTAGATCCTATATATGCAATTTTTATCCAAATTTTTGAAATACACAAGCTATCACGCTGAATATCACTTACTTTTGTTAAATACATGTTTTTTTTGGCACATTATTCGCTATAACTCCAAAAACATCTGTCCGATCCAAAATTTAATATTTTTATCTAAAAGCTGGTTAAATGTACTATTAGATCTTATATATGTAACTTATAATTAACACCGTGAAATACCCACACCATTCTACTGAACATGTTATAATTTACATATTTTGCCAAAACATACACATTTAGCGTGCTAGCTTGGGTGGTTTACAGAGTTTAATATAATTTACATATATAGCATTTGATAGCGAATTTAATCAGCTTTGAGATAGAAAATATAAATTTGGGATCAAACAAATATTTGAGCAGTTAGAGCGACAAATGTACCAAAAAAACACTTGGATTTTACAACAGTCCGTTTTTATTAGCGGGCTGGCATGTACATTTTACGGAGTTTAATTAAAACTTCATTTATATATTCCTAGAGTAAATTTAATTAGCTTTAAGATGAAAAAAATTAATGTTGTATCGGACAAATAGTTTCAGAGTTATACCCAAAAGAGTACGACAAACGTGTTTTCGTGGAGCTGTAGGACTGACGGCAAGTTGGCCAATTTCTCCATTTTTCCCAATAACGTAACTTCGCGAAAAATGGTCTGATTTCGAATTTCTTTTTTTCATTATGTAGGTACTAGTTCCAGCTACAATTAATACTTGAAGACTTTCTTTAAAAAAAGATTCTTTATCGTTTTATAGATAAAAAACAAAAATAACGTTGTTTTTTTTGGCAATTTTGAACATGAAGCTGATGGTTGCCGTGGTAGCAAACTTCAGATTCGGATTCAGCACCCCAAAAAACATAAAGATCCGTTGAGAATAAAAGTTCCGCAGTTTTTTTCTTGAAAACGGCCTTTTGGAGCCTTATTTTACTGGACTAAGAACACAAGCTTTTAATCTCTTCAGTCAGTTCTTTTGATGTTTTCATGCGATTTTGAAGATATGTTCTCACAAAATATCTCTCCTCACGTGCACCTGTTTTTATTTCTTTCTACTCTAGGTAGCTAGGAAAATGTGTTAAAGGTCCGCTGTCTCATAAGTGTATATTGAACAGCACATCGGCAGCTCTTCGTAGTTTTAGCAATCTCAGATTGATTATACCCTTACGATGACATAAAATCTTTGCACGTTCAATTTCACTCAGTTCTTTGAATTCCAAAAAGCTAAAAATGTAATTTATTTGTAATATTCACAATTAAATACAACAAAAATTTTCTCAAGTTGAAGTTAAGAGAGCAGCGACTGTAGTGAGTCCTTCAGTTTATATTACATTATTGTTTCCCCTAGTGTATTGTATGGAGTAGGGGGCAATGGTTGAAAATAATCTATTTAAAAGAAGTATTTTTGTCAACAAAACGAGTTTTGGGTGTAACAATGACTGAACCATTACTTATTAAAATTAAAAAGAGAATTTTTCATGGTGCCCAATACTTTTGGCCAAGGCTGTATATTACTCAAAATTTTTGTTTTGTGTTTGTGTTTTGTGTGCGCGTGTGTGTCTATATATATATATATATATATATATATATATATATATATATATATATATATATATATATATAGAGAGAGAGAGAGAGAGAGAGAGAGAGAGAGAGGAAGAGATGTAAAAACAAGCACTGGTGTAAATATGGGCACCCTTGTAAAAAAAAAATTAAGACACTTGATAGTCCTTGATAGAAAACAATTGTATTGCGTTTAAGTGTTAAATATTCACTTCAAATCCCCAAAAAGCGATACAAAGCTCTGTCTATGATTAAGAACTAGTTAACTAGTCTTAATTGTAATAAATCATGAAATTTATTCTATATTCACAAAATATCTGTATTATAGTCATTATTCAGTGAATTCCTTCAATTCATTTTACGATGGAATTTTCAATATTGTTAAATTAATTAAAGGAAATATCAAACCCGCCATTCTGTGGGTTTCTGATATTAATTCAGATTGAACTTTTTTTTAGGACTGGATGAAGTATAAACCGCGATGAATCATTTAGATATCGGTGAGGATTATAAAATAATTAAAACTATTTAACTATTAAACGTTTCTTTGAACGCTAAAAACGTCTAAAAAAAAAAAAAAAAAAAAAAAAAAAAAAAAAAAAAAAAAAAAAAAAAAAAAAAAAAAAAAAACTAAATCTGGAGATTTTCTTTATATTACGTTTAAGAACCGGAGTTTTCAATTCAATGTACATTGCATTTTTAGCCAAAATTGAAAAAAATAAATAAATAAATAAACAACATACATAAATAAAAATTATAATAACGACTGATATTTTTTTCTTTTAAATAAATCTAATTCTGGACAAAATGTGTCTCATTTGACAGACGTTGCATCATAATAAAACCTAAATAATTGAAAAATACTAAACCAATCGACCATGAATTCGAAAACTTTATAGAAAAATTACATTATAAATCGTTACGTAAAGAAGAATACATTTATAATAATAGTTATAATAATCATGAGTTGAGAAGACCTTCCAGGAATTAGCCTTAAAAAGTTTAGTGACCCTATTCTTTGTTTAAGGCTACTTAAGTTTTCGACGAACATGTACAAGAAGTTGATTTTATTATACTAATTTTTATGTTGAACCTTTTTCACTTGGGGAGATGGACCTCTTATATTATATTGAGGAGATGGATCTAGGCCTACTTATATATAATATATGTGTTTATATATATATATATATATATATATATATATATATATATATATATATATATATATATAGAGAGAGAGAGAGAGAGAGAGAGAGAGAGAGAGAGAGAGAGTGACTCAGAATTACAATATTTACACATTGAGGGCAGAAACAGATATTCAAAAAACGATTTTTACCCATAGTATGTAATTAATTGTTTTATTTTTTCATACACTTCTGTCTCAAAACAGTAAGATTAATTGGTGGAATATTACATTATAAATATAGGAAACTATAAGATAATTTGATAATAAACAATAGATAATAAATAGATAATAAACAAATTAATGGAAACAATAGAAAATTTGAGAATAACTCTCATCCAAATTATTTTTTGTTCCGGAATTATTTCCGGCATGTCAATCGTGGCATGTATTGCATGAGTGTGTTCTATGTCCATCATTGTCTGTTATCAGGTTCAACATAAAAATACCAATAAAAAATTTAACTTTATGCAAATGTTCGTCGGCATCGTAAGCAGTTTTAAACAATGCACAACAGACATAGGTATCTATGTGACCAAATTAAATTACTTGTAAAATCTCACTCCTTACCCATTACGATTTTGTAGATTTTAAAAAGCCTGGGAATGAGATTTCAGCCTTTCGTGGACAAAGAGCTTACTATAATAATTAATATTCAGTAATATTCTCAAAAATTACACTAAACTACAATCAATATCTAAAGCATGATTAAAACGGATTTAATTTAAGTGATGAAATGGTCAGGGATGCAGTCAGGTAAATAAACACGTCAAGTTTTTGAATGAAAAACTTTATATTGGCGTGCTAACGTTTCGACCTACCTTGCAGGTCTTCGTCAGGGCTAAAAAAACAAAAATAATTAATAATTTTTGAGTAATTCCTTCCTAAATCAGAAAGGTAAATTTTTTTAATTATCCCCAAGATGTATTTTGAGTATTTTGTATACAAACATATTAATTAATTTGTGTGTAAAAGGTGATTTTTATTTTCTGATCAATATTTTTTTTTTATCGCAATTTAATCATTATTATTTATGCAATACCGTATCACTTAGTGAGTGATCATAATTTTTAATCAAATCAATAAACATCAAAGATCAATTGAAATTTTTATATATAAATCGGGAATGATTTTTAAATTAAAAATCAAATATAATAATTATAATATGATTTTTTGGAAAAAATAATTATTGATTTCAAACCCTGATTTCAAGACTAAAGCGACAAGAAACTGCTCGTCGTTACAAACTACTTAAACATTTACTAGACAAACGATCAAACTTCCCAATTCATTACAAAAGAGTTATTTACATGACTGTTATTAGACCTATTTGGACGTACGGAGTTGAGCTTTGGGGCTCTACTAAACCATCCAATTCATCTCGTATCCAATCCTTACAATCCAAAATCCTTCGAAAAATCCTAAATGCCCCTTACTTTGTCACCAATAAGCTTATCCATAAAGACCTTAATATTCCATATGTTGCTGAGTTAACCCAAACCAGATACCTATCCTTCCATAGTAAGCTCCATAACCACTCCAATTCGCTAGTCTCCCAACTTGCTTCCTCCTCCATCCCTGATAATCCTCCGAGGCGTCTGAAAAGAAGATGGCCTAGAGACCTTTTAGTGTAGATTTTATTGAAGTGCTAATAGTGTAGTAGTTCTTCACAAGTTATTTACATGTCATTGTATTCACTGTCAACACATCTCGTATTCAATCCTTACAATCCAAAATCCTTCGTAAAATCCTCAATGCTCCTTACTTTGTCACCAATAAACTTATCCATAAAGATCTTAATGTTCCTTATGTTGCTGATTTAGCTCGCACCAGATACCTATCCTTTTATATTAAGCCCCATAGCCAATCAAATCCGTTAGTTTCTCAACTTGCTTCCCACTCCATTCCTGATAATCCTCCGAGGCGTCTGAAACGAAGATGGCCTAGAGACCTTCTAGTGTAGAATTTTTATTATTGTGCTACTGATGAGTAGTTCTTTCCAAGTTTTAACATGTTATTATAATCGTTGTCAATACATTTACTTGATGTATATAATCTGTACAGTTGTAAATTTCAATAAATGTACACAAAAAAAAAAATAAAATAAAATAATTGAAAGAATACTCGTGTAACAAACATACAAAAAAAATGCAGTCGAATCGATAACCTCTTTCTTTTTTTAAGTCGGTTAGTGATTCATCGATCCTAAGAATATTTATCTTCCCGATCTTACTCCAGTTGATATGGACAACATAATCTAAAATCAGTTGTATAATTTAACTATTGAGTCACTATCAATACATTAAATATTAATGAAATATGAGTTCACTGTTACATGAATCTAAAGGATTCTGTAAAAAAATATTACTTATCCCTTTTCGTTGATTCATGATTCAGGAGTTAGGGAGAAAAATGTCCTTCTTAATAAATATATTATTTATAAAAATATGAAATAAAGCGGGCATATCAGACCAAAATATTACCATTTATTCAGTAGAATAAATATTCTGTTAAATGACGCGATATAGCTTTTCAAACTAGCTTGTTAACAAGATTGATTATAACTTGGCGGTCGATATCACCAATATACTTGTAGACTACGCAGCCTTGCTTTATCGCTAAGACAGCTGGAACTGCCTTCACTTGAAATATATGAACTAGCTCAAGATTTGTGGAGATATTCACGTTCGCCAAGTGGACATGTTCATAATTATCCAGGAGTTCTTTCAGTCTTGTAGTGAGGATATGGCAGCGGTCGCACCAGTCGGCGTGGAAGTTGACCACAACGGGAACTTCGGAACGCATAACCTCATCGTTAAAGTGTTTCATGTTTTTGACCCAGAAGGTCTTGTTTCTTTTCGTAGGATGGAACAATTCTGTTACAGGAAGCAGGTGCAATAGTCGATGAGCATTCATTGTAATTCATCTAAAATGCAAGCAGACCTGGTTTGATTTCACCCATTTTAGGTATCTACGCAAACGAAACTAAATCCAACAATTGTCGATACCTGGCGAGGTTATCCAAATCCAGCTTCTAGTGCCATTATTAGAACGTTTCTTCTAAACTGATAAAGGTATTTTTTTCAAAATCAGAAAGCCTTGAAATAACAATAAAATTGTGCTAGTTAGAATAGAACACTTATGGAATGCATTAATACATAAACATCTTAGGTAAATGAAAATTTGTAAAAAATAGATAAATAAAAAATGTATATTTACTCGTCTTAATTGTCACTTAAAAAGACGCTATTAACATTTGTATCCATTATACGAGGTTAAAACTTTTAACATTGAAAAGCACCATGTGTTTCATTCATTACATACGGAAAATTAAAAAAGCTACAGAGTGTGGAAAGACACTTTTTTTTTTTTTGATTGTTGAATACAGGTTGGCAGTACTTAATTACATCAGTATTTAAGTACACAAACAATTCCAAGTACTTGTACTTGGAACTACAAGTACATTGTCTACTTGGTAGTTGCCAGTTCGCAAATACTTGTGGCTTTCAAGTACAATTACATGTACTTAAAAAAAGTAACTGTGACGGCAAATACCAATGAGTATTTGTATCTGTAGTTGCAAGGCTGCAAAGTACTACTACTCAGTTTTAAAACAACCGGATTTCGTAAAATTTGATATTGGAGTTTGATACATACATACCAACACTATTACTGTGGAACATCACAGAATTTTTTGGGGGGAGGGGGGAGGCTGATTGGACATTGTTTTCGTAAAATTTGATATTGAAGTTACATACATATACCAACACTATTAGTGTGGAACGTCACAGAATTAATTTTTGGGGGGTGGTGGGGGGGGAGGCTGAATCGGACATAAAAATGTTTTCGTAAAATTTGATATTGGAGTTACATTCATATAGACCAACACTATTAGTGTGGAACATCACAGAATTAATTTTGGGGGGAGAGGGGGGAATCGGCCATGAATCGGTCACAAAAATTTTTGGTAAAATTTAATATTGGAGTTACATTCATATATACCAACACTATTAGTATGGAACATCACAGAATTAATTTTGGGGGGAGGGGGGAGCTGAATCGGTCACAAAAATTTTCACGTAAAATTTAATATTGGAGTTACATTCATATATACCAACACTATTAGTGTGGAACATCACAGAATTAATTTTTGGGGCGGAGAGGAGGGGCTGAATCGGACATAAAAATGTTTTGGTAAAATTTTATATTGGAGTCACATACATATATACCAATAATATTAGTATGGATCATCACAGAATTAATTTTGGGGGGGAGGGGGGAGCTGAATCGGTCACAAAAATTTTCACGTAAAATTTAATATTGGAGTTACATACATATAAACCAACACTATTAGCGTGGAACATCACAGAATTAATTTTGGGGTGGAGGGGGGGGGGGATGAATCGGAAATAAAAATGTTCCACACTAACAGTGTTGGTATTTATGTATGTATCTCCATTATCAAATTTAACGAAAAAAATTGTATGTCCGATTCAGCCCCCGCTTCCCCCCAAAAAAAATTCTGTGATGTTCTACACTAATAGTGTTGGTATATATGTATGTAACTCCAATATCATATTTTACGAAAAATTGTTAATGTCCGATTCAGCCTCCCCCCCCCCCCCCCCCCCCTCGCCCTCAAAAGTTAATTCTGTGATTTTTCACACTAATAGTGTTGGTATATATGTATGTATTTCCAATATCAAGTTTAAGAAAATCAGTCGCGGTTTTTATGTCCGCTTAACCCCCCTTCCCCTAAAAAAAAAAAATTAAACCCACCTTCCCCAGGTGGGACCAACCCACCACCTCAAAAATTCGAAATTAATTTAGTGATTTTTCAGCAATACTAACATTTTTCAGATATCAATTAAGTTGTTTCGATGCAGAGTAGCTGTAGTTGTGGCTGGGAAAGTACAATTACAAGTACTAGTTAGTATTTGCCGTCACAATTACTTTTTTTAAGAACTGTACTTGTACTTGGAAGTTTTTAAGTACAAGTACTGTATTTGGTAAAAGTACTTGTGAACTGGCAAGTACAAGTACAGATGTACTTGTAGTTGCAACTACTTTCCAATTACTGTAATTGTAATTGTGTAATTGTACTTTAAGTACTTTTTGCCCAACTCTGGTTGAATACATCTTGTAAGAAACGAGATAGTAAAGTGTAAAGCATTTGAGCAATAAAAACTACGGTGAGGAAGATGTAGGTAGTAGGACAAGGTATGAAGCAGGAATGTGGTGTGTGGGGGTTAGGTTTTGGGGGAGGGGGAGGGGTATATGGTTTAGGGTCAGCTTTATCTTCTTCTTTATAGCTTAACATATTTTTCAGCGGTTAGTATTTTTTGCAGCATTCCCACACATACTTAGCTTTACCTATTACTTTTCCTGAATATAGTTCAAGGGCGGCAGTTTTCCTGCAGGTTTTTTAAGTAACAGTTATCAGTATAGAATCTTGTGGATGCTTGAAAGTCTTTCGTTGAGGTTGAGGTTATTATGGTATTTTGATTTTTTTTTTTCTATTCCTCCAAAATGTTTATTTATTTACAAGAGAAAGGATAAGGAATCATGGTTCAGATATCATATTAATACGAAAGGTATTACAGTTAAAAAAGACGGAATCATGCTGTAGTAAAGAATAATACACAATAAGGCCTAGAGCTACAATAGTATCTGATTGTTAGGAAGTATATGAGAGATTAGAAGATAAGCTACCAGAAATGAAGCATAAGCATCCAAAAAGTAAATCGTTCGAAGAATTGTATTGATCCGTTACCGGAAGCCAAGTGCATCAAATCAGTTATGGGCAAGGCAAAACGATGAAACCAGAAGTAATGTGGGACAGACCAAAAACTCATGGAACCCTATTTTTTTTTTAATTTATCCAAAGAGAGATATGGAAAAATACTTGTTCAATATTATTTTAGTATATATCGACCCCGCACTGACAAACTAGCGAAACTGCAAGATGGTGTATTTTCAGAAGAACAATTCAAAGTTTTGAAGAAGTGTTAAAAAACAATAATATGAAAAGTATTAAAACATAATAATAAGCAGTTAGAAAATAACGAAAGATGTTTGAAGACACCATTAACAAATTCTAACACGATATTATTGTTATTGATGAACACATACATATTTTTTTTTTTAAATTTAAAGTATGTATTTTCATTGATTGTCTGTAATAATTGATTAATTAAATTGTCATATTACGACATATTTCATAATTTTAGAAAAAAAACGTGAGGTTTTCAGTTGTTTTTTTTTTTCTTTTTTTTGTTTTTTAAACAATACTATTCGTTTAACCAAAATAAGAGAGGAGGTGTCGACGTGATTGTAGGATCGTAGAAGTGAACCGACGTTAATTGACATCACGTAAATCAATCTCACAGACAGATTTACTAAATTCATTCTTCTAAATTAAAATCATAAAACACGGATCCAATCACAAGTAAATAAAACAAATTAATCATCTGAAGGTAAAATCAAAACTCTTCTTAGTAGCTGATCTGTAAAATATATTTGAAAAAAACCCTTCCTAACAGGGGCTTCATTGGCACATTTGGTCAAACAGGAACCAGCTCAAATTGACAACTCTTGTATGTCTAGTAGCTTTTTTTTAATAACTATTTATTGATATTTACAACTGTAAACTTTGTATACAAGTAAATTTAAAGGATAATGATTGCAATGATAGGTTTCTGGTTTTGGCAAAATCAGCAAAATGTGAAACATTAAAATCTTTATAAGTAAGTCTTTTTTTTTGACAGAATAAAAAGCATTGAGGGTTTTGCGAAGGGTTATGAATTGTAAGGATTAGGTACGAGAAGGAATTTTAGTGGAGCCCCAAAGTTCAACCCAGTATGTCTAAATGGGTCCAATTATTACAAAATAAGTTTGTTTGTGCTTATAGGCTTTGGGGCTTCTCTACACCATCTAATTCGTCTCGTATCCGATTCTAATCTAAAATCGTTCGAAAAACCCTCAGTGATTCTTACTTTGTCTCAGACAACCTTATCCATATGTTGTTGATCAAACCAAAACCAAATAACTATCCTTTCTTAGCAAACTCCATAACCATTCAAATCCATTAGTATCAAAACTTGCACCACATTCTATTCCTGATAAACCCTTTAGTTGCCTGAAAAGAAGATGGCCTCGGGATCCTTAATATACAGAACTTCAGTAAGTGCTACCAATGGGTAGTAGATGCTTTACAAGTAATTGACATTTAATTTTTAGCATAATCACCACATTTACTTGATATATTTTATTTCATATTGTATACAGTTATAAATCTCATTAAAGACCAAAAAAAAAATCATATTTTCTAATTCTTCTCGTATCCAATTCTTACAATCTAACATCATTCGAAATATCCTCAATGATGCTTATTATGTTATGCTAAAATTATCCATAACGATCTAACTGTGCCATGTGTTGAAGAATGGGTCTACACAAATTCCCTATTGTTTCATAATAAACTCCATACCAACTCGAATCTACTTGCTTCCCTCTCGATTTTAAATAACCCGTTAAGGTGTCTGAAAACAAGGTGGCATAGGGAACTAAAATGTATATCTGAAGTTTTGTGGTATATTTTTTCAGCCAATCAAGAATTTTCCCTAACGAATATTTAATGTTATCTGTTTTCACGTGAATAAATCATATAATAAAAAATATTATTAAGCAATAAGCCATGATTATATGCAGCATGATAATGACTTTTCTCTGCTTGTCAGGGTTGTATATTTAAATGATTTTGGTATAAAGCAGCCATATTAAATTATGTAGTAAGGCCACCATTGTTTACATTATATTACTAAATATTTGTACGGCTACCAACACAACACCTCGAAAAGCAGATAAATATTGAATGGCAGAGCGGACAACCCAGAATGTTTCTCTTGCGCTGATTGGCCGAGAGTACTACAATCCTGGGCCTCTGTTTGAGAAGCAATTTGATTTGGCGATGCCTCATTGGTCGCTAGGACCAGCCTAAACCGCTTCTGACCAATCAGATATCTCTAATCAGTGTTTGCTGTGATCCTTGATCAAACTTGGGGCAACAATTGCAATAAACAGGTCGCTTATGTACAGGTCCTTGTTCCTGTTATTGTAGTTCCTGGCTGGCTTTAATGGAATTCAAACAGCATTTGCTGCTTGTGTGCATATTTATTTTTAGTAGATTAAACTAAACTTTGTGGACTACTTTATCCAAAAAAAAAAAAAAAATGTCCTGCAGATCTAAAAATGTGTCTTCTTTACGTTTAGAAATCGTAAGAGAAATATCAATATTACATACCGACAACTTTTTGAGCTCTAAATATCGATACCTACATGATATATTGATGACCACAATACCGATACACCGATATATCAGGATTTTTTGGGCAGATTGTTGTGAAAACCCTTGTTTTCATTCTTAATTCTCGCCTTTATCTAGTCTTTTATTTTGTCAACTTCGTTTACAATTGTACCGAGATACTTAATTTGTTTGGTACTCCCAAAGTTGAATCATCTTCTTATTAAATCTCCACAAGTCAAGTCATTACTAGATGAACGCATGGAATTTGTTTTATATTATATATTGGTATTGTTCCTTAAATCTTTATTATATACTCGAATAAAACGGTAACACGATACCTCTGGGAGGGGAATTCCGATTAATCGCCTATCTTCCAAATTAGGTGCATAAGATAGAGAAGGGACCTTTTGTATCCAACGAATAATAATTGATATTATAAGTAAAAGTTGGAGTCGTTTACCATCATGGATAGTGAATATCCCGAAATAAATTAAATGTACCTTTGCAGTATTGATCGAAAGAAAAAAATAATATATTATTTTAGAGATTCTTAATTTTTTGTTCCCATTGCGAAGTATTATATATCCTATTATTTCAAAAATATTTATTGATATTCAAAACTTTATAAATTATATACAACTAGTAAATTTGAGTCAATAACATATAAATCTTCCCACTAGCTGCACTTCAATATAAGTTCTACATCAGAAGGTCTCTTGGTCATCTTCTTTTTAGACACTGTGGATCATTATCGGGAATTGAGTGTAAGACAAGACTAGTGGATTCCAATGGGCATGGAGTTTACTTTGGAAGGATAGGTTTCTGGTTTGGGCCAAATTCTTTATGATCTTTATGGATGAGTTTGTGACATAATAAGGAGCATTGGGGACTTTGAAAAGAACTTTATTATTGGAAGGTCAAATGGAGCCCCAAAGCTCAACTCCTTATGTCCAAACAAGTCTGATTACTGTCATGTAAATAAGTCTTTTGTAATTTATTGGGAGCTTTGAACGCGTATCTAGTAAATGTTAGATTAATCAGAAACGACGAACAGTTTCTTGTCTTTTAAGCCAGGTATGTTTCATAATTTTAATTATATTTGATACATTATGCAATATCAAACTCAGCAATAAAACAACGCTCATCCTACTGACAACAGAAAGCGGACGATGACAGTTGGAAATTGTGTTCCTGCGTGTTTTATCCTCCTCTAAAATATTTACCCAGAGAGCTGTGACATGGAGAGAAGATACGATAGTCATGCTGTATCAAAGTGTGTTGTTTCCCAGCCCCTCTGTACTATTTATGACCGCCGAGGTGGTCCTGAGTCAAACTAGCATGCGAAATAAACTTATCCCCTGTGGCTTACTACTTTACACCTTGTAACAGATGTTTACGCAACTGTTGTTCCATATGCCCTTAGTATTCGTGTTTACAAGGGAATCAACTACTTTTTACAAATTTTTATTTTTAAAATACTGTATTTTTATAAAACTGTTAAATGTAATAGTGATTATAGTAAAGTCTTAATGCATTATATTTAGTTCCTTTATTAAAATAATGTAGAATTACCGAATAAGGGTATAGGTTTTAAAAGAAGGAACACATGATTTTTATAAAATCAAATAAATGCATTTACCAAAAAATTAAAAATCTGTACAATTTGGGAACAACTAAGTCCCTAGAAAACTGGTGTTTTCTGTTCTCAGTGTAAATTAAAAATTATTTTTTATTATTTTGGAAATTATTTATATTTTATTATGGAATGGATACGCGTACAAATACATGTCTATAAATGGCCAACGAGTTTTTAAAAGAAAATCATTGGCATTGCGACTTGCCCAGAGCATTTCAAACAAATAGACGGCTTATCTAGTTTTTCCCAAATGGTATAAATATCGTTTTTTTTTTTTTTAATTAATCCTTTTTTTATACTTTTTTACAATTATTAATTATTTTTATATTGATATATTGCTAGTTTTTTTTTATAATTTTAAGTTAATAATTAGCTCATATAAACTCCCCGTCAAAAGTATCGCAACACTTTGAATTATTTGAACTATACAAAAACGTCTGTCTTTTTCATAATAAAGAAAGAATCTGGGGTCCGAAATAAACACATTTAAACTGGTTATACACTAGTTTTATTAGAAAAAATTACAATATTTCTTCCAATAAACAAAAAGTTTGAAAACTTACTTGTTAAATATTTCCTCTTTTACAATTTTAACTTTTAAAATACAATTTTAATTTTAATTTATAAGACGTATTGCCCCTTCTGGCTTGAATGACTACTTCCACTAGCCTTGGAATATTTGTAAAAACGTTTTGAAGAAAATAACGAAACGAATGATAAACATTGACTGAAAGGAAATTTGAAAACATAAACTAAATTTCCATCGTTTGTTATTAAACAGTGAATAACAATGGTGTGTCTAATCCTTAATGTCTCACATTTAATAAATTATATAAATATAAATATAAACAAAGTATAGATTAAAGTCAAAGCCAAGAAAATCTCGAGAACTATGGGTGTTGCAATACTTTTCACGGGGGTTGTATTTTCTATTACAATCAAGTGCCATAAATTAATACATCTTATTTATTTATTTTTTTTTTTTCATATTGTATTCAAGTATTTATTTTATTAATCCATATAAAAATTTTAATGGTGGTATTGGACTGAACTATAAATATGCGTGTGTTCATTTTAAAACATAGTTATTTAAAATGAACATTTTGTTTAAACACTTCTTCACCATGAAGAAAACAGCTCAACGTTTCTTTTTAGTCACTTAACTCATTTTGGTCAAAATTCGACTTAACCACTTATTCACTGGGATGGCAGATATAGCCTGTTCTAAGGAGAATTCATTATTAAAATCAAACAATATAGGCTAGAACAGACATTTTTATAATTATTTTGGTGATTCTTTATTTATTTTAGTCTCTCTCTGGAATGTAAGCTGTGGTAGCCTCCAAAAACTGACAACCAAACCAGTTTTTCGAGTTAAACTGTTTGTTACGTCTGTTGCTCTTTTCCTTTCCTGATCAATTAACCCTTTTAGCCCTTATCCAGCCTTTAAAAAAAAAAAAAATAAAAGAGAAAATTAAAAGGGCTCTAGAGGGCTTATTAGCGTCTTTATTTCTGTTGTTTAGGAACCTTTTTCGTTTCTTTTTATTTTTTTTCCCTTAAACGCCTTTTTTTCTGTGTCCGCAGTGTTAATGATTACATCACTCACTCGTATTACATATAGTAGTTGTATTTTATATTAATTATATTTTTCCTGAACTGAAATTTCCTAGTGGCCTCGTTATCTACTGATTCCTGTTTTCTTATCAACATTAACACTTTTTAATAAGTTATATATATATTATAGTTATAGTTATACATATTAAAAAAAAAAGTTTAGTTTTTTCTTTCCAGCAGTAACACTGTTAAAGAAATTTCCCTATTCATTAACTTAGTACTGCTGATTGTATCAAAATTCGAAATATAACTTTTTCGTTGAACTTATTTATTTTTTTTGTATCATACTTTATCCAAAAACATAGTATTGTTTGCAAGAGTAAAGCAAGCTAGAAAAAAAAATTACGGACAGAGTGAATTCAATGAAATCATTTTATGTTTCAGCATTTCCGTCACTTTAAAACACTGCTCTTGGAAGGCAAAGCAAAAAAAAAATATTAAAACCATACACTTTTTTTTTTTTTTTAAATAGAATAAATTGAATCTTTATAGAAAAAAATACGTAAAACTAATTATTTTTATAAGTTTCAAATTAAAGCAAATATGTTACATGTCCCCATATAAATCATAACTTGTATTACAATTACAATTTGCCTACAACAACAATTATAGATCAAACAAATACATAATCGCACATTGGAGGGTGAAATGCCTAAGAAAATGCTAACTAAGCCCCTCCATAGAGCCAGAAGAAGAGGAAGGCCGAAACGGAGTGGCGGCTGATCCAAATGAATTCCTGGGGGTCAGGAACTGGATGGCAGCTGCCCAAGACCGTGACGATTGGCGGAAGCTGTTGATGGAGGCCAGAACCCGTCTCCGAGTTGTAGCGCCATGAAAAAAAAAAAAAAAAAAAAAAAAAAAAAAAAAAAAAAAAAAAAAAAAAAAAAAAAAAAAAAAAAAAAAAAAAAAAAAAAAAAAAAAAAAACAATTGCACAATCATGGTCACACACGCATATAGATTGAATATATACTTGCTTATATGTCTACATACCTATGCATTGTTTATTAATGCTCACGCATGCATTTCCTTGTTCTGATAAAAATTTATAAATGATTGAAAATTTGCATAATGTATTAAAAATAATGTAATAAGGCATTCACTAAAACCCATCGGATTTTAAATATAAATAGGAAAAAAAGTATTATAGAAATTAAATCCAGTATTAAATAAATGAAATCAATCTGTCAATATGTTTGAAGATAGGGGAAAAGTCCCCAAACATTGCTGATTGTTAACTTTATTATATATTGGAGAAACATATGCCTAAAACCTAGATAAACAATGTTGTTTTTCAAGCAGACGTACCTATTAATTTTTTTTTTTTTTTTAATGACCGCCACTAACGAATTTGAAGGGGTGAAAGTTGTAAATATTTATCTGTATCCCCAGATTTTTTGAACTACTGAACAAATATTTAAAGTTTTTTTATTTTTGGATATGTATATATCTAAATATATACATGTGACGAATTCACAACTGGTTTATATGTCGTTCGTTACTAAACACGGTTAGGGGTGTAAATGTTTGAAGGGGTAATGAGTACCGATTGGGTTATGATCATAAGCTGTGTAATTAAGTTAACTGTAAGTTGACTTACATTTACTCAGTAACTTGGCACTCTAGCAGCCCCCCTCCTAGTTCTCCTATCTCCATCGTTACGTTAATGCCTCATTGTTGATCACTGTCTGCTCCATCGGTTGGTAATTAGGGTTTGACAAAGTAGCGATCTCAACAGTTACTGTATATTTTGAATTTATCTCATTTATCAGTATTCGATTTTTTTTTTCAAATTATTTTAGCAGTGTAAACATATCGGTTTTCTGATTTTGAATATTTTTTTTTTGTTTTTTTTATTAATCGATGTATCTTTTGTAAAGTCTTAAATATATAAACCCATACATTTTTCAGCTCGTTATTATGTTCTCCAGATACTGAATAGAGCATTCAATTACGATTACCATATGCCTCGAAACTTGGATAATGAAGTAGCAACTGTAGAAACATGACAACGAACAAATTATTACATAGGTAACAGGTACCAAGGCTATGTACTTATTGCATGCCCCGAAATCTCAGCCTCTATCTTTAAGAGGCTACTAAACCTTAGGTTTTCTATATTTAATAATTATCAATATTATTTGATATTTTGCTATCGTATTAAAAATTAAAAATAAATAAAGATGGACATATTAATTCATATCTGGCCGAATATATACAAATTATTGCTGCTGTGAAATTCAAGTTTTTTTTTAGCACATTTTTCATTCTAACTCAATAAAACATATGTCCGATCCAAAATTTAATTTCTTGTATTCTAAGCTGGTTAAATTTATTATTAGTTTCTGTATATATAATAGTATAAGAGAACCAATAAACGTATTTTCACGGAGAAGTGGGACTGACAATTTAGTCCCTGCGATGTTCCCAACACCATAATATCGGTAAATATGTTCTGATTTCAGAATTGTTTTCTTCATTTCGTAGGTACTAGCTGCAGTTACAATTTATTGTACTGAAACATTCTTCGAACCACATTTTGTTGTATTGTTATAGGTGAAAACCGAAAATAACCGCTATTTTAGGCCGGGTTTTTTGCGATTTCAGATTCGGATTCAGTTCCTCAAAAAACATTAAGATCCATTGAGAAAAAAAAATAAAATCAGCAGTTTTTTCACGAAACGACCTTTTTAGGCTTACTTTGTTTCCTGCCGCTATCTTTTCCCATGTTTGGAAAAGGCAGCAGTGGTTTTTCTTGCACAAATTTAATCTTTCAGATAAGCTTCCGTTTTTTTTTTGTGAGACCTATCATGACAGGTTTAGCGTCGTCGGTTCCTGTACTATATGTTACCAGATATCAATCAGTTCTTTGAAGCTGTACAATTGTTCAACACGAGAAAAACCTGGCTTTGCCGAAGGCTCAATTATATACTGAAAAGTGTAACTAATGGTTCTCTAATAATGTAACAAGAAAATGAAGCTTTTGCCAATTAATATTGGAAACGGGTATCTCGTGTTTTATGTTAACTTGATCAATAAGAGCATGTTGAAAACACCAAATCTTCACTAATATATGTTAAACAAATATGTAGAATTTAAATGGCACATGTCAATGATTACAGAAAAATTGTTACTTTAACTAAGGTTTATTTTTTTAGCAACGTTTAACAAAGATAGTCATTATCGTCAAAAAATATATAACTTAAGACAAAATAATTTTTATTTGTTTTATATGTTTTTATTTGCTATATATATATATATATATATATATACAAGACACCTACATTATATATGACACCAACTTATATATAAGAAACCGAATTTTTGGACCATCTTTGTATCACATAAAAATTAATAAATAGAAATAGCGAATTGTCGAATGACCGATCGATTCACTCACTTTATATTACCGACAAAGCAGATTGGGATAAATTTAAAATTAGTTTATGTGTCCAATCACGAAAATAAAGTTTAACGTTCAATGAAGAAGGATTAGAATTAAAAGAATTCTAACAAAACTAACATCATACCTACCGGAAATGGAAACAGAAACTATTACCAGAAACGTTTAAAAAGACCCGTGGAAAACGGTAAGTTAACACATCGCATAAGACATTCCCCTTGTGGAATGATAAATTGCGGGAAAAAACAAGCAGACTTCGGAGATTATATCCGAGGACAGCTAATGATATACAGCTGAGAGAAAAAAGGAAAATTGATTATTTAAATTCAAAAAGCATTTACCGTCATTCACTAAAAAAAATCAAATATGTAATCATGGAAATCATTCACTAAAAATTCATCAGCCTGGAATCGCCCTTACAAATAGGCTTTAATAAATAGCATAACATTACAAACAATTTTAGCTGAAAATGGTGAATATACCAATGGTTAAAAAAAAAACATTTACGTAAAGTAATTCAGGACGATAATGCTAACAGTGACTCTATAAAACAAAATTGTATGAGGAATAATATTGTTGCCCCTCCTGACACAAATGATGATTAACCGCATGATAAATGATGAAGACGAGGAAATACTAGAAATTAACAAAAAATTAACAAAACAGGTTTCGATAAGATTTCTCCAGCTATAGTAAAAAAAACAAACAAAAAACAAAACAAAACCGGAATATTCCTCCGTTTTATTAGTGATTATATATGTGTGTGTGTGTGTGTGTGTGTGTGTGTGTGTGTGTGTGTGTGTGTGTGTGTGTGTGTGTGTGTGTGTGTGTGTGTGTGTGTGTGTGTGTGTGTGTGTGCGTGTGTGTAAAAAGTGGAAGAAAATTCCGACAAATTTGGAAAATGGCTAAGTTAGTATAAATCCCAAAAAAAGATCCCAGCTCAAAAATACCACGAAGTATGTAACCTATGTTGAGGAAAATATTGAAAAATTGTTAAAATTCGATTAATGCATGTAATTTATCGACTAATGAAATACTTAATAAAAATTAATTCGCTTTCCGGCCGCAGACATGAACAGATGACACCCTGTATGATTTCACAGAACAAATCATTATGACTTTAGAACAAAAAAAAGACATTTGCTGATGGTAAGTTTGGATATTAAAGGAGCCTTTGATAACGCTTGGTGGACAAAAATTTTAACAAATCTTAAGAAATATAATTGTCTAAAAAATGTTTATCTGGCAATACATAATTATTTGTAATTAGACGATTGGTTATACACACTAATTCGTTTGCCATTGATAAAAGGCTGAGTATGGGGACTTCACACGGATATAGTTTATCACTAACCCTATGGAACATATTAATCAATACAATGTTTTTAAATAGAACTACCTATCAACATTAAATTAATCATTTATGCCGATGAAGTCCTGATACTAGTAAGATGACGGATCATAGAGGGACTAAAAGCTTTCACTAATCTTGTTTTACCTAGACTAACAAGGTGGGCTTATCTCAATAAACTGAACTTTAACTCACAAAAGACAGAATATATAATATTTTCTCAGAAACGGTATATACCAAAATTAAACACAAGATCAAATTCATTACAAATAAACCAACGTGACACATTAATATATTTAGGAGTACTGTTAGATCGTAAAATTACCTGAAAACGACTCATAGACCATGTTTACAACCAGGATTTGCAAACCACTAACAGAATGACACTGACATCTAGGATCTCTTGGGTTCTCAAATCAGAAGTCCTATGTGATATATCCATACAATATATCACGGAGCTTTTTTGCCTAAACGCATTCAACAGAAATCGAATCTTTGCAAAATTTCTAAATCATTCTATACAATATCTTATGAAGCGTCTCGGCAGGCATTCTTCCAATTGGCTTAAAAATACATGAAGTAACAGAACTATCTAACATTTTAAAAAACCACTTACTGACTACAAAAACATCATTTAAGAAAAAACAGACCTCCCATACAATTGTAAATGTGGATTCACTCAGCGATACAAGCAGATATGTTGGCAAACAAACAGACAGACAAACTTGGACAGTTATATTTACTGATTGCAGTAAGAATGGCGACAATGTGGGATGTGCTTGGGTTCTAGAAGATATACTTAAATGATAGGCTCATAGTCTGAATACTGATTAGGAAAAAGTTATTCTAATAGTCAAGCAGAGAAGTTAGCAGTACTTATGGCCACCGAATATTTTCTTACTTTAGAATTTAACGCATAAGAACACACATAACTTTATACGGACAATATGAACGTAATACAGTCAATTTAAAATTTAACTATTCATGACAGACTTACTGAGGAAACTAGAATAAACTTGACTAAGTAATAAAATAAACTAGACTAAATAGCTTTTGTGTAGGCTATGTAGATAGTCGACACAAAAAAATAACTAATATTGTTTAGATTAAGGGCCATTCAGAAGTAGAAGACAAAAAGAGAGCAGATGCTTTGGCGAAGTTAGTGGCTTCCAGTATTACTTGATAAAGTCCCTACCTCTTTTATAAAAGGAGATATAAGAAAGGACTTATAAATGGAACCATATGTACGCTTCTGAAAAATCTCCTAGCCTCCATCGATCATAATGTTTGTAACCTTTATTTAAAAGTGAGATAGGTTTTAAAACGTTTTCGGCAATGTTTTTTAGATATTTTATTTCCTCCGTCAGATCCCTACTAACATCAACGCTGTACTTTATCGAATATTGCGCAAAATGTTCTTTCGAACTTTGTTTGTCTCTCCCTACACTTCCATAACAAAGAAAACTTCTCATCGATATCATTTACTGCCGTGAATCTATTTGTAAAACTTACAATGAGATTGTCGATTATTTTGTAGAACACTTTTACTTGAAACTTTTCTTCATGTTGTTTCCACTTGGTTTCAGACTTCACTAATAAAAGTTTTCACCTTTAACACTATTTCTTTGACCTGAGGTATTGACTTCTTAATTAAATTGATAAAACCAATAATCAATAACAAGTGTTTAGTGTAAGTGTTAGTGAAAAAGACTGTCTGTTAACATTTTGTTTTTCTTTGCAAAAGGCGTCCCATGAGGTAGTTGGAATTCCCAAAAGTGGTCGTTCAAAGAAAATGAAATCATCTTGCTCTTGTGCTAACAATACCTCAATTACTCATCTAAAAACATCAAAATTGTTTCTAAAATTATATATTAAGCATATTCTTATTCATTTTGTAAGTAGTTTATATATTTAATTAACAACGAAAGGATAATATCAAACAACCTTACTCGGCAGTAAATTTCAAAGCCTCAACGCCTCCGCATAACACCGCGGGAACCTTTGACGATCTGAATAGTTGCGGGATGTGAGAAGGATAGGTCCTTGATGGAGAGAATTTGCGGCTGGAATTGCGATCTCCTGGGATCTCTGAAGTGGTACCAGCCTCGAGTTATAAACGCCTCGCTGCGGTTCGAAAACAGATTTGTTTGATGTAACTCAGGTGGGGTATACTATTTACTTTTACTATCAGTTTATTGTTATAAACAAACTAAGTTTACCTAAGCGCTCTGGTCTTAAGTTCGTCTCAGCACAATTGATCTTGAAAGGGTAACTAACTAGAACCATATAGTAGGGATCAAGTAGGGATGACTATTGATACAAGGTATATTGGTGACCAAAATCACATATATCAATAAATCATAATATATATGTTTTTGTAATTAAATGCCGCTTTAAATATTCTAATCACGTTCCAAATAAAATTCGTGTTTATTTTAGCGTTTTAGCTAATTTATGTAAAGTCATCAAACAACTGCTCCAACGAATTCGTCTAAAATGAATTTAGTGTTTTATATTTGATGTTTTGTTATATCCACTTCCTAACGTAAAAAAGGATATCAGAATTTAACTACATTACTATTAGATTTAGTGTATTTATATTGATAATTTGTGCATATGAATATATTTTTGGGTGGGAGCAGGGGGGGGGGGAGAAGTGGATATATGTCATTAATAATATAATAATAATAAGCTTTATTGGCATCTAGAAAGACAAAAGCCTCTCCTATAGTAGGAACTTAGAAGTCGGCTACGGCCAACAAAAACAAAAAATTAATTATATAAATTAAAACACACACACAAAAAAAAAACAATAAAATAAACAAAAACCTTACAAAACAGAGCAAGAAACTAAATATCTTCCACCTGGTTCTGCCCCTCACCACACGCCACCAGTTGTCGCCTACATATTGTGTCATTTCGTCACTTCAAGATGCGGGCGACTCCTTTTTCTGCTGTCATCTCTCGGGATCCACTCGGTGCATGCCTTGTACCATCTTTCGTCCTTCTTTCTTGCCAAATGTCTTGCCCAATTCCATTTCAGCCGGTGAGTTTCGACCTTTAAGCTTTTAACATTAGCTTTACGAAGAATATATTCATTTTTAATTTTCTCTTTCTTCGTAATTGCCATTAGGCTCCTTAAAAGTTTCATCTGCATTACATTTAATCTACGCTCATGTTTTTTGGTGGCCGATGTCATTACCTTAATTCATTTCACTACTATACTACTCTGCTACTACTAATTGAACACAAATATTTCAGATGTTTAAAATTTATAAGTTTTTCATTATGAATAAAACGCTAAGTAGTAAGTAAATATATTTAGTCAGATATCTATATTATGAAGTCAACAATTTAATCCTACAAATCATCATCAATTGATCGTAGGAAAAGTAACTATACCAAAATGTTTCCATTTAGTTCAGTTCTAGTGAGTGATATAGTCCATTCTGCTCTAGAAAATAATCGCTCAGTTAACGGTTGCACCATGTTTTCTAGCTAAACTAAATAAAATTGGAAAAGTTTCATTAAAAACTTTTTCTTATTTATACTAATTTCATAAGGTTTTGCTTTTTTTTTTTTCAATATATATATATATATATATATATATATATATATATATATATATATATATATATATATATATATATATAATTGCATGCTATACTTTTATAAAATAGAGAAAACAATCTATCGTAAGGTACGTATCGATATATCGGAAGAAAAATATCGATATTTAGATATATCGTTTATCTATAACCATTCCTATCTTATATACTATATAAATATATATAAACTTTTCAATAATAGTAGACATTTGTAAAGCCATGGAATTCAATCCATGGTACCATACCGCAATATATTTTTTTTTGAAATCTCAAATGATCCACAAAAAAAAAAATTGAACTCCCTAATCAAATTTTAAATTCTACAAGAACAAACACTATGCCATAGGTCTTCTACCATTGTTGATTATCATGGTGACCTGTAGAAGCTGAATATCCATAAACCGCTTCTTTATGGTTAGAAACTAATTCAAAGCTTAGCTATTTTAATGTAACAATTTAATTCAATTTAATTATCCAAATGGCCTCTAATTATATAGTACTTTCACATTACCAGTTTATGGATATAGTAATTTATATTGAAAAAAAAAAGGAGCAAAAAACATTTTTTTTTTCATTTATTGGCAATTAAAACTGTATACAAAATAATTAAAAAAATGTAACACATATGATTACAATAACATGATAATTATTGGTAAGAAAACTATCCATTAGTAGCACTTCAATAAACTCTTCATTAGAAGGTCCTCAGACTTTTGCAGATGCTTCAGAGGGTTACCGGGAATCGTGTTACCAGGAGACAATGGGTTAGAATGGATTCATGGAAGGATAGGTATCTGGTTTGTGTATATAGTATTATGAGATAGATGAATGGGTCCGTCGAAAAACGTTCTTAGTGACAACAATAGAAGTTTGAGTAATCAGTGAAAGAAAATCATCATCTAAGGTTTTTGTTAATTTTGTAGGTTTTATTTTATATTTACATATTAATTTGTTATATTTACATGTATAGTGATATGATGGAGTTCTATATCATACTATGACGTACTATTATACATTTTAAAACCTTTAAAATTGCCATATCGGAATTTTTTTCGCTTAGAAACTTTATCGGTGGATCCATTCAATTATGGATAAGCTTATTTGTGACATAATAAGAAGTATTGAGAAATTTAACAAGGATTTTGTATTGCATGCATTGGATACGTAAAGAATTATTATGTTTAATAGAACCCCAAACCTCAATTCCGTAAGGTCCAAATAGGTCTAATTATTGATCAATTGTAAACGTTGAAGCTGTCGAAATCCAAGAGCAGTCTTGTTTGTTTGTTTTTTGAGTGTAAAACATTAAAGTCACCAACGATCGTTTGATCTTTGTATTAAATAAATAAATTCCCTTATCAAAATAAAATAAATTTGAAGATTTATTTAAATTTAATGAAAAAGTTTATCTTTTTTAATTCTTAGGTGACGATGTGTAAGTCTTGTATGACCATGCTGTAATCACATCCTCTCTGCGGCTAGTACGGCAGGAACTGCTTCATGGTCTTACTTCCTTTACCATCATCGCCTTAGGTTTACTTGCTGGTGTTGGATGTGGATTCCAGGTGAGACAGTTGTCCAGATAGAGTCTTAGATACTGAATCCGTTCAATAGGTATCAATGGAATATTATTAAAGGATAAATAAGGAAGAGGTTAAAACATATTTTTGCTCACACCTTCTAACATAAAAATCTTACACTTAAGCTTTTATATAAAATAAGTTTACTTTTAATGTGGTTCGCGTTTGAATTCTTTTGCTGTTTTAATAGCGTAATTCAAAAGTAATTTAAATATAATTCAGTTTGAAATCAAGTGATTCACTTTCAGAATATTTATTTCATCATCCGCTCCCCTGATATTACTTACTCGTATATCATCTATTTACATGTTAAAGACGACGCAGCTCTATTTCCTTGGAAATAACAGTTAATTTGTCTATGATTTAAAGCCCCAACTACTAATACCGGTAGTAACAACATTAATCAATATTCCCAATGAAATTATTCCCTCAAATATATAGAGGACTGGTAGGAACTGGGAGTGGGTTTGGAGTGGCATACATATTCATGGATGCTAATAGAGCTAGTGAGGGGAGGAGGGGAGGTAGCGGCAAACCGGCTCCAAGAACTGTGTGTCCTCGGGGGGCAGTCCTTATGTCTTTCCAGCCAGGAAGTGATGGTTTCCTATTGACCATCTACAGCAGGAATTCATATACTTTTTCTCGCTCTTCAAGAATAAAAATTATCAGTCTAAAAATAAGTATTAAACGAGATAATAAATCTGAATATTTTTCTAAGAACAGCTTCGACGATTAAGAATAATTAATAAAGAACTCATTAATTCGATAACTGATTTGAAACTTAAAAAAACAAAGCAATGTATGGCCTGATTTTCCAATTTCAATCATGATAACCTGTAATGTATCGGTACCAAAATTTTTCGATGCTTAATACAGATCCCTCTATATGAAAATAAATAGTCATTACAAAAAATAATTCATATGAGAGCTGAAAAACAAAACAAAAACAAAGCTATTAAAATATTTAAGAAACAAAACAATATTTTAATTATTTTCATATATTTATTGAAATCATACACACAGTACATCAATACAAGTATACAAGTACAGGAAAATGTGTAAATATGGAAAAGATACGACAGTTATTTAAAAATACCTAAAATGTCAATAAAAAATATCTTTTGCTTCGCTATTTAAACCATTTGAAATGGTTGCAGTTTTCAATTGAGAAAGTGTAAAGAAACAGAAAAGGAGTTTCAACAGTAACTAAACACGAAAACAAGTAAGGTACTGATATATTTTTTATTATTATTATTATTACCATATATGAAATTTACCAAGAATTAAAATCATATCTGTCGCTCATTGTTGACAGTTCATAATTTTATATTGTATTTTGTGTTCAACTTTTTGCGGCCTTTTCATAGTATTTTGGCTTTTTTTTTTTTTTTTTTTTTTTTTTTTACTTAGATAAAAAAAACATAGAAAGTTCAAAGAGGCACAGTGACCATTTTATCAAGACATTTTTAATTGTAGTTAACAGTCTTACCCATAAAAAAAATAAATAAATAAGGCACGCTATATAAGAAAAAATAAAAAAGCTTGGAATTCTTCATTATTTGATTGAAATAAGTCAATACAGTAAGAAAAACCTAATAGAAAGACTAGACCCATTTCAAAATAGCTATGCATAAATGACAATACTTTACGAATGGCCCATAAAGTGTTGTCATTTTAAAGTGAAACATCATGGTGACTCCAGGAATCAAACGTTTTCAGTTTCAGTTTCCTATATCGATTTTCCATTGAAACCCTGATAAGGGTTTGAAATGTAAGTCGAAACGTCGGCACTATAATTTTTATTCTTTTAATTATACAAATCTACAACTGTATTAGATACATCTAGTAAATAAGTGGTTTACGATGAAAAATAATGACATATTTACATCATAAATTAAAATTTATTTTTAATTGATGTGTATCTATGACCGGATACTCCAACATCCTACGTCTTTTTAAAACGTTTCATGTCATTTGCCTGGATAATTTGAATTAGATAATTAAAATTTTGTATGGTTTCTGATGTTCGTTCCGAAAAAAAATTTCTAAAGCGTATAAAGTATTAATGATTATGTTGAAGAAGTGATCACATGTTTTTCTCTAGGCAATAAGAAAATAGTTGAACTCTATGGGTTCGCCGGACCTACCATCAGAGACGGCAGAGGAAATGCATTAGTGCTCTTCCGTCCTGTCTCTCCTTCCATTTTCCCTTTCACAAAACTATTTTTTGTCATTCCATTATTTACTAGTTCTTTTGATATATTTTAATGTTAGGCTGCGGTTATTTATTATTTAATATACACTTAAATATATGATGATATGATTATTCATAGTTATTATTTTTGTGGAATAGACTCCGAAAACTTATTTACATGATTAAAAGGCTATAATACATATAAAATAGGCATAAATTAATTTTTAATAATAATAGCGCTTCAATAAAAATACATTAGAAGATCTCTTGCCCATCTTCATTTCAAACGCTTTATCGTTATTATCGGGAATTGATTGTGAGGAAGTTGTGAGACTCGTTGATTCGAATAGGTATGGAGTTTACTATAAAAGGATATGTACCTGGTTTGGGCCAAATCAGCAACATATGAAACATTAAGATCCTTATGGATAATTTTGTTTGTGACTTAATAAGAAGCATTGAGGATTTTACGAAGGATTAGGCTTGTAAGGATTGGATACTAGGACAATCGGAAGAATGTCCTATATCAGGAAATATCCAGTCCCTAAACCACGATCCAATATTATGGGAAGATCTAAGTTTACAAACAATGTTTCTTTGTACAAAACGTTTGGGCACTCGGGTAACACTATAGTTATTTTTCAAAAATAACAGTAATACGTAACTTAAGATCAAATACACATATAAAAAAACCCATATCTTGACAATGAATAGATATAATTATAAATCGTAAAATTATATAAAGTTTACAACAAAAAATTAAATATTACCAGTAGTACAAAGTACAGTAATAAATGTATATATATATATATATATATAGATCGTGATGATGCTGCTTCCCCTTAGTTCGCGTCCAGATCGTGATGATGCTGCTCTTCCTCAGTACTCTGGAGAAGACATGCAGCTTTCGAGTAGACCCTCAGTCTTGGTTTTCCAAATGATTTGAAACTTTATCATTTATCATTTCATCAAACGTTAATCCATCTCTGCCGTGGTCTCTCGTTCTTCGGACAAGGGAACTCCCTCTTCTGTGGGACTCATTATCTTCTTGGGTCTCATTAATTCAGCGCTTCGCTGTACCCTCGTCGCCCATCCCCCTCCCGTGTCCATGCACGCCTAAGAACTGACGGATTATCCCCGATGGCCCCGCTGGTCCCCGCTTCCTCCGACCGCAGGCCGACTCGGTAACGGGCTCGCGACAGAGTCTGCCACTACGTTTTCTACGAGCCGACCTTGTACACCCATCTCGAGGCATTGTATTGACTTGAGGAACTCCTTCCATCGCGTTAACTCTCGCGGAGACTCTTTCAAGTGACATTGCCAACCCACTGCAAGGGATCTGTGGTCTGTATGCGAACTCTAAATTTCCTCCCAAACGATTATACGGACGGAAGTGCTCCATAAGCCCACACACACAATCTCGAGTATGTTCCCGCTTACAACGCGCTGTATTGGTCTCCGACGTCGGTACAGTCTCCGGCTCGCGTATCCGTACGTTCGCGTCGTCCCCTAGCTTACGCCACCGCGATCGTCCCACTTTCTCACTCTCTGAGACTAATACGGCCTTCCCAGCGCTTTACTCACTACGCGTCGGTTGTGGACACTGTGAATGTTCGTCTCGAAGTCGGGGAAAAGCTAAAACCGCGTTCCGTCTCTGAGCTCTTCTAGGACCACCGCCTAATGTTATCTTTTCATATAACGCGGGGTGATGACGATCTTACGTCCCTATCTTAATCAAGTCATTAAGGGGTTAGAGAGAATAGCGCCATCTCCGACGAACGAACCGCTGGTAGGTAATAGTCTAAGTGACCCCATCAAAGCATCGGAACTCCCGGGACACCCCCTAGCGAAATCGTAGTCTCAATCGTCGCGCATCGAGTTCTTACATTCCCTTGTGTCGGGTCTCACGCCATCCTCCGAAATGGTATGCCATACCCCTAGGAGCGCTTTCTCTCCTTTCTCCGAGCCTTAGATTTCTCGGGCGGACAGTTTCAACCCAAACAGTCTAACTCTTCTCGAACAACCATCCCTCCAAGTGTCTGGACGTGATACGCATTCTTACGGATTTAGCTGAAGCCTCAACAGGTCGTCCATGTAGACTATGGCCTATATGTTCTCGTCGACCCCTTCTGTTACCTCTTCTTTTGCCTTTTCCTTTTTTTTTGCTTCTTTTCTTGAAAATCATCCATAATCATTTTGAAAAGTCACGGGGCGCGTTTTTAAGTACACCAGCGCATTCGCTGTGAATTCGTAATGTCCAGTTCAAAACGTAAACGCCGTTTTGCATTGGTCACTCCTGCGGTGGACATTTTTAGCTAGGCTGTGGTAGCCGCGACTTGAGATAACTCTAGGGTGCTGAAAATCACCTGACCCCGATTAAGCCTGTCCTAGGAGATCCCCCTCCCATCGAACATGGGGCTCCGGGTACCGTTAATACCTAGATATCGTTCAGATTCCGGTTAATCTACTACACCAGATAACTTCTACTCCCCGGCCGATCAATTTTTCACTTACTGCCCCCATAAAGGCAGATACGGCGAACTTCTCCTCAGTGCTATCCCGTATTATGCCTTGCTCACTGACGGTTCCCAATTCATCCCCGTATGTGTTGCATCAAGAGACTTGTGCGGTAATACGCATCTCTATGTAAGTACCCTATCCTCCTCTCGTTTTAGTGGGCATCTACGTGGGACCGTTTCTGCCCGGACGCTCACTTTATACTCCTCCCTAGGAAAGAAGAGGTACCGGGAGCACTTCATTATAATTTCCCGGATCTATATATATATATATATATATATATATATATATATATGTATATAAAAAAATATATCTATGAAATAAACTGGGAACTATAAAAACGGAATAAATAATTAAATTGACTAGGGAGAAATTAAAAAGACTGTCATAATTTTTACTAGCCAAGAGGTGGCAAATTACACCATTCACTTTATTTTTAATTATTGTTCTTTTAACTTTATGTATTTATTCACACCTGCCATGTATAATACTAAAAATCAATGAATCTGATAAAGTGAAGGGGGATAAAAACAATTTTCAGTAATATCTTTTTTTCTTATTTTACTTTATCATGGAGGTCCCTTACCCAGCTCCATTACAACCTTTTTTTGGGAGTTTTCTGTCATTTACGTACAACTCATCTCGTATTTGAGTGTGTTAAGAATATCCACGTAATTTTTCATGGAATCGTTTGTAGTGGATAAATTTTCTCCTTAACAGGTTTTTAAGCGAATACCAGTATGTATAAGTTTTATGTTTATGCATGTTTTTGTAATAAGTTGTTTACGTACTAGGGTGCCTTTTAGGTTGTCCAGAATATGTTTTTCTGGAAAAAATTTCATATATTCAACTATTTCTCGCTATTATTTATATATGCGATGCATAGTTTCAAAAAATGTGTATAAGAGTTCATAGTGGCTGTTGTAAAGTTGTATGTTTTGGGAGTAGTAAGTATAGATATTTATATTTTAAGTTTACTATAACAGATTTTATTACTTTAGTATACTACTTTGAATTTATTTGAAAAATAGCTCGTTAAAATAAATTCAGAAAATTTTGGTTTGTAGTTTTATATTATCCAAGTTTCCTGATCTAGATAATTGTCTCTCAAATGAAAATATCTTACCAATATATAGAACTAGGTACGCTATCGACGGAAAAACCATACTACAGATAGTAAGGATGATAAAAGAAAATATATTAAAAAGAAATGATATTTTTTTCATAATACTCTCTAAATTTCCGAAACTAATTTTTCATATGGATTAAAAAAATTAATTGGTTTATCTTTTAAGCTGTTACTTATAGCCTCAAAGCGTATGTCAGAATAGGTTTCAGTAGGTATGAATACAATTAGGATTGATGAATTAATTGCCACTTCCATTGGGATTATTTTATTAGAATACTAGTTTCGAATTCTAACATCCATCTTCAGTTATGAAGAGCTCTAAGAGATACATCTCAGAACTGAAGATGAATGTTTAGCATTCAAAACTATTATTCTAATAGAAAAATTCCAATTTTATTGATTGATCAAATGAGTAAGTATGAATCTTCAGTTAAATATGAACGTTTAGTTTTTGCATTTATTTTATTTTCGTATTAAATTGCATAAATTTTGTAGTATATGAAAAAATGCTTGTGTTAATGTTTTGTTTTTTTAATTACTAAAATATTAATTTTAGATATTTTTTAACGTTTTCGTTAATTTAAGACATTTTTAATTGTCTTTTCCGTAAATGAAAATATACCTGTACATAGTAAATATATTTTATTAATTTTGTATATCTTAATTCTCTTATAATAATATATAAATAGACTCCAATATCATCTCAGTAAAAATAATATGACTATAAATTCTTGCAACAAATATAAAATATTATGAAACAACATATAAATAAAATATAGATAAAACAATCTTAAAGTAGGGATTAATTATCATACTAATAATAGTTTCATTTAAATAATAAATATATATGTACATATATGCAAATTTTATTAGAGTAGTCCTCTATATATTGCAATAGAACCAAACATGCTATCAATAAGGAAACCGATTTCAATTATCACAAGTGCTACTGACAGCGGTTGATCTCACTGCCAGTGCCTTCCCAATAAAAAGGCGATTCCCGACACATATTGGTCCTTACCAGCTGCTTCCTAGATCTCCGCTCTAAGAATATATTAATATCAAACAATGCCAAGTGTTTCTTATTTGTATCATTCTTCGTCTGCTTGGAAAATGCAAATATTTAAAATGATAATAATAATGCTCAAATAATAATAAAGCACCAAATTCAAGTTTCAGAAATTAATAAAATAAAATTGAGACCCGTTTTCTTAAATATTGTAATGTCATATCCTCATTGTACAAGAAAACTAAAAATGTGATCTGACGTCACATTTATTACACAGATAACAGTCCATTATGTATATTGTAAATATTAATAAATCTTCAACATTCCTTTCTAAAACAGATAATAAAAAAATTAAATGAAAAAAAAATGGCACCACTTAAATTCCTAATTAAATTCACAAAAAAAAATAATAACCTAATGAAATTTTCGTTAGCTTATCTGTTCTATTAGATGTCTTTTATAAGAGTCAATAAATACATCTTTCCATTATAGCATAATTATTTTGTAAAAACATAATAATTCTAGTAAATAAATGCTGGTTCTATATGGCTCAATCCATACAAAAAAGAATCAAGGTTAAATTTGGAGATAATCTTGATTTTTTTGACCTCAGGAGCAGAAGTTATAGTTTATTTTGTTTGCTCAATTTCTTTTATTATTTCTTATCAATTATAATCTATTTATATTTAAGCATCATATTTTATTTTGATCTATTGGATAAAGGCATAAAAAAGAAAAAGAAATGATATGTGCATACTTAATAATCATAAAGTTGATGTGTTTTTGACTGTGTGAGAATTCTAGTCCCTATACTAGTTTTTTATTTGACTTAAAAGTCTACTTGCAATAGTTCATGCGCTGACTGTATTTTTTGTTATATTTTTAGGTTTTTTTCCGTATCGATTTGCATCGAGTCCTAGATTTTGTAATGGAAACAAAGTTAAAATATACAATGATTCTTATATGACAATACTTTTTTCTCATTTCACCTTTTGCAATGGGAAGAATAGTCCTGAAAGTACGCCAATCCATTAATTATTATTATAACTTGAACAAAGAAATTTATTAGTACAACAGTCTCTAATCCTGTAACTGATTGTTTCCAAGACTGTTTTGTGTCGACCACTCCTTAGCTTAACGAACAACGTTTAAGAAGAGTTTTTTTTCCTAAATCTTAAAAAACGCTCTAAGAAGTATTGACGCCGGAGATTAAATATTTTGTAATATCAACGAGAAATGTAAGAACGCCAAGGGATCCTTAAAATAAATCTGATACAGCAGTTCTGTTACTTAAAAATCTGTAACTTAGCTCTGTGTATACATATACACAATAAATCTGTACATAAATCTGTAAAATAAAAGTACAATAAATCTGTTACTTAGCTTGTGTATACAAAACTGATTTGGGTTATGAGTAACTATAATTATGTAAAACGACCTAGTGACTGACTTAACAATAAATATGAATAAATACACCAAATAATAGTGAAACAAAATTGTTTGAAGCTACAGGAATAAATATTCCAAGGTATGAATAAAGTAAAATAAAGAATATAGAATAATAAAAATATAAAAGTACAATGCAAAATAGCACAAAGAATTTACATAAATATGATTGTATTCGATTTTATGTGTGAGTTGATTTGATTTAGGATTTGGATGTAATTGAATTTCTGTAAATATATAATAAAATAGTTTTAAAAAGTAGACGCTTTTATAAGGACTGGTCGTTTTAATATCGAGAAATTATAATAGGTAGATGTCAGAACAATACCTGGTTTAGCTAACTAACTGAAGATTTCAGAGCAAAAGATTCGACAATTCAAGAATATGATTATAAATATGAAGAATTTTAAAGAAAAGAACTACGGAAGTATAGTCGAAAGGAGAGGAAGTCGAGTTTAAATTCGTTAAAAAGACATAGGCTTCTTCAATAATATATTATATGAGTTTGAGAGAGCTCTATTTCTATAATTAAATACATCTACAGAGGTCCATAGAACAACTGGTAAAATTTTATCTATTCTCGGTAAAATGTTATCAAAAAAATTATTTAAAATTATTTTTATTGCGGGACATTTTCAGTTATTATAAATCAATAAAAATAAAAAGGGATTAGAAAAAAAAATTCATCGTTAAAATGTTTTACCTGTACCATTTGTGGAAAAGTGATATTATTATATCTTCTAACTGAAAAGTAGGTTGTAACACTATATATAAAATAATATAGTAAAATAATATAGTCTATGGTTATTCATTATTTAAATATAGACTTAAATATATGATGATATAATTTTTCATTGTTATCGTTTTTGCAGAATAGACTCAGAAAACTTAACTATTATATCTATATATAATTAATCAAGTATTTTTATAGCTCCTACGCATCCTTTGGGACCGAATATCCTTTATGTTGTGGCTCGAAAAGGTTAAACCCCCATTCCCCAATGTAAAGACCTTGTTAAAGCAGTCCATTCATGTAACAACCATTTGCTTCGTATCCTTTGCCTCTGGAAAATTTTATCTTCCATTTCAACATCAAAACATTCTAAATTGTATCCTTCCTTCGTTTAGGAATCGATCAATCCTTTTCCTGGTTCATTTTTTTCATTTTTATTTTCTTACTAAATATGAAGTTTCCTTGGTACTCAATGAAACAAAATTTTAATATGTATATAATTGTTTTCAAATGTATTTTTCCAGCACCTTCTACCGTTTGCTTTACGGAAATAGGTCAGTATCAGTGTGGATTCGTACGAAGTAAGTCAATAATAGACCTGTTTTATAGTATTTGTGGAATTTTGAAAAAAAAAAAAAAAAAAAAAAAAAAAAAAAAAAAAAAAAAAAAAAAAAAAAAAAAAAAAAAAAGGGGGTAGAGACTATAGATTTCAGATCTATCATCTGTTAGATGATTTTAGATCCGCGTAAGATAGCATTGATCGAGAATAAATGTACAAAGCCATCACACAATTTAATATGCCACCTAAAATTGTTCGACTGATCAGGATGAGCATGACGGGCATCGAATACTTTGTTTAAGTCAAAGAAATGCGATCTGCGGATTTCTGGACAAGAAGAGAAGCAAGTCAAGGAGATGTTGTGGAATGCCTCTTCATTAATTTTTACCTTTAAAAAGCCATCAAAGAATCAAGAATTGAGGCTACAGACACTGTGTTCTGCAAAACTGTCAAGCTACTAGCGTATGCTGAAGATAGACATTGCTGGCATAAGCTGTATAACAAGCATTCCTGGCTCTTAAGTCAGCAGCAAGGCCTCTCGGCATGTTGGTCAACTAAGAATATGTCCTCTGATCCCTCCCCCCCCCCCCCCCCGAGAGATTCGTCCCAAATTTACTATTTTTGAGCAATTGATCAACTGATTATCAGATTTGTATACCTTGGCTCACAAGTGACCAGAATTTTTGCTGTGAGTAATCTCAGCGAATCGCTGTTATTATGGATTCCACTCACACCTCTCTAGACTTTTTGATGTTATTTTTAAGTAGTTTTATTTACTTTATGTCTTTCTTTAATTATAATTTTGCTACTAAAACTACAGATTTTTTTAAAAATATTTTAATGAGTCCAGTATCCAATTGAATCGTGATAACAATGTATAATTTTTTAAAAGATAAAATACCCGATTTCCTATTTAATGGAAGTCAGTCCAACCATACTCACAGAATTGACAAGTAGTTGTAGCTGGTAGTTTCCTAGAATTTAATTTATTATTTTAAAACAACTTTCGCATCGTTCCTTATGCTTTAAGGAGCCTATAACAAATCGATAATGACGAAAGCGCTTTATTAAAATCTTCTTTATTTATTATCCAAGAGTAAATTCAAAATATCGAAGGATAAACGATGGCCGATGTAATTTGGCCGAGTTAGGGAAGGTTCCTTGTGTACCCCCACTCCACGGCCTTCCAAATAATTGGAGCAGTGGTTATTGGACTAAGTCCCGCCCCGGAATCCTATCGCTCCCTCGCTCCCTCACTCTCTCGCTCTCCTCCGAGTTGGTTTATTAAGCCCTGCGTTCTCCTCCTGGCCTTAATAGAAAGAATTCCGGAGGACTTTAGAGGTCCAAGGCTACCAGCAATGGCTAAACTCATTACTCGCCCCATCGTCCTGTTGACATCTGTTCCTACCATAATAATAATCCTTGGGCTCTTACCCTTCCATCTTATTGCTTCCAATGAAGCCACAAATATTTTCATTTCCGTGTTTATATCCTTTTATAAACTTCTTAGTGGTTCCTTTACCTACTTCACTGAAATGAACGTTTTGGGTTTTCGCTTGCCTCTTGACCGATTGTAGCAAGCCGAAGTCATCAGTGAAAATGGAAGTAACATGAAACTAACAGTGGAATAACTGAAATGTAAATAAAACAAGAGTTGCAATTTGCTATACAAGAAAACAAGAGAGAGAATGACAACTTGTTTTGTTTTTTAATTTTTTTAATCACTAAAACAAATAAATATCTAAATATTACTTAATATTTGAGATTATATTTGTGACTCGTTGTTGACAGTTTGTCGTATTCAACTTCATGCAACTCCTTAGTTTTCAAGAGATATTTTTTTTCAGTTCGATAAGAGATTGAGTTTTATCCATCATAAGAAAAGTGTATATCGATTATAAAATAAGATTAAAAAAAAAAAAAAATGTTGGTAGAAAACGAGGAAAAAATGAATTTCATTTCATTTCTCGAAGCACTTAGTGCGACAACCTAGTTTCTACCTATTATTTTTTTTTCAGTTAGAACATTAAATGATGTAACATTTCTACAAATGGTACAGGTAAAACCATTTCAACAATAAAAATATTTTGTTTTTATTCATTTAGAGGTCTTCTGTAAAGGAAATATTTTTATAGATAGATTTTACTAAGAAAAAAAAACGGTAAATAATGAACCAGTGTTTCCTTCTTGGTTCTTTCCTTTAAAATACTTCTTTTTTTTTCTTCTTTTTTTTTATCCATTTTCCTAAATTGAATAACTCTGTAACCTTTAGTTAGTTTTCTAAAACAGGTCCTAACATTCTGACTTCTCCTTCTTATAGTTTTTCAACATTTAAATGACCCGCCTTTATTAAACCTTCTACTTTTTAGAATACTTTTCAATACATAGAAATAAATAAAATGAATTCACATTTATGTAAATCTTTTGTATTATTATACTTCTGTATTTTTATACTCTTTATATTAGTTAAGTTGTAGATGTGAATACACATGACAGTCCCTTTAAATAATTACGTAGCAATATTAGTTGATGTATTTATTTAAATTCATAACTAAGGCCATCACTAGTGTGACGGCACCAGTTACTCTTAACCCAGATCCGTTTTGTATTGTTATGGATTATATCATATTCCTGTTGACATGGGCTATACCTCAATAAATTTCACATTTCGAATCTGAAATATATTTACCGGATATAACTTAATGAATGATTATTTCTTAATTAATTTTCTGTATATATTTTATTTTTCATTTTATTTAACAGCATATATATTTATTTGTACTTTTATCATCAATTTGGGTATAAAGTTAGAGTTAAATATCTGTTTTCGATTTCTGTAATAACCGCGTATTTTGTATTATAGTTTATCCTAAAAATTAGTTGAGTTGAATAATTTTCAGCTAATGTTACTTAAGCAGTGCATTATTTATTCATGTAGCCTATAGTATAGTTAGTATCTATTCAGAATACAATGTTTAGAAATTCTCTGAAAAAAATTCTTATTCCCCTGCGTCGAGTTTCACTTTTTGTTCTAAATTCGCTAATGTTTTGCTTTCCTTGCTTCTCCGCCTCTTATTCTCCTTTCGCCTTCCCCAACTGTTCTTATCACCTCATTAGTTTCGCACCCGTTTCACAATTATCCTTTATCACTTTTCCTCCCAAGTTTTTTTTCCCATTTTTTTCATCCAATTATCCTCTTCCCAATTAGCATGATACAGGTCCTCCATGATTTTTTTGAAGCTTTATGATTTCCTTTCAGAGAATTCTAGAACCATTCGACTGGATGAGATCATCTTCCTACCCCCAGCCATACACCTGAAGCCTTAAATTCATTTAAACAGATCCAATATACAATTTGAGGGAAAGAAAAATTTAACCATCATTTAATTTTTCTATTGTAACATTTTTCTTATTTATTATTATAGTAAATTCAAAATTTTAAAATTTACAAATGCCTAGAAAAAAAAAAAAATCATAATTATTGTAACATGTTAATAAAGGTTCTTGAGTCGCTTCACTGTTAGTTAATCTGGAATCCGATCACCTGAATTTTTCTCAAGGGTAGTTACATTCTTAAGAAGAATGTATGTTGATGTTAACGTCTGTAATATCAATTCAATCAATTGAATATAGTTCATTTAATTTTACCCCTCATCTTTACAGAAATATACGACCGTTCATACGACTTAAAGTCAGTTATGATGAAAACACAACTGAGTTTCAATAGCAGCATGATTAGGTTGGATCGCAAAAGGTTGAATAAGCAGATATTTGATAAGATATACTTCATAAAAAGCCAGAGTGGTTAGGTCAAGCTGATAGAGGAAGAGCTGAAGGGATTTTAAATCATTGATAGAAACATTATGGATAAAGAAGATGGACGGACGAGAAGGAAAAGGAATGAGGGCACCATAAGAAGTTGAATATATCTGCGTGGTCCTGTGTTGGCCAGTTTGTAAAAAAAAAAAATGTTAATTTTTTTCTTTTATTTAATTGTAGTATTATATGTAAATTATAGTAAATAATATTATATGTAAATTATTCTTCTTTTTTTTTTTAATATCGTTTATAATATATTATTGAAGATAATTAAGGTAAGTAGTAATAAGGAAAAATTAAAAGATTAAATTTTTGTATTTTTTTTATATAAATTTATTGAAATTTACAAATGTACAAAATATATACATCAAGTAAATGTATTCACAACGATTAAAATAATATGTTACAACTTGAAAAGAACTATTCATCAGTAGCACTTAATTAAAAATTCTACATTAGAAGGTCTCTAGGCCAAATGTACAACTGTACAAAATATATACATCAAGTAAATGTGTTGATAACGATTACAATAACATGTCAAAACCTGAAAACAACTACTCATCAGTAGCACTAGGAAAAAAATATATATAAAAATTAATATATATATATATAAATTCTACACTAGGAGGTCCTTTCGTTTCAGACGCTCCGGAGGATTATCAGGAGTGGAGTGGGAAGCAAGGTGAGAAACTAACGGATTTGAGTGGTTACTATTGGAGCTTACTATGAAAGGATAGGTATGTGGTGTGAGCTAAATCAGCAACCTGTGGAACATTAAGATCTTTATGGATAAGTTTATTGGAGACAAAGTAAGGAGCATTGAAGGTTTTTCGAAGGATTGTAAGGATTGAATACGAGATGAATTGGATTGTTTAGTGGAGCCCCAAAGGTCAACTCCGTACGTTCAAGGTCTAATCACAGTCATGTTTTTATCATAGTCTTTGGTAACTAATTGGGAGCTTTGAACGTTTGTCTAGTAAATGTTGAAGTAGTCTGTAACGACGGGCAGTTTCTTGTCGTTTTAGTCTTAAAGATTAAATTTAAACACATTAAATGACAATATAAAAACAAAAAAAATAAAGTTAAAGTTCTTTACTTCACTATTTTCAACAGTTTTAGCATTCCAATCAAACTTTATCGATTCTGTGGAATTACTTTAGGTACAGGTTAGTTGGTCCATGGGTTGTAAGTAACTGGGTGGTAATTAATGCAACTGGCTATGTTGTAGTTATGCGGAGTTGTTTTTGAGATGGATTTGTATGATGTTTATTCTTATTGTGATTGTTGTATATTTAGATTCCAGTTTTCAATTATGTCAATGATTTATAAAACCTCTACCATTTGATATTATTTTAATAAAAGATCTAGGCGGTCACACGTTACTTGCCGATATTCTGAGCTTGGGTGGCTATTTCCTAAATTCCGACGGTAATACTTTCTGGGTACTTTCCTATTCCAATGTCTAAAAACCAAAACCCTTCCTATATTCTTGATTTATTAACTCTGTGTTCTTCTATCCACCTCCTAAACACTAGATCTCAACCTTTTAACCTATATATACCCTCACATAAAACCGCTTCCTTTGACATATCCTTCATCATTCGTGCTGCCTCCTTCTGGAATTCCCTACCCAATTCTATTCGTAAAGCAGCTTCGATAACTTCCTTTAAAAATAATCTATTCATTTACCTTTTAGACAATCAATCTGCCGCAAAGATGTCAATAATCAAATGAATACTTAGAATTACTTTCTTTTTTTTTTTTCTCTTTCTTTCTTTTATACGTTCATATTTATACGATTGTATTTTATATTATAATTATTATTTCATATATATATATATATATATATATATATTTTTTTTTATTTAATTTAATTTAATTTAATTTTTTTTCCTGTAAAAAATGTATCCTGTAATTACTGAAGCATCTAATTTGTAAATAATTGGTCACACGATTGTACTCTTAATTGTGCATTATTTTTATTCTTAAGGGAAAATAAGTCCCAGAATAAAGTTTATTTTTTCATTTTCATTTCATCTTGTTTTCAGATTCCTCGATTAGCTATAGGAAATTAATTGGTTTACAAGTTGAGAGATTTGTAGGTTTGGATTTAAATAGAGTTGTAAACATAGGGGAGGTTCGTCCTGAATCGGCAACTTACTGAATATCAAATTATGTTTAATTTATCAAATTTTATTTATGATAAAGTGGAGGATTTAGTTACTTATGATTTTTGTTTTAATTTGTGCCAATCTCGTAAAGAAAATATTGTAATCATAAAAAAAAAAAATCTCTGAATTTTAATTTGTTTTTATTAATAGTGGGACAATTTTAACAAATTTATAATATTCTTACTTCATTATATACCGTCCCATAACTGATATTATATTAGAATAAGAAAAAAAACTGGGTAAAAAAATATATAAATAAAAAGAATTTAATGCATATTCTTTTTAATTTTCAGCATTCACTTTATCCATATTTTTCAGGGAGGCACTCCACTCAGAAGGTTTTGTTCTCAGTCTGTCTGTGATTGATGACTTGTTTGTCTGCCTCTCCTGAATTATTTTCCAGACAGAACTCTGATTCTTTAGAGCTTTTTCACATCTTTTTGACCTCAAAAAGCACAATATTATTTCTTTCAACATTGCACAAAATTATTCAATAAGAAACACATTTTGAGTTTTATTTACTTTATTGTTAATATAAACAACACAGCTTCAATAAAACATTTAAAAAATATCTAAAGTAATTTAAAAAAAAATACATATACTAAAACATCTTGAAAATCAAAATTAATTAATTAATTACAGAAAGTCTAAATCACAACAGGCTCTGTTGATTAAATTTGAAAAACATTACTTAAATTGTTTGAAAAAAAGAAAGAAAAGAATAATCATAACATCTTTAGAACAATGAAGATGTTAGTAACAATTCCATTGATGGTAAAACCTAACACAAATACCTATTTTCTTCACCGTGCATTCATCCTAATTTAAGAGATCTATTCTTTACCAACTTACTCTACAAGATTGATTTAAAAAGTTGGAAATAGAAATTACCAAAAAATAATCAGCACGCATTATTTTCAAATAATTATATATACTCATGCATGAGATAGAAACATCTAAGCCTCAACAAAGAACTGAAACTATTATTTTTCCCCATTCTCCTTAAAATCAACTTCAAAATATAATAGGATTGGTTAGTAAAAAAAAAAAATAATAGATTCGAATTAGAAATAATAAATAAATATTAGTTTATATTTATAAATGCTACATAACCCATTATTTAATTTAAATTTGTGTAGAAGGAGGGTGATATTTTTAATTTAATTCCATTGGCATAGCTCCTCATTTATTCTGATGTTTCAGGATTCTATTCCCGTCTTCAGGATTCTAAAATATCTCTTTCTACATAAATTGAAACTAAATTATTAGTGGACTACATTAAAGAAACACAATCTTTAAAATTCGAGGATAATTCAATGAAAAAAATAAAAGAGATCAACAAACCATCTAATAGTTCTACAAACTGTTTCAGAACCCAAATTTCTTCTAAATATTTCAGGATTCTATTCCCATCTTCAGAATACTAAAACAGTTTTTAGAATTATTAGATGGTTTGCTCATTTCTTTAATATTTTTCATGGAATTATCCTCGAATTTTAAAGATTGTCATTTTTTAAAGTCGTCCACTAATAATTTAATTTCAATTCATGTAAAAACAGATGAAAAAGACGTTTTAAAGTCCTAAAGATGAGAAAAAGATCATGAAATATGTAGAAGAAAAATCAGTATAAATAAGGAATTTTAACAATGAAATTAAATTTTTAATCCATTATATCAATTTACGAATAATTAAAAACAATGCCCATTTTACTCAGCATATCTGTTTTTATTGTATTTATGATTATGTTCTATGATTCCATAAAAAAGCCTAAATATTATAATTAATAAAATATTTTGCAATACTTAACCTATTTTTATTATGTTTTGTATAATTAGATGATAATTAAACCAATGTCATTCAGGAAATATATGAAATGTTAATAAACCTCGAATCATACAAATATTAAAATAGGTTCTACCATATATGAATATTCAAAATCAATAGTTTGTTTCAATTTATTAAATATTATACAGACTTTGAACTGTTATAGCATTTCAACTAAAACTCAAAGGTGCACATTGCAAACTAACACAATACCCTTACTTAATATGGAAAGAGTAAACATTATTTCAACCATTTTCACCTCACTCAGCACCATACTTGTATCCCATAACTGCCTCATTTTGAAAAGTACAAACACCGTTTGATAAGGAGCATAGTCCTAAGTGGTGACAAATAGCCACTTGGATAGGGTTGCCACCCGCCACGGTACACCGGAACATGTCACCGGTATAGAAATTCTGTCCCTGTCATCCCGGTTGACCCATCATATGTCCCAGTCCGAGAATATACAGTAATTACGGTATATTTGGTTGACCCCTTCAGAGGAGTAAAATTCAATGGCGTAATATTATACGTTTGGTGTAGTAGTGCGTTTCTAATTCCTGGATTGATCTTTGATGTTATGCGTGTCTCCGCACCACCAAACCGCAGGGAACGATGTCTTGTTTCATAGCGTTAAGTTGGCACTCTTTATTTTCCTTACACTAACCACCCCTTTCAGTTTGTCAATATTCATTGTTAAGTCCATATCAGACTGCTTGGAAAACTTTGTACCAACTGATTATCTTGAGTTTTCAATTGTGTCCCGGTCAGTACCTAGACTGTTCAGGTAACCCTACACTTAGATAAAAGAAAATCTATAAAAATTCCCATTGATTTGATCCCCCAAAACATTGATTTCCAGTTGCGAGAACTGAAGAAAAGGGATTGAAGGGGATGATTAAATCATCCCATTTAATGATTAAATGAGCATTTAATGATTAATGAGCATTTAATGATTAAATCACTAGGTTAATTTTTTGTTTACAGACAATTGTCTTATTAATCATTTTTTCTTTGGATTACTATGTTCCTCTTAGGGTTTTTAGAAAAAAATATTTATAAATATCTTACTTCTTACCTTTATTGGATTCTAATCCAATCCGTTTAAACCAATACAGTATTACTTTAGTGGCAATTTGGAAAAAGTATAATTATGATTATTATTAAACTTACTTTATTTATCAATAACGATTATCTATATATATGAAACTATAGAACGATTTACAATACAACTAATAATGTATTATACGGTCAGCACACAATTTATCATTTCTCTACTTAATTCAGACTATTAGAAAATATTGGGTACTTATCAATATCGGTCTTCAGTCAGCATATGGAATCTTGTCTTAATCAGAGCTTCCTTCCTGTCTCTCTAGGCTGGCCATCCAATAGATCATCACTGAGGCCCTCCAGCATTTCCCCTCATCCCGATCTCCTCCAACCGTCCTATCCACTCGGTTCCGAAGAGACTCCTCCGCATAACTTTCCGTCAATCAAAACTGTCCTTCTCTGTACCCATGGCTATCCATATATACATCCTTATTCCTTCCCTTTATTTTTTAGATTTCTTTGTTTAAAAGTTTTCATTTCTTTGTTGCAACGTTCTTTGTCTCCAGTAAACGTATGTGGAAAAAATATTTTCAGCGGTGGTCATTCCGAAGGTTTAGCATAGTTTTGCTTGGCCCAGATCCCCTTTGAAAGGTTTTATGGCTTAACACTCATATTCCAGACTTTAAAGGAGTGCCGGTCCTTTTTTATCTCACCGTCTTATTATTAATTATTAATAAACATTATTTTGCGTACCCATAATACATTGCAGGATGAACATATTTTGAATCATATTTATTGTTTATCCTTTTTAATTTTTGTTTCACTATCGAATTCTTCCCGCATCCAATCACTCCAATCCAAAATCCTTCGAAAAATCCTAGATGCTCCTTACTTTGTCACAAATGAATTGATCCACAACGACCTTAATATCCCATATGTTGCTGAATTGGCACGAACCAGATACCTTTCTTTTCATAATAAACTCACTGCTCATCCATATCCACTTGTTGCACAACTTGCTTCCCATTCCATTCCTGGAAATCCTCCGAGGCGTCTGAAAATAAGATGGCCCCATGATCTTCTTTTGCAAATATTCATTAGAGTACTACCAATGGGTAGTTCCTCTACAAGTTTTATACATGTCATTATATTTCATGTTTAATTATAAAATAGTAAGCTTAAACTCACAAAAGCAATTCACATATTATGTGAAATGCCATCTTCCAAAGGGGTACCATGAAGGGGAAAACACAAAGAAAAAAATAACCAACAAGTCATCTACTCTGATATTTTAAATCCGCAATAAAGTTATTTAATTTTCTTAATTATATCAAGCGATATTTCCTCGGAGGAACGGAATTCAAACACAAAGCCGAAAGAATATTTCTAAAATCACTTTGTGTTCTTCAACTACCTAAACTATGTCGCTAAACAAAATTATAATTACTAAATTAGATTTCATCAATATTATTTTAATTCTTCCAACATATCATACTATTGGAACAAAAAAGAACATAAAATTGTTTTCATTGATCATTATTATCAACTTTATATCTCCGAAAAGGAAGTTCTTTTCTATTTAGTTGATACTGGGCGGTTGAAAAAAAACAACAGAGTTAGGACGAAAAGCCTAGGGTAGTTAGATTATTGGCTTTTAGATTGGGAATTGGATTCCACATACCGCAGCCAGCAGCTTAGCGGGCTGAAGGGTCCCTCGTTGGCAGGGTTGGAAATGAAAAATGCGTTAGGAGCTTTGGGTTGCACAAAGCGGACTTTGGAAACTAAAGTCCTCCACCGAGTGGCTATTGACTTTGGGATCGCTCTGTTTATTTATCGACCATCTGCCCAACTATATCCGTCCACCTCCGCATCTACTTCACTTGATCCACATCATTACTCCATCCCACCATAAACAGTTCTTTCTTCGGTCAACAAAACGGCAGACTGTTTTGGTTTACATTAAAGATAAGATTTACATAAGTTAAGATTTACATCAAATTCGTTCAATCGTTGTCTCTCAAAAAAGTTTTTATTGGTTATTCCATATTATCATATGCATAATTAAGTAAAATCGTATTTATTTTCTATGTTCACTAAAAAGGAAAAAAAAATAACTGTATCATTTCAACCAATATAAAGTCTAAAAATTGGAACCTGATAATGAATTACTATTCCATAAATAACTAGTATTCAGAAAGGTAATACACCTATGCGATATATACTCAGCGGCCACGATTCAACCCCGTTCCATTGAAGGTCAGACACTTAATGTAGATAAGCAAGAATCTGAATGGGACCTAGAACCGTCACTCTTCCAGAAATCCGACATTCAATACTACAGTACTCTTCTAGATACCACAGTAAAGTGGGATTGTCTTATAATTTAAAGAGACCCGTTTGTTTATCGGAACTGAGTCTAATAATGAGGCGTTTGTTAGATACTCAGAATGGTCTTGAGAACTTAAAAGCATTAGAGTGATTTCACTGAACTGATAACTAACAAGTTGTAGCTTAAAGGCCTAATGTACCCCAATTATATCCTTTAAAAAAACCTTAACGGTATTTACTGTCTTCCCAAACGGTTTTACTACCATATTGTTTAAATTCTAGATCTTTTTTCAGTTTTGTTAAAACGTCACCATTCTTCTCCCATAAATCCTCTGAAACATCTGTTAAATATTTTCTCTTTTCTTGCATTACATCACAGGATGGGATTGAGAGGTAACCCTCAGGCAAAGACCTCCACTTTCTGGTTTTTATCTGGCTCTTTTGTAACAATATCATTCATTCATGGTGTAACAGATGTGGAAGAGATTCATATTCTCTTCGGTCTCCATCCCCATAATAATGTCTTCTCATCCACTCAGATTTCTTTCTTCAGCCTCTAAATTCGCTGCATTTTTACAAATTGCATCAACGAATTTGGAAGATATATTTGGTAACAGTACCTTATCTCTTGTTAGTTGAGATATATTAGGGGCCAAAAGAGCAACACGTATAGTTATTTTACATCCAAAAAGTACATTTCTTTCTTTCTTCGCCCACATCCAAGTGCTTATGAGTTGAAGTTACTATCACTTGCTTTAAAAAAAAAAAATTAAAAGATTGTAAATTAAATGCAAATATTATCACTGTTTGTAAATACCAATTTGATTAAAATATGTAAGTGCTAGTAGCAAAATATTTTCCGGGGCACTAATAACAATTACTGTTGAGGGGAGCCCCTCGCCAGTATGTCGTTTGAATATTTTCCACTGTCCCTTAAAAAAAAAAAAGACAAAATATTTTTTTTTTTTAATTAATTTGCCAATTATTGGGTATTTTAAATGGAAAACATTGTTGCAAATTTGAACTCTCTAGGTGCAACATTTTTTTAATGGCGTAATTTTGAATATATTGAGTGAAGATCGAAAATAGTAGTTTTTTTTTTTTATTTTAAAAGCTCATAACTCAAAAACCAAAAGTCGTAAAAATGTAATATTTTACATTGTCACTAGTTTTGGTAAGTACAACTACTATATCAAAAATCATAGAAATCTTAGAGGTAGAGGTCCAAATCTAATGTAGAATTGGTTGATTTGATATGGAATGACCCACCAGCCGTTCTGTTTACCTAACTGAGATCCCGTAATGACCTCCCCGGACAACCTGATTGAATTGCCGACCCAATGATCGAAGACAGCTTCCGATACAACTTTGATCTTATTATGCTAATTACCCTCAATGACCCTTAAACGTCTTGGATCTGCGTAGTCTCGATCTGGTTAATAATTCTAGCAGAGATTGCCGGCTAGGCTCTGGAAACTTAGCGCTTTGAATTATGTATCCGCCACCAGCCCACCAGCTTCTGTTTGTCATCTAAGTTAAACATTTCAAGTATATTCTCGAAGAAATCTAAGCTATTATCATTACGAGCTTATTGGTATATTATTACTCAAAATGAACATTATTTTTTAAAAATTGACTGTTTTAACTACAATTAATTGAGTCGTTTGGAATCATAACCCGTTATGATCATTTTCCAAAATTTTATAAGAGGACAAAAAATTACAATTCACTAATATAAGGGTAGACAAAAATTGTACCACACTTTAGGCATATCTTCAATATTGTGTTTTAGGATTGGTCCTAAACTTGTGAATTTTTAAGATTCAATGCCAACGGGATTTGTTTTTAAAATTGGTCCCAAAAAAAATTATTCTTTAATTATTATTGATTATGGGAAATGTTGGCTCTTTATCGAGTTTTCGTAACTCTTTTATTTATTATAGATTATGTACCTATGTATGAAATAGGTTATATTTCGTATATATAATATATGTAACAAAGTGCTAATATTTTGAAATCTCTTTATGCGAATACCAAAAGAAATGACAATTAATTCATCAATCTTTTTTTGTACAGATCCTTCTAGAACATGATTTGTCACCTCAAGTGGCAAATAAAAGGAACTCACATAGCCTAAACAGTTTGTAAACAAACTATGCGATAAAGGCCGATTAAGATTCAAATTCTTACTTTGAAAAATTACAGCTGCATTCTGCCGAATATTTTTATCTTCAAGCTGCTCTTTCAACTAGAATAAACATAGCATTGTCGATAAATGTTATCTTACATTATTTAATGTTGTGTGGGTATTCATTTATAATTAATTATAAGCGACTACTAAAACGCAATTACATTTTTGCTAAGTGATGACTTAGTGTGCTGCTAAAAATTTAATAACTTATAGCTTTGTCTCTGTTGATATCTTCAGCTATTATATTCCTAAAACTGAAACCAATCTTCGGAAGCTCAACATTTTTCATAGAAATAAGCCTTATTTAACTAAATAAATAAAAGCTATCAAGCCTAAGACCAAAGTTTCAGGAAACATTAAGAATCAAAAGAGAAAGATTTTGATGGTTAAAGAGTTCTATCAAGTTCAAATTATTACCAAAAACAGGTATATTTATTTTTATTCAGTCATGCTTATTTATTCTATTTATTTATTGTTTAATGATTTATCATACTGTAACAAGAGAAGCGTTTACAAAGATTTATTAACAAAGGCAAATACTCAGAAGACTATCCACTTACACTAGAACTGACTACAACTACTTTACATTTCGTTGCATCTTCAAATCTTTTTTCGATAGATCTGGGCAATACCTCAAACGAAGTGTTTATCAACATACATATATCTGGAATTCCATAATTACAAACTTTAATAAATCAGAATAGACAACTCTTGCCACGCATTACAAGAAAACAAAATATTCTTTCAAATTGGATTCTCTTAAATTATTCACTACAAACAAAATAATTTACGAAATATTAATGTAATGATAATAATAGAAAAGTATTAAAATCTCGCAATAAACTAAACGTCAGACGTCTTAAATATCCACACAAGTTACTTTAATTTAATAGTATACATTATGCATAGTCTCGTAATATAGTTGTTATTTTATTGTCTGAACCTCGAGAACCGCATAAAACATGTAATATTAATGTATCCGGCAGATACGCAGCGGAGATGTTTGTTTATTTTTCTTTGTTCCTTAGTGGTCTTGGGATTTCCCCTCTTTCCTACCCTTTTTTTTCTCGACACAACCCTAGTAATATCTTGACCGAGGATTCCTGTGGCAAACATAAGATAGAAAAACTTGTTTTGTATCTTAGGAGTGTGCACGTCCATCCACGTAAATTAAAATTTTTTTTTTTTACACCAACAATAATCTTAAGAGAAGGTATCTTAAAAAAAGAACGTATCTTATCGATGAATTGGTATAAGAACACGTTCAAAGAAGAAGTGAGACAGTAACAGAGGAACTGATTATTAGTTTCTTTTTTTTTCCATAAAACATAATAATTCCAATTGAACAAATAATAACCCTAAGAAACCATAGACTATAAAATGTGATATTAAAAAAAAATAAAAAAAAAATTAGAAATGCCTGTTTTTTTTGTTTTGTTTTTTAGTTTCTGTAGCTGCTCGACTTCACACTAAGCAAGAAAATTGTAGCTGAGAGAACCAGCCTATAAAAAGGACGACTAAAGCTGGGAATTATTTCCACTCCTAGTCCGAGGTGCTGGCTTTAGTTTTTTTATATTTAAAATTTCCCCTCAGGTTCGCACTACCGCACTACTAGGTATTTCCACTTAGCTCTCTCCCGTTCTGCATCCTCGGCATATTAAAAAGGCAGGTTTTACGCCATTATAATTGGACACTTTATTGGCGAAGCTTCCTGTTTTTAAGATTTAAATCACGCTCTAAAAAGTCTACAGTTATATTTTAAATTTTATTCATTGCACTTTTTATTTTTAATCAACCTACTAAATAATTGATGTTCTCAGGTTAGGTATAATTAACATATTTATTATAAGCTAGATTAGTGATGTGTTTGAAGCGTGATTATTTCTCAGATTAGTGTTTTAATTTCTTTTTTTTCTTATAGCAAGCTTGAAGTGTATCAAAAGACTCATTTAAGAAATGACTTTCATATCTGGTAATTCTCTAGCTTAAAGGAATTTATGTCTATAATATAAAGAGGTCAACAATACACATACGTGTTCTAGGATTTTCTACCCGTAATAAGGCCTAAAATTGAATTAAATTTTTAAGAAATATTGATTTACAATCATTTAGTTCCGATACTACATCACAATATAATAAACTGAAAAATACTAATTCACCTCATCTAGTTTTAGTCGTTTATAATAAAATTCATTTGGTTGGGACATTTGTCAAAAAACCTTACAAACCAAGAATTGCGTTCATATATTTTTATAATCTTTTCCTCGTATGTATCATTAAAAAAAACAAAAAAAAAAACATAAAAAGTCTTTAGCTCAGTACTCTTTAAGGAAGTATTATTTTGTGATCAACGGTTATTCCAGAACGTGATGAGGTCAGCAATCACAAAAAAAAAAGTACTGATGGTGGTCCAGTAATTTTTTTTTTTTTTAGTTAAAACATTAGAGCTATGTTTATAAATTATTAAAACTATTGATCTTAATTAAGAAAGCTATTACCAACTCGTTGTTAACTTCAGTGTAATAATGTAAATAAAAGTAATTTCCCCCACGTCATTGTCATTTGAAGGCTTATAACTTCTTAATGGGAAGAGTTTTCCTTGGTAATCGTTACGTTCCAAAGCTACTCGGGACTAACATCAGATCTACTTACCTATAACAATTTACTTAAACAATTTAGGACAAACAAATTAAAGGAAATACTAACTTACACCACTATCACTCTTAACGGATTTTAGTTATGTTTAAAACTGAAACTGATGTAATGGAGTTTAGCCTGTAGATGAATTAATATACTATCTCTCCACCACCTATGTTTTTATATTTTAGAGCATCGTTGGTTAGAATTAAAACACAGTCCATTGTATCTTGCTTATGTAATTTTTAATAAGAACATTTGCAAAACCTTCATTTTCTCGAAATGAACTAGGTTAAAACATTTTATGTTTTGGGAGAAAAAACGATACTAACTTCAGGATTGTTTTCTTTATGCATTGGTTAATACATTTATCATTAAATTTAAACTTACTGGGTCTGTTTGGGATGGAAACAGAGTCTAATCTAAGATAGAATCTCATCCAAGATATGAAGAAGAATAGGAAGAGATCAGAGAGAAGGGAACAAAAGAAAGAAAGAATATGTCCTCGGTGGGACACAAAGTTGAGGAAGGAAACGATTCTATGTCGACTCGGAACAACCTTTGTCATCTATTGAAGGCAGCTTTAACTGTTATCATTGAATCGGGTTTATCTCCATTGCAGATATCTCAACATATTTAATTATTATTAATAGCATCATATATCAAATAAATAAAATTAAAAAAAGCGAAATATCAAATAAATAAAATTAAAAACTAAATTTTAATTTCTTGAGGTACACATGATGGTATAGGCTAGTCCTTGTAATCTATGCATGTAACAATTATATTTAAGAGTAATCATATTTCATAATTATAGAAAATATTATATTATTGATAATATCACATTTGATGTACTATACTAGCATTCCCCGTCGCGGCTTCGCCCGCTCTCAAGAATAAGAACTGAACTATTAACTTACATTTTATTTGTTTATTGATAAATATTGAATTATAAAATTGAGCACTATTTCTTCAATAATATTTAGTTGAAGATTACGTAAATGCATGTATATCCCTATAATTTTTAGTTTTATTCTATGAGTTGGTAATTCAGATGGACAGAGGCTATTAAGAAAAACTTGCAGATTACAGACTACATTATCAGTGCTTACAACTAAAAGCCCATGAATCATATCTTTACACACTATATCAAATAGCAAGTGATCGACATTTTGATATGTTAATTATGTTTACAGGAAAAAACTGGTTTGTGAAAAGGAAAGAGGGATTTAAAAATATCGAAGCCGAAATGGACATTTGGGAAGGATGCTGATGCCTGAACTCTTGGAGTCAAGAACTGGTGAACGACCGCCCGAGACAGTGGTGGAAAAGAAGAAGTGGAAACGAAATCTTCAGCCAGCAAAGATTGCAGAAATCGAGAAATCTATTGTAGAGCTTGGGAAGATGATAATGATGATGAATATAAAATATGTATTTGGGATGACTATATAATCATATATAATAACTCAGGGTAATGAAAAAATGGAATTAAACTCAAAATAATGATGATAGTGAGTATCATGGTATGATAATTATGATTCATTTGTTAGAACCCAAGGTTCTTACATCTCTTCTGTTATTCCAAATAAGAGTGGCTTCTTCTTCGTAGATAAATATTATAATAAGTAAAATCAGCAAATGAATTGTATCTGTTCTCATTCTACGTTCCAGCAATACAAGATCTCATCCCACCGTTTCATTAATCGCCTTTCATCAATCTTTTTTCACCGAAAAATGCTGGAATTACTTACAGCCAATCATACAGCCTTTCTTTTTCAAGATTCTAAACGCCATTTTAATTGTATTCCCTTAATTGCCAAACTTCTTGTGATATTTACGTGGATTGCAGTTTTATTTTTTATTGTGATTTCTACATTGTACATTAATGTCATAATTGATTGATGTGGTAAAAGATGAAATAATAGAAATAGCTGGATTCGGAGAGAACTTAAGATCCTCTTCAATACTATGTAACCAGGAAATATGAGTACCCTTCGGTATCTCAAATCTGAGTACAAACACAAACCAAAAAGCCGTTTGAATCTGGCTTCAATCCTCCGTAAAAAATTATCCATTAGGGCACTCGGATCCTTTATACAACAATCCAGGAAAATAAGTGATGTATTACTGAAGGAAGGGAGGGAGAAAGCGAAGGTAATTAAGAAGCCTTTGAGTTGAAATGTTGCTACCGGGAATTTCAGAAATTTGTTTCCAAGAAAGGATGGATCGAAAATAAAACCGTGCTTTTTCACTGAGGAGTAGATTTTTTTCGGTTTGTACTTATGACAAATGTAATAAAAGAAATCATGTTTTTTTTAACAAGATGATTGAAGGTGAGACGTACCTGCGTTTAACATAACAGCTGTTTCTCGGAAATTCAATTAAATATTTAATTCAGGTTTTATTATGTCTCATCATCTGATTTCTTTAAACCTTTTACGGTTAATATTTTTTTAATATAAAATAAATTTCATAAAAACAGCAAGATTATTAATAAATTATAACAAATATTATAATATACCTCAAGATTATAGATATATTATTGTTACAGCAATATTTTGTAATTGTCAGTGTATTATTTATATACATACATATATCCGTTTATTTGTGCTGTTTACATCCTCATCATTTACTATTACTATGAGAATACCAGTCCAATACTTCCGCAGAGGTGATGTTCATATAGTTGAAAGGTTGTAACAATGTTGTGCATTTTATAAGAATTTTGTTTTTGTTTTTGTTTTTTGGAAACAACTTTGCTGTTTCCAATTCATCCTACCACTGTACTCAACACTTATGGTAATGACACATTTTTATTATCGCTAAACAATGATCCTTTCATAGCCACCCAAACACTCTAATCCCATATCCTAAACATTCAAGAATGGTGTAAAAAATAAAAAATAAATCCAAACTAATCTCACCAAATAACCTTTATCCTTCGTCGTAAACCTACGACTTCTAGTCCTACAGTATCCTTTAATGATATTCCACAAATCCCTGTTGAACAGATCCGCTACCTAGGACTCCACTTGGACTTCCTTCGAATCCACATACAAGACTAAAATGACAAGAAACTTCAAAGCTCCCAATTAATAACAAAAGACTTATTTACATGACTGTGGTCCTGTTATACTTGCTATTTACCTTTTATTTTTACAACGATTAACGATTATATAATGATTTCTTTAGTGTATACCATAGCATCACATTTTCCAATTCTATTTTTTGACACCCAATATGTGGAAAAAGGGAAAAAGCAAAGTGTAGTCACTCTTTCAAAAACACCACAACAGCCTGCTATTGACCGTCAAGCACATTAACCCGAACCGAAAAAGAAAACAATATAAACGCAGCAATCCACAGCTGTAGGCCCATCAGGGCGTGTGGAGGACAGAATGTCGAGCTGTTGAGGCGTAAGTCCACAAGCATTGTAGCGTTCCCACTCCCGTGGAACCTCAATTACTTGCTCTGTACGCCATGTTGACTCTGTAAAGGCCTCGATACTCCTTGGTCCCCATTCGGCCTCCTCAATTGAATACTTGATCACCTCTCCAGCTGACATTCGCTTAGCGGCTCATATGTAATTAATTCTACCCATCTCTGTTTCAGAATAATGAACAACTATTCGTTGTTTTTTTAGGTACGATTGGGTATCTAAACTATCTAACCTAGGGAGAAATATTGAAATTCCATATATAGATGACCAAAAATCTCAATATACCGTGATATATTTTTTTTAATGAAATGCCATTTTAATCATTCCATTGACATTACAATGATGTTCTTGTTTATTTTATTGTTTTAGCTAATTTATGTAACGACATCGAACCATTTCTCCATCAAAGTCGTCTAAAATGAATTTAGAATAGAATAGAATAGAAAAATAATTTTATTCTGGGACAAAGTCCCTTAAGAATAACAGATAAGTACAGGTATAACTAAATTAAATACATAATGAGATAAAAAAGTAAAAGAAAAACAATAATACATTAATGACACTATGTACATAGATGATATTTAAATAAACAGAAAATAAAATAAGACATTCTACAGATTAGAGAAGATAAAATTAAATAAGAAAAAAATAAAATCATATAGAAAAATCTCTTTATATAGTTTAGTGCTTTATATATTGATATTTTGCTATTTCCACTTTCCTAATATGATAAATATGTATTGTACGCATTATGTAAATGAATTTATAGTCACCTATATTACGTATGACCTTAAGGTAGCTTGGTTGTAATGTTTATCCAATAAAATACTACAGAAGTTGGATATTTTCTTCCACTTCTCTAATGTGAGAAACTTTTCAAGAAGGTAACAACAGAACTTTCAACATATATTTAGTGTTTTAAATATTAATACTTTTCCTTATTTAAACCACTTTTAAAAGGTTTTAATAGTTTTGATCTTTTAAATATATGAAGTTGTATGTTGTATGTTTATAATAAAGAGAAAACGATATATCGTAAGGTAATTATTGATATTGTTTTGTCAAATATACGAGGTGAAGGAAAGAATCAAATAAATGTAAAACTATACTATACATTAATAAATATTAGCAAAGGCTTTTATAGTCACCGAACAATTTTTTGTTCACACATGATTAATTATAGCATTACATAAAAACAGAGAGGTTCACATGACTCAAAATAATCGATTTTACATCGAAAATACACAACAGATACATCGATATATCGCAAGAAAAAAATATGAATATGAAAATATCTTATCGGAAGAAAAATATCGATATAATAATGACAATAATTAGACCTATTATGATATACTATAACGAACGTTGTAATTACATTCAATATATTTATATTTTTATACAGTTGTAAATTTTAATAAAGAGGTTAATAAAAAATAAATATAGATGTAATACAATACAAATCATAAAATATAAAAATTTCTTCCAATTGTAGATATTACATGCTTGTTTGGTTTTATAAAATTCGGCTTAATACTTCTTTATAAACTGTAAGGGGCCGAGAAATAATTTTAAGTACACAATTTATATTTGTGACTATATAAAAACAATTAAGATGAAAATTAATTCAAGATTTAAAGTAATAAATATCAATTGGATAAATTTTAGATCCTTCAGCTTCCCTATTTTGTGGCAACTGGGGCGAAGTAGGGAGTAGTGAATGAGGTATGCTAAGGCAAAAATTTATTCCTGTTATAGTTACGGCAAATATTTACCGACTGGATTTAGATTAATCGAATCAATTAAAAGTTAAGGCGGTGGAGGGAACGTCTGAGGTATTTACCGTCGAAGAAAACAGGGGAGGGTGAAATGGTTGGGAGCCGCGGTGATAGGCTTTTCCATTTTCCTCTAATGGCAGCACTCTGGGAAGGTTTTGTTCCCCCGTGGCCCAATCCATCGACCGATACTCGATGAACAAAGCTCCTCCTCGGAAGGAGTAAGGAAAAGGAAAACCATTTCACACTTAGCCGATCTCAACACGTGAGCAGGATACGCACTCCTCTCTACTTGATCGCAAAGCGGGGATTCCACTTTTTGAAGAGTAGTTGGTTGGTCCATACTTTGCACTGATGGCTGTTAATAAAAATTATTGTAACACTGTCTAGCGATCTAGTGATATTATATTACGTAATAAAAAACACTTTTTGCAGTAGAATGGATCATAAATAAAACTTTATTCTGGGACAAAGCTCCGTATGAATATCATTATACAATGGAAAGCAAAATTAAATCTAACCTAGATGTTTTTAATATAAGACAAGATCAATAAAAATCCGTACAGAGTTACATTATAACTAAAACAAAAATAGTCAATGTAGGAATAAATATTATAAACAAAATTAATGGAAATGCTATGGCTGACTGCATGAGGTATGGTCATCGATGCAGCCAGGTAGATAAATTACACAACCCTTGGCCATTTCTCAACCAATAATAACAAAATTGTAGAGAGAGAACAGAAACAGCGATAGTGAAAAAGAAAAGAAATAGAAAACTAAAAACTCTATATACAAAACTGAAAACATAAAAAATTTATGAATTTAGACAAATGTTTTATGTTATGATGTTTTATGTTTTATGTTACTTAATGTTATCAGATGATGATCTATCTGTGTTGGGTGGATGGAAATTATGTTTGTTTGTATGTTTTTGAAATTCTTACCAATTGGTAAGTCATTAAATGATTTACAAAAAAAGATTTTTGTGTTTTTCCAACGCTGCTCTCTGGATTCTGCGGTGGGAGATCATTCTTTTATCTGGCCAAAAACAATTTAGGGGTTTGATACGCCTTGAAATCCTTCTAAACTACCTCAATTGGAACTCACATAACCTAAACAGTTTGTAAACAAACTATACGATAAAGGCGGATTAAGATTCATTAAAGGCATTTTACATGAACGTATTGTATGAACTTTACAAAAGAACATTTCGAGAGAAAAAAAATGGACTAAACGGGTTTTGATCCTTAACGTCTCAATTAGTTAAATTCTACTCGTCGACAAATTCTTACTTTGAAACTAGATTCAAATATTTTTATCTTCAAGCTGCTCTTTCAACTCGAATAAACATAGCATTGTCTGTTATCTCTTATTTAATTTTTTGTGGGCATTTATTTACTCCTACTCATTAATGTCAGAGTGCGGTGGGCTGCTAAAAATTTAACGATCATTCTTTTATCTGGCCAAAACATTCTTAAAACAATTTCGGGCTCAACATTTTTCATACGCCTTCGTAAATATGGCTTCAAACGTAAGACTAGTTTCAGGTTCAAGAATTTATGTCAATGAATTTATTACATGAAAACAAAATAGAAAAAATAGCCTTCAAGAATATGTCAATGAATTTTAATGAAAATATAGATGTTTGAAAATTTTGGTTTAAAAAAAATATACTTAATCAGCTAACACAAAATACTAGGTCTTTGTCTGCTGTCTCACAATTACAATGTTCTTGACCGTAAATAATATTCGGGTGTAGGGAATCTTCTTGATTTCTCGCATAAAAAAAAAATTAAATAAATAAATAAAAATAAAAAATAAATCTAACGAAACTATGTTCAAGTTAACATATACAGTTTTTTCAATATTTTTGACTTCATAAATCATTCAAGTAACCTATAAATAAATTACACCTTAAAAACCTATTTTTGTTTAATTGCTATGTTTTTTCACTAATATGATTTACTAAAGAACTATAAGCGATTTATATGATGAATGTATGTATGCATCACATAATTTTCTTTCAAATTAATATCATTTATTCATAATGAAACCGCGCTTTACTGAATATATTTCCAATGTATGCCTTCGCTATTGATACAAGAATAAGTACCGACTATTGAATTTCAGAGTTCATTTGCCTTGATTGATTGGGTTACTAACAATAGATGAGAAGTGCCTGGTTGATTAGGGTCGGAATATACTCGTACACACGTCGACGGGAACCAAAGTCCAACTGTCAATTAACTACAGATCAAGGCAGCACCTCAGCCAGCTTAGTTAACAACAGTCGCTGTTCTCTGCTTCTGTGGGCAGGTAGTTTGAATCATTTGGTTATCTTTTCACAAAATTTAAATTATAATGAGCACAAAAGACGATTCAAGTTCACAAGATCTCGACGATCATTTGTCGAAAAGTTCAACTGGAACGGAACTAAACCATTCTTTTGAGGAAAAACGAGTACCTAAATGAATTAGATATTGGAGAGATCAAAAACGAAGTAATCAATAGAAATTTTTCTTGGTAACTAATTGGAAAAACCTCTACCATTATAACTCATTGATGGTTCTGTACTTTGGTAAGGATGTACTATTACTGGACCAACGGTTGTAAAATGAGAAGATTAGGCCAAAATCAGACCCATTTTTTTTTTTTCACCGATTAATTTTACCCACTGTATAGAGACTGAGACCCCCCTGAACCCCCAGGAGGGTCAACCAACAATGAAGGTGATCCACGGCTGAAATGACTGAATATAACTTTTCTGCGTTCAGTCGGACTCGAACTGGGGCCCAGGAGCTTGACAGTCAATTGGCTTACAAACTTAGCTCTGCCACACCTCCTTATGGTAACAAATTTGACAAAGTCCATTTCTAATTAAAAAGAGATAATAACAATTCAATTGTCTTTCATCATCCATTCCTGTATCGCTGTGCAAGGACCAGGTTTCCTTCTAAAGCCTAGTGGTTAGGGTGGTTCTCTGTCCGCTCAAACACTCACAGCTTCAAAAGGTCTCTTGAAATCCGTCCTTCAAACTGTGCCTAGGTCTTCCTGGGCCTTTCCTACGATCGACCTTGGTCTTGGTAAGTTTGTCTGGCTACCCTACTTACTGACATTCACTAAAGTTGCCCATGCTATCTCAAAGTGCTTTCCTCTTTGAAGATCTTCACTCGCTTAGCTTCCACTTTGCTTCTTATTACTGCGTTTCTAATCTTATTTTCTATATTACATCTACCCACCATTTCAAAGTAGCTCCATAGTCCACTTTTATTCTGTAGCCCAGAACATAATATTTTGTTTAATAAGTAAAGATATAATATTGTTGTTTTTTTTAAGAAACCACTTTTTCTTTTCTTTTTGCTACATATGCTACACTTGCTAAGTATTTCCAATTTATTTCTAAGAAAATAACTTAACCAAGTTCTTTTCCCTTCTTTTCTTGCATCTCCTTTTAAATCCCTCAACAATGGTATTCCAGGAAGAAAAGAAACAACAGCTGAGTTATCAATAAAAAAAAAATATTCACGGCAGCACACTTTCAGAAAGACCCACATGGAAAGGTGGGTTCAGTTAAAGGGACAGACCTCTAGAAAGCTAAAATAAATAGACTAATGCATAAATAAATGGAACTCTAAGATCTCAAGTATCTTTCAAATGTTTTTCCTCAATTATCTCCCAATTGGCTGACCCCCTTCTCTCTTAAACTATCATTGTTTATTCGATCAGTTTTTCTCGGTATTTGGTGAAGGTATTTCATGTCAGGGGTCGTTACTCTGCTATCATGGTTATCGTGAAGCGGCAATCTTTAAGATCCGTAGAGGGCCACTCGGAGATACTCTAGGAAGGTAAACTCTCCTAGAATGTAATATTTTTGCAGCACGGCTCAATTCCTGTTTTCCTATCAATGCCATGGAGATCTGGTAGAATATTCCATTGCCTTTCATGATTCTATTCATTGACTCTCAGTCTATTCTACCATCCTCACTTATAATTGTTCCCAGACAGCAGTAGCAGTTCTCATGCTCAAACTACTTACATAACTTTCCTTTCACTAAATTCGCTGGTTCGATCTGTATGCCCCTCAGCTGCTATTCTCCAGACCATTCATTAACTGAATAAGTACTAATGCGGGAATCTTTGAGCTCAACGATTGCGATGTCATGCGTCTTATCAGTGTTGATCGGTTCAGATGGGCTGGTCATGTGGCCAGGATGAGCGCTGACTCCGTACCAAGCACCTCGAGGAGGCAATTCACTCCACCAGAAGGCTTCGCTGGGTGGACAGGGTGAGTGGTGCACGTACCATTCAGGAGATCTGGGACTAGAGAGTGGCTGCACAAAACCGGAGTGAAAGGTGTACTTTGCTTGAGGCGCCCTTAACCCCTTGCGGGTTGTAGATCCCAGATTAAATTCATTAACTGCAAGTTGAAGCCTTTCAGGAGAGTTAGCTAAAAGCACATCAGGCGCAAAATATCAATGCTTGATCCAGGACTGGTATTATGTTGCAGTAAACCCCAACGGCTTTTCTAAATGTAAAAAGATTGATACAATAGAGGAATATTAGACTTCAAAATTCAATTTGGGTTTTAGAAAAGGCCAGACACACTTGCCAGGCTTATTCTTCTGCATCCAATATTTAGGGAAAACAGATTTTGATTTTTGAAGACAAACGTTTCTTTATATATATATATGTGTAGAACCATTGTTCTGCGGCTCTTAAATGTCGGTCTATCCTAATTGGCATTTCTACAAAATAGCAATATTTTTAAAGGAGCGTAACTGTTGAATACTAAACAGTTAATTTGAAATCTTTCGCCGAAATAGCTAACGGCAATTTCTGTATTAGTGATTCTGTAAAGGATGTAATGTTGTGATTTAATTTCGCCGGCTTGTCGAATAGACAGTCAACAGCAATTGGATTCTATTAGCGAATAAAAATCAGAATTCAGTACAGACCCTTTTCAGCCCCCGAAGGTCTTCTCTTATTGGCTGGTTACGTGAATCTTCTCTTTCTACTGTCCATTCAATATATAAACCCCTTTGCTGATTTGTTAGTAGTTTAAATCACTTATGATACGATTTCCTTTTACGTTTTATACAGTTTATTTTTGTCTATTTTCGAAACATTTTGGTACTGCTTACCATATTTTAATGTGCTATTTCATTTAACTGATATTTTTGCGAGAAAAAAATAAATATGTAAAGAATAAAAAACACAGGCTCATTTTATTTTACATTTAAATTGCATTTTAAATGGTTAAAAAAGAAAATATTTCAGTTGAATGAATTTCATATTCTTGGGTAAATTAAATATTCCCTTTTTTTCAGTTTTCCATTTAATTAAAGAAATAATAGAGGATAATTTAATAAGTATATTTTTTTCATAGATCTTACATTACTTTATTCAAAACTAATGCCTTCAGTCAGTAAAATATAATTATTTTTAATAAAAGCTTTAAATTAAGTTAAAATATAAATAGACCAATGAAATATAATATTTCAGTTCTTATATAGAACTTCGTCTGGAGCTAATAACTCTAAGCAACATCAAAACTGTTTCGATTAGAAAAAGAAATTATTCAGAAGTTTTTTGGCCCGCTTAACCCGAAAATTGCCATAAAACTTTAGATTTGCTCTTGTTTTCCAGAACTCCTTACTCATAAATTACTTTATTTCCACTCGTCTTTACTTTATGTATATAATCTTTGTAATGTTCATTTGAGCGGGGAGATGAAAGCACTAGCCTCCAAATCGATTTTTACCTTGAAACATGACTTATTATGTTTTATTTATTAGTTAGAAATGTTCCCAAACTGTCTTAATTGGTGGATGGGATGTTGTATATCTTAAAAGCAAGAAATAATAAATAAATTTCATTTACATATTCATTTCTTTTAACCCAAAAATTAATAAAAATAGGCTATTTAAAACTAGGAAACTGACAAAGTTTTTTTTTTTTTTTTTTTTTTTTTTTTTTTTTTTTTTTTTTTTTTTTTTTTTTTTTTTTTTTTTTTTTTTTTTTTTTTTTTTTTTTTTTAAATACCGAACCATATGGGAAACACAACTTCTTTTAGGATGGACACGCAACTAATGGACATTTTTATTATAGTTTCATTAAAAATGTTTGCATTCAATCCACTGAAATATCAATGAAAACTATAAATTTATATCATTAACAGAGTTGAAAAAGTTTGTCTCGTTGGAATACTATTCAGACTTTTTATCATTCCTCCTTTCTCCTTCCCTTGCTCTTCCTACCAGCAGGTTTTTCTCTATCTGACAAAGCTTGGATACTTCTACTATAAGTTCGATTAGGATCGAATGCCTAGAGAACGATTCTTAAAACTTTTACTTATACATAAATAATATGCCTATTTACCTAATATTATAACTGTTTATAAAATAATTACGAGGCCCAGTGGTATAAGCCATTGTAGGCAGTTATTACTACGAACTTTGATGATTTGTCACTCTGAACTACCTCCTTCTCGCCCTTCTATGCTTTCCATAACTCCTAGGTTAGTAATAAGCTAGTATTAATGTCGATTTTAACTTATGAATTTTTTTTTTTTTTCATTTCTCCTTAGCCAAATTTCGTAATTAACTACACAGCTATTCTCACACGACATGCAGGCTTCACAGACTTTAGATTCATCTAAGATAACTAGTGTTATCTTAAATATTCCCTTTGGAAATCGTTTCTTGTTGTTCTACTGCAAAATTTTAATTTCATTTTCTATCTTTTATCTTCTATTATCTATCTTAATATGTTATTTACATAACTTCCTATCGGGAGCCCCCTTGTTTAATATTTCTGTTGTTTTCATATAATTTGATACGTCATGCTTCCATATTCTCTGTGGCTTTCATATTAACGTGTTTCCCAGTTTTTAGGATTACAAAAAATTATATTGTCACAGGTATATACTTACCCTCACATAGCAATCTGTGTAATTAAAATACTAATTCTAAAGTGTAATGTAAGATGACATCTGATAAATATAACCCCATAATAAGACATTAGTGTTATGAATATTGTGATGATGATTTATTGTTTTTTTTGCTACAGAAGGATCAATACAATTAGGATCGATGGAATAATTGCCACTTCTTTTGGAATTATTTTATTAGTAAACTACTTTCGAATGTGTAAAATTTATTAACAGTTGTAAGAAATGCAGAATTTTCCTTTTCACGAAAAAAAAAATAAATTTAGTCATATGGAAAACCGAAAAGTCCCACTCTACCGGAACTCTTTCACTCTCCCTAATATCTTTCAGAAGTAGGCTTGCCTCCTTATGTGAGTACCAATTTATTTGATTTCTTTTCTTACATTTTAAAAAAACTTTAATACATATTATCTGTGTCACAAAGTGGTGATGTTTTGGAAATTTAGTACGTTTTAGAATTGACGATGAATGTTTAACATTCGAACCTAGTTTCAAAACAAAATAATTCTAATAGATGTGGCAATTAATTCATCATTTATTGTTTATTTTATGTACAATAATAATAATAATGTAGTTAATAGGTTTCGCTGATGGCAATATGTTTATTGGAATGAAGGAAAATAACTTTACTTCTCCAAAAGAAGTAACTTGACCATAAAAAAAAAAAAAAAATTGAGTGAAGGATACAATCGGAGATATTAAAGGTCTGACCTCTAAAAATTACCCTCAGAGGGCTGAAAAAGTTGGTTAAGGGATATGCTTAAACAAAGCCTTTTTTTTCTTTTAAGTTAAAGTAAAAGTCTCATTTACATGACAGTTACCAAAACTATTTGGACACAAGGGGTTGATCTTTGGGGCTCTACTAAAGCATCTAATTCATCTCGTATCCAATCCTTCGATAAATACTTGATGCTCCTTACATTGTCACAAATAAACTTGCCCATAATGACATTAATGTTCCTCAGATTGCTGATTTAGCCCAAATCTGATTTCTGTCCTTTCTTAGTAAACTCCATAACCGTTTAAATCCCTTAGTCTGTCATATTGCTTTCCATTCTATTTCTGATAACCCTCCGAGGCGTCTAAAAAAAAAATGGTTTAGGGACCTTCTGATATAAAAATTTTATTAAAGTGCTTCTTGGATAGTAGCTTAACAAGCAATTGTCAGTTTATTATGTCAGTTACTGGAAGCTTACTTGGAAGTTACTTTTTTTAAAGATTTTTTTTTTATGTATAGTTGTAAATTTCAATAAATGGATAAGTAAAAAGAAATGTTAAAGGTAGGAGTAAGTGCCGTTTGGTGTTGGCCTCCCCAATAAGAGTTGTGAATGTAAAATTAAAGTTAAAAAAAAAAAAATATATGAGCTATTAGAGCTAAGTAGTTAAGTAAGTACTGAAGTTTTTATGATAGCAATATATTTTATATACCTGAGTTTATCAAAAGTCCCTGACTGCTGTGTTATTATTTTATTCAGTAGAAATCAGCCTCGGGCAGAAGAAGCATTGCCACCTCCCTCCTAAGTGATAAAAGAGCCAAGTCTGCATAAAAAAGTGTAGGGCAAAGTTGTCCTTCGGTGAGAAACATGGAGCAGTTGCTACTGAAATATTGGCCGTAAAAGTTGTGTTTATAAGAGTCCCTGTTTCCGGCTGCAGGAGGATATATACGTCCAGGGTAATCCTCTCGTGGGTCCTTAATGTCCAGCTGACCTTTTTTTGTTTGTATTTTAAAAGGAAATCCAAGAAATGTGTACTCCCATTCAAAAAATGATAGTTATTTTTATAATAAGGTAAGTGTTAAAATCATACAACCATTTGAATGAAATATATAATTGAAGCAAAGCATTGAAAAATACCAAAAATTAGTATTAACCATGTCCAACTTTACTTACTTCAATCGTGCAAATAGGCCTTTTAAATAGCGAAAAAATGGTTATTTTTGAATTATTTTATTTTATTTATATATATGCATTTTATTTTATTTATATATCACTCATTTGCTGCAACAATGACATAACTCAAAAATTTCAATTTTGTAGGACAGTCTTGTGAATAAAGTACAGAACGATCTGCAGACATACAATGTTGACATACATTCTGCTCTCTCTTAGAGAATAGTTGAAGCTCAAATATAACGTTCTATTATCTAAAACTATGTAGGTGGAATGACTTATTATACAGTCAAAAGTTCGGCATAAATTAAAAGTTTGTTTTTGAGTTATGTCGTTGTTGCAGCAAATGAGCGATATATGTCTGTTAAGTGCAAAAATCATATTTAAGGAAGAACGCATTTTTCCCTACAATTTCCCTAATCTTTGTAAAAGCCTCATTTCTAAGTCTATTAAGCGCAAATAAAGAGAAAAAAAATAGCTTTCTGTTGACACCCTCAACACATTCACAAGTGCAACGGATATTTCTTACTGACATCAAATATTATCTTTTTGTTACACATATTAGAATATATATCGGTGATAATAAAAAAAAATTAATTTATGATAACAACATCCTAAACATTCAAGAATGGTGTCAAAAATGGAGAATCAAAATAAATCCAAATAAATCTCACAAAATAACCTTTACCCTTCGTCGTAAACCTACGACTTCCTGTACTACAGTATCCTTCAGTGGTATTCCACTAGTTCCTATTGAACAGATCCGCTACCTAGGACTCCACTTGGACAAACGTATTCCTTCGAATCCACTAAAACGACAAGAAACTGCTCGTCGTTACAGACTACGGCAACATTTACTAGACAAACGTTCAAAGCTCAAATAATTACAAAAGGCTTATTTACATGACTGTGATTAGACCTATTAGGACGTACGAAGTTAAGTTTTGGGGCTCCACTAAACCATCTACTTCAGCTTGTATCCAATCCTTACAATCCAAACTCCTTCGGAAAATCCTAAATGCTTCTTACTTTGTGACCAATAAACTTAATCATTAAGGTTTTAATGCTCCTTATGCTACTAAGTTAGTCCAAACCAGATACTTATTCTTTCATAGTAATAACCACTCAAATCCATTAGTTTCTCAATTTGCTTCCCACTCCATTCCAGATAATCCTCCGAGGCGTCTGAAAAGATGGCTTAGAGATCTTCAAGTGTACAATTTTTATTAAAGTGCCACTAATGAGTAGTTCTTTTCAAGTTTTGACATGTTATAGTAATCGTTATCTGTACTTTTACTTGATGTGTATATTTGTACAGTTTTAAATTTAAAATAAATTGATGTAAAAAAAAATTACAATAATTCACACGATTTTTAGTAGTAGTTGGACCTATTTGGACAAATGCTGTCTGGATAGTTTCTGTACAAACAATTGGCACATCATTATGAACATTGTTTTCACGTTAGCTAAATAATAATAATAATAATGATTAATGGCAATAATGTTCAGATGTGACATCATTTGACACGCGTGCATTCAACGTATTGAATATATCTCTTAAAATGAAAAGAAATAAATGAAATATTACATTTTAATTGAAAGTGATGTAACAATCATTGCCTGGTTGTGCAATGGATTCCGCCTATCAGCGGCCCTCTTCTCGGGAAGGGAGGCTACCGGGTAAATAAGCTATCAAATTACGTCTTGTGAAACAGAATCTCATTCTATAAAACTCTCTGCAAAGGTAAACAGCAAGATAATATCTTGTTATCCAATATATTTTTTTAAATTCAGCTGTAACAGAAAATAAAAATAAAGAAATTACATAAATTCGAGTGCTCTGTTTTTTTTTTTCAATGTCAATGTTATCTGGTATTGTAATATTAGCTTCTTTCTGAAAATTTTTTAACAATCTCTTTATTCTTTATAACACTTTATTCTTTTTTTAGTGTTTTAATAAGAAAAAAATACTGAGTTCTTTGAGTTTGAGCATTAAATTGTAATTCCTTTCTTATTTTCGTTCAGAAGCTGTAACTTGTGTTAAGCAGTCAATGTTTAATTACGTCTGAATTCTATATAAAACATTTGTTATCTAATAACCATCGTATGTTATATATTGAATCCCTAATTGTTTGTGTAGAATGACCAACCTCCACTAGTATGTATTGTTGCTTGGTAAAGTCACTAATAATGGTCATAGAGGTTTAAATTACTGCACCCACGCTTTGGCTTCTTAACAATATCTTCTGTCTAACTTTTTTTTTGTAAGTTTTTTACAGCTTTATACATTATATATAACAAGTATATTTAAGAAAAATGTCAATGGCATGTAAAGAACTACTCTCAAGTAGCACTCCAATAAAAGTTCTACATCTGTCAAAAAGAAGGTCTCCATCTTCTTATATTCAGAGGATTATCGGGAATTGAGTGGTAGGCAAGTTAGGAGACTAGTGGATTGGAGTGGGTAAGTTACAATGAAAGAATAGGTATCTGGTTTGGGGCAAATCAGCAAAATATGGAACATTAAGGTCTTTAAGGATTGGATACGAGATGGAGTGAATGGTTTAATGGAGCTCTAAAAATCAACTCCTCAATGCCGTATTAGCTTGAGTATCTGGACTCTGTGGTCTTATCTGGAGGTTGGTCACCCACCCAAGTGCTAACCTAGCTCAACTGTGCTTTAAATATTCATATAAACTAGAAGAAGTTTCTTGTCTTTTAAGTTTAGTTTGTGCTGTCCAATTGTAAAGTAGAATTTCTATTTTAAATTCATTTTTTTCATATTAATTTTCCGTTACTGTTTTTCAATCTTTTTGTGCACATTTTTTAAAACTTTTAATTTCTTTCATTTCATTATTTATATGCACAAAGAGCACACTTTTATAAATTGAAAAAAAGGTGGATATATAAATTATAAAAGAAATATCTAGTTTTACAATTATGTATATTTTTAAATACCTGATAGTGTTGCCGAAGCAGGAGAAGAATCCCCCCCCCCACCCAACGATAGGTAGATAACCAGCGACCTGTGCAAATGAGAGCAACATTGGTAAAATCCATTATAAGTTGATGATCCCATTTGGTTGATAGTTGGTTTAGCCCCTAATCCCCCACCAGATAGCGGCTAGGGCTAGACCCGCTTGTTAAACTTTCCAATATCCAAGGCCACTTTATCCTCATTTAAATCTATCTGTTACAGATTTCAGTAAGAGAATGACACAATAGCTTATTCTGCCTAAAACAACCGTTCCGAATGTAAGGAAATTCGAAGATGTATTCTCTACAATTATAAATCAGTTGTGTGGTCTCAGTATTATGACAATAGGCAAGAAATATTAATATTTGTATTTGTGATATTCGATTTCGTTCAACACATGTACATTTTTTTGGCGTTACTATATTTAGTATAGTGCGCAGTTTTCATCATGCAGCGTTTGACTCCTCTACATTGGTTGGAAGTTAAAAAAAAATATTACCAAAATAGTTACTCAGTTGTGGGTACTCAACATTTATTCATCCGAGAATTGGGTAACCTTAATCTACACAGGTTATAAACCGCACCGTGGAAATGTTTGAACGTGAGCTAACTTTAGAAGACAATAAGCAACCAAAAATCGTGCACGGTAATCGCTATAGGACTATGCTACCCGAACTTCTACGGCCAGAACTTGAGGACGTGAATATTGAAGAGATGTGCCTCCAAGATGGCATATACCCTGGTGCTACTTTCGCTTTGCTGAAAGAAAGGTTTGACGATTGAATCATATTATGACGATGATTTGTGTCATGTGATTTGATACCTAATGGAGTTTTTTCTTTGGAGCTATGTGAAAGTACAAGTCTCACCTGCAAGCCACAATCTTGAGGTTGAAAAAGTATATACCCCCAGCCAAAAGACAATTCCATCTTAAAAATCTAAATTATCTCTTAAAATGGATTATTACCCTAATTGATAATAAAAGGGAAAATTCGTCAACAATTCGAGAAATATTGCCGGAATTATTGAACAGAGTGATCATAAAGGAACTATCGGGTGCGTCAATATCGAGCCCGTGGTGGACTTTTGAACGGCTTCTTATTCCAAACATAATTGCATTGCCTACGCTTCAAAATAAATCAAGAATCAATCTTAAAAGTTAAAATTATGTCATTCTTAATGAAAGACCCAATATAAGAAATATTTTCAAAAACTCATTAGTTCGTTGTTGTTTCTTTTTTTTTGCTTTGCACAACATTAGCTAATGAAATAGCTAGCATATTGTCCCATCTTAATCTATCCTAATTGTTATAACAAAGACACTTGTCTAAAATTGAAGATCGGTGCAATCTAGCAAACGTTCCACAAGATAGCGTTCTTGGCTGAGTAATCAGAACTTCTACTAGTTCTCACATCTTCCCTGCAAAATTGGCTGATGATCGTTGGATCATCCTATCGTCCTATTCTGAACTAGAAATGGTTTCCTTTTTTCTGCAAAGACACTCGTCTCAGATTGCAGATTAGCGCAGCAGCTGGAGAATTAAAGTAAACGATTCGGAATACACTCACGTAACTTTTTCCCTTTTACCACGCATCCTTTCTTCCTGTCGATACCCATGATTCCTCTTCCAATTGCATACCGAGTAAGCTATCATGGTTTCTACCTACAATCATTACACTTAACAGACGCTTCAGCTAATTATATATAACTTTCCGTTGATAACAAACTTCCTATTTACAGAACGATCATTAAACATATTTGGGCTTAAAGACTCGGGTTGTAAACAGTAAAATAATCGAAAACCAAACGCATTCAATTCTTCCAATCTAAAGTCCTTTAAATTATTGTAAATGCTTGCAAGGCAGGGGCCCCCTGTTATAAATAGTTATTGTATTGCTAATGTGGCAATGGTTTTTGTCGTGAGTGATTACGCTGTAGCGTTTTCATTTAGCCTCCACTGGATTTAACGCTGGAATTACTTTGAGCCTAGCTTCTCTTTATTAGTTTATTGCATTTTACTATCTTTCTAATTTATTTTATATTATCATTTTTGTGGTTTGTTTTGTTTCTTGTAAAGTTAAAGGGTTTCTTTTTTTTTTTTTTTTTTTTTTTTTTTTTTTTTTTACTTACTTTTTTTAATTTATTTCTATTGTACATATTGTATGAATAGATCCATTGCTATTTATATTATTTATTGTCCTTCAGTAGAGAGCAGCATTTATTCAATTAAACAGTTATATATTTTTTTAAAAAATGATTGAACTTATTGTGACAGAGGTGCATTTTAAAAGGGTTCTTAGTAAAGCTATGGGTTGGAAAGAAAATCGTTATAATTCAATGTCTAGTGATAGGGCCCACAAGAGTTTGGATGAAGAGAAAATTAAAGTTTTAAGTTAGGTCCGACTAAGTTGTTTGATGCACTTTTTCCTCCTCTGTGGTTTTCCCAGTAGAGTGTTAAATAATGGATCGTCGAGTGTTGAAGGCTGTCAAAGTATTTTTCATGCCCGTGAGATAAAGTCTGTCACCTTAGGTAAGTCCTGAGTTGTCTGTAGTACGTCAGTTCTTGTCATCCGTAATATAGTAGGCTCAGCTATTCTTCACAGTAACCCATTCTGAAAAGTATTTTAACTGTTATATCGTATAACTATTGAAGACCAGCTCTCCTTTATGGATGGTTATTGTTATAAAATTTTTATATTGCTATTCACTCATAAAAGGAGAGTGTGTATTACTATGAATTTATTAATCCCATTTCAATTTTACTGACAGGTCAACACTATGATGAATACTTATTACTTTCCGAAACTCCAAGAATCTCCTCTGAATGCAAGAAATAATGAACTCTAGCCTATAGTTCCAAGATAGTAGTAACCTTTAAATTGTAAATTATGTAATTAGTGGGTCACGGGAAAAAACGATCATAATCACTTTCTTCTAACTTCAGTTTGTCGTGCAAGCAGAGAGTTATAACTAAAAGAATGCCTGTGCGATACTATCCTGCTGATAAAAAAATAATATTGACCTGAAGTTAAGTTAAAAATACCATGGAAAATGTTATCAGGTCAGGATGATCAAACTCCTTATTAAAAACTACAAGGTTTTTCAACTATTCAAAGTAAGTAGGTACTATGTTATGTCAGTATCTAAAGTCATAAACAGTAATCAGAGTATTTGAAGTCATAAGTCCAATTGCTAATAACTTGGAAACACCCAGAGTTAATTTATTATGAATTATTTTGAGAAGGCATCTTATTCAGACTTGATTGATAACAATTGATTGCAGGTATAACAATAATATGTACTCCAAAAATAGAATGAAGTTGCCTAACTTATTCGAAGATGTAAGGATTATTTTTTATTTACCGCTCCAAAAAGTTGGTAAAACTTATTCTGAGAAATCTCATAAATTTCCATCTCAGAACTCCCTAGGCTACCAAACATCGTTAAAACTCGCGTCCTGCTTAGCCTACAAACGCCCGTAGGTAGTTCGTTAAGAACTTTCCCGAAGGACATTCCTTACCCAAGAGACAGTTTCCTGGAAGAAAGATGTTCCCCAACAACTCAGCGAAGGACACCCTAAGCGACTGATTTGGGTCAGAGGTGTTTGTCATGATAACTCTCTGGCCGTCCCTCATTCACTGCTAACCTTATTTCCTTGATAACTTATAGATGTAACAATAATTACTACAAATTAAATAATATTTAAAAATATTATCTAAATAAAACACCTAAAGGAGTTGGACGAGGCACGAAATAAAAAGCATTACTTATTTCTCCCTGAAGTGGAAAAATGGATCATAGATATGACTATTCCCTTTTTACATTTTAGAATTAAAAGGGTCAAATTACTTCAATTAGAAAACAATTAATGATTTTCAAGATAAACAAATTTTAGAAAAAATAAGGGTTTCAAACATGTCTTTTTTCACTCAAACCAATACAGCTCCTAAACAAGAGGTCCAAGCGACAAATTTAACCAAAGATTATTCCCATTTAATATTTAATTAAAAAAAAATAGGCAAATTTTCGATCCGAGAAACACAAACGGAGTTAGAGCGTGTCAAAATGTTACATTTTTAAGGATGGAAACAACTTTACACAATAAAAGTGAAGACCCCTAGCCAAAAGACTTATCCATTTAAAAAAAAAAAAATAATTATGACAGGAGGAGGTGTCACTCCCCCTTATACCTGTTACACCATGTACATTAATATCATTAAACTCGCTGATTTTCATAATTATAATTGACAAGTGTAATTAAAGACAAAGTTAAAATAATACCTAACCGTTCGGTATATATATATATATATATATATATATATATATATATATATATATATATATATATATATATATATATATATATAAGGAAAAACAGTATAAATTAAATAAAAATCTAAAATTCGATTTTTTTTTTTTTTTCACGACTGTTAGCTCTATTGAAAAAAAAAAAAAACATCATTTTTCTTTTGTATTCTCTTTACTTTGTGTACTCCTAGCATCCTTGGTCGAGATATGGTTTCACTAGTACATACTGTTGACATAAAAATTTGATAAATACTTTTAAAAAAAAGATCATTAAGATAACAAACCAATAATAAAAATATAATCGTATTTACCAATGTTGACTCTCTGGTGGTTTTTTTACTCTCGTGTGTGTTTTTTGTTAATTCATGAACCTCAAAAAGAAAACCATTGTCTAAATACCTACATTGTCAATTCTATTAAATTGACATTCAAGAGTCCATAAAACCTAAACAAGAGCTGAAATAGTTAATTTCTGTTTCTTTATCTCACTGTGGAAACAAATAAAATAGTTCTCTATTCTGTAACAAAGTAGCTTTTTCATATCATCTACATAAAAATAATCTACATAAACCAAGAATCTTGGGCTGTTGATTTTACATAGTGGAGATAAGCAAGCAATAATACCTTCCTTCTTAAAAAAAAAGCCAACCATAGAGGCTTTATTACATATCACCTTCCCATACTCATAACCTCAATTGTTATTTCGAAATTCAAAATTTTCGTCTTTATGTGAGTGTAAACGAATAACAGAGAATCCAGTTATCCAGATATAGGAAGGACATAATTGCCATTTAATCAGGCTGTTTGAAGCCTATCTAAGGCAGTCCATGGACGTTCAGGAGACGAACCGCAGATTAGGAGAGAGTAGCCCGAGTAAATTACATTAATCCTTGGAAGATGTCCTCTCTTCGGGTAAGCCGCCCCTGAGGTTCTCCAGGAAGAGCCTTTGATGTCCTTCAACTCCAACTGGTCTCAGCTTCGGCTTTGAAGTCTCATTTGGGTCTATTTGCTGGAGCGGCCGAAAGTAGGACCTTTTGTGTACTTTGCATTATCTAATTATCTGTGATGAATGGGTCAACTTACGCCGATTCTATTATTCTCAATTATTCGTATGGTTTTTTAGTTTTCTATTGGTTAACGATTTTCTTAAATAAAAAACATTATTTGTAAACCTTCCTACGCTGCTGTTTTCAAAATAACTTTAAGATATGCTCTAAGGTAAGGCCCAAGAAAAAACAAATGGTAATCCATCATTTCCAAATAAAATTCCATTTTTTTTTTTTTGTTTTTTGTTTTTTTTTTGTAACTTAAGTACTTCGACACTAAAAGTCAACACTCTCGTGCAATTTTCGTGTACCAACTTGAATTTTTAAATAATCAATTCAAATTATTTTTTACTTCAATTCCGAATGGAAACTGCTTTCAGTCACATTTTCAAAACGGAGAAAACACGTATAATTTTACAATTTTCGAGGGTTTTTTTTTAATATAGTTTCGTTTCTGGGTGCTGAATTATATTTCATTAAAATTGATGGCATCATTTAATTATTAAATTATTAAATTCTAACACTCTTAACGAAAGCCGATTAAAGATTTACAGCAGGATCCAATGATCTATGAAAAAAATTAAATACTCTTTACTGTAAAATAACAAATTTCAACGAATGAGTAATAATTTTTATTATTTAAAATAATATAATTACAGCCATTTTAATTTACCAATTTTTTTTTTTTTTTTTACTTCCGTAAATCAGCTCTAAATTTACAACAGCAACAAACTCAACACAATTTGACCTACACTAGAACCACGGGATCCAGAACTAAGACCAAGGAAAAAAGAAGTCTACGAATTGGCAACTCAAAATTAATCCACAGCTACTTACTATAAGAAGCTAAGCCAGCGCAGAAATGCAACAAGTATATTTCACAATAAAACGAATTCTTGTTTAATGCACAAACAAGAAACAATAACTAGTACTACTATCTTAAACTATTATTATTAAAATAATCTCGTTAACTACATAAACTAAAGTAAATTAGAATTCCTCATGCAGCCATAATTCAAGCCAATAACGTAATATAGATAAATTATATATTTAATTACATTGTGTGCATTTCTTCATTCATTTTTCCTAAATTAATATATATATATATACATAGAATAGAAAATAATCTTTATTCTGGGACGATGTCCCCTAAGAATAATATAATGTTCATAAATAAACACAATGAGCCTAGCTTTCATAAGATAAAATAAAATAAATTAACAATCTGGTTAACTATTTGCAATTTTACAAATAAAGAACAAAAATAGAAATAAAAATTACAAAAATCCAATAATTGTAGGAGAAAAATTAAAAACCTATTTACATTTACTGAATGCTCTTTTTTTTTTTCTTTTTTTAGTGAAGTGATTTGCTAGTCAGTATCATTCTGGAGGAACTATATATATATATATATTTAAAGTGTATTTGTAAAATTATTCTGTAAAGTATAGCAATGAAATAAAGTTATAATAGGCACCATACGATACTAAGACGACCTATATAACATAGGGTATCTCTTTCCTAGTTCAGAGTGAAATAATCTTTTTCTTTTTCTAACAAAGTTGTCTAAAACGATTTTTATCTATAATGGCTTCTCCCTCCTGCCAGTCCTCTCGGAATTGAGAAATAGGACTTGCCCTAGCCTCGGATAGGAAAACCCTGCTTCCACTTAAATGTTTGTCGAGTGAACCAATAAAAGAGGTCACAGAGATTTACAATGCTTACTCTTCAATCTAAATGTATAGTATTCGATGTCCTCATTCCGCGAAGTTATTGCTTCAAGGATCTTATGAATAGGAAGCCAATCAACAATTCCAGTCTGACCTATTTCTGATTTGATGTCTCCTTATGGATCTATAAAAGCCAGTAATAATTAAACATTAAAATACTGCCTGTTAATTATGGATATTCCTTAATATTTATATGTAATCAAATATTGATGTCAATGTATTTTACTTTTTGAAGTAGGGAGGGGGGGGGGGGGGGGGTACTAGTCTGTGAGGTTTTATTATTTTGCTAACCTCTGACAACCACTAAGAAAATTTGTTGGAATGTCAAGATTAAGAAGCCACAAATTAAATCACTAGCCCTGGAGGGACTCAAACCCACGATCATCCGTGCTCTCTCTTAGAGCCCTTAAATGAGGTACGCAAGATGCTATAGAAGGGTCAAACAATTGGGATTGATGAATTAATACCCACTTCTATAGGAATTATTTTTAATTGAAAACTTGTTCCAAATGTTAGAAAAATTAAAACAGCTGCTATTGGCTACCTTTTTATACCTATGAAATACCTTTCATTTTTCCCTATAACTGGTTGGTTTTTTCCGTTTCTACTGAAAATAAGTTTAAAATGAAACTATTATTAATTTAACCAAAATGGGGAGTAAAACTAATACATCAAGTAGAAAATAGTCAATTAAATATTTACGAATCATTAGAAATAATTAAATCCTTCAAAACCAACCAAAATATTTTTTTCAATACCCAAATAAATATTTTATATAGTCCCATTTTAAATTTTTTATCCAGTAGGAACGAAAAAAAACCAAATAGTCTTTGGGAAAACCGAAATGCTTCTATATACATGCTTACCCTTTCCCTATGCTCATTTAGTCCACTTTGCGTCCTGATATCATTTAGAAGTCCTTTTCATTTTGCCTTCTTTGGTGGGTATCCACACGTTTTATTTTTTTTTATTAGACATTTAAAACAATTTATTATATATAAACTAGGAACTCATTTTCCAATAAAAAGATTTCTTATACAAGTGGCAATTAATTTACCAATCCGAATAATTTTCCTTGTTCCTCCATTAAAAATAAACTCTCTCAACCAACGCTAAGAAATTCATATAATTCATAAGTTTCCTGGTAAATTTCTTCAATGCATTAGGGGATAGAAATTTCTCCATTTAAAAATATTTAATTCACAGCTGAGAGCTCATTATCAGCACAACTTGAAGTCTTGAGAAATAAACTTTTTTTGGTGAAAAGTGCTGACACTTTGACTTCTGCCGTATTTATATTAGCCGAGTTTATTTTCTTTAGAACTGCTTATACATTCATAAGGGAAGTAAAGATGGTTTAATTGGGAACATAGATCTTGTCTTCCATATTTTGAGTTATAAGACAATTTTAAAACTTTAGAGTTAAAAAACTAAAATTAGGCACGCCAATTTCAGTTTTTAAGATGAATTTTTAAAATAAACAACCTAGTTTTGAAAATGTCTCAGAAATGATATTTAACTGAAGAAAATCAGGAAAAGTAATATGATTCCTGTTGAATTAAATAAAAGGTTTTTTCTTATCTTGAAGAAATTTCAGGATCATAAAATCTTATACACCGATGCTTCAAAGTGTGAAAACTCTGTTGTGAGTTGTGCAGTGGTGACTGAAAGCGAAGAACGTCTCTTCAAGTTACCTCGAGTCTGTTCCGTTTTTACTGGAGAGGCAACTGCCACTAAGGAAGCACTTCTGCACTGCCTGGAAACCGAGTATGAAAAGTCAGTCATTGTCAAAGATTCAATGAGCGTGTTTATGAAGTATCGGTCTCAACATGTGACTATATTAGAGACTCTTGACCTTATAAGGAAAATACAAAGGAAACACAATGCGATTATTTTTATTTCGGTTCCACTCCCTTGTGGAAATGAAAGAAAACAGGAAATGAAAGAGCTGATCCAGCAGCTCAGTCAACTATAATTAGTGACGATGATATTGTTAAAAATATCAACCTAATTCCTAGTGAAGACTAGGTGAGACATAGGAGATGCTTGATTCAAGCGAAGTAGGAAGAGTCATGCAAAACAATTACGTCTAAATTATTACAAGTAAAGGCAAACTGTTCAGCAAAGTGGCAAACAAGTTGCAGGATATCCGGAAAGTAGAAAACAATTTTGTTCCACCTGAGAATCAGCCTCTGTGAATTCTCCCCAAGACTACCCACATGGAGTTACTAAATGCAACCAGTATAAAAAAAAATTTTAAATAAAAAAATAAGTAAAAAATAAAATTAAAGCCGAACTAACAATGATCCTGAAGAGTAGAGGCAAACCAAAAAAAAATCTCATAATGTTAAATTAAATTTTATTATGTGCTTACAAGCAGTACATTTATTTTTCATCTGAAATTTAATTTTATTCCTGGATTTCATTGATTGGATTATACGTAAACTTAGTATTTTAAAACTTCCACTGATAAAAAGAAAAGATGACAATAAGAAATCTGAGGAGAATAACAAAAATAAAAAATTAAATTAAGAATCATAAGAAAATTTTATTAAACAGTAAATAGATATCACATACGTTATTATGATTATTATCATGCATGTCAGCAATTATTTATTGCAATCAATAGTGGTTGTCCAGATTAATTACCAGTTGATCAACCCTAAATAAATAATGAGTAACACTAATCATTATAACTAATATGCCTGTTTTTGACAGTTTGTTACTTTGAATTATCTATTCCATGCATAGTTCGGGGTTAATATGAAATTTTCGTTTTCACAAGAAAGGTTTTTTAATAACACAACATCGCAAAATCAAAACATCATCAAAAAGAAGATTACTCTGAAATCTTCTTTTTCAATAATTATGAATGATAGCATACTAAACAATGTTCGATCGATTGATGTGATGTTGAATGTTATTTATGTATCCTTGCATTCTTCAGACATGCTAGAAGCAGCTCGTAAGCTCCGGAAATATATCGATAGCATAAACCAATAGGCAGTACAGAATAAGTTGAGTTTGAATTCAGAGAAAACAAATGCAATCCTCATTGACTCAAAACCTCACATTAACGCTCTTTCCTACTATTTCCAAAATTCCATGCCTTGGGATAACTATTGATTATCATCTTTCTTGGAATAATTATATTTCCTAAATCACGAGGAAATCTATTTTTATTCTTAAACAACTTTTCTATTACCGCAATTGATTACCACGAAATTCTCGAGAACTTTTGGTATCATCTTTCATTTTCCCCTACTTTGACTACGGAGGCATAATATATGGAGGATTATCTGATGATCTCGAAATGAAATTTAAAAGACTAATGAACTGTTTTATCAGATTTATTTTTGGGATCTCCAAATTTTCTCACATATCTCACCGGTGTTCTGAAATTAGGAGGCTTTCCTTTATTTCCGACATCAATACCTCCTAGGTGCTCTTATATTTCAATTCTTAAAAACAAAGAAACATCTATGTATATATATTTTTTATGGAATTCATTGCCCATCTCGATTCGAAAATTCTCCTCTCCAACTTCCTTAAAACGTCATCTATTTCTTTACCTCCTGAATTTTTTAATTTCCGAGTGAATCTAAAATATAAATATTTATATAATAGATATTATAATAGTATACTTTAGTTGCATCTTTTTACAAAATTTGTCATTTATTTTATAACTCATAAAGTTATAGTAGTAATCAGTTATAGTAGCCAGACGATTGCCCTATTTATTTTACTTATATGTATGTTATTCTTAGAGGACAAGTTGTTAATTTTCTTCTTTTTCAAATATCAAAAACGTCCACAAATCCCACTTTCTGAAAATATTTCTGAAATAATAAATGTTAAACGATCTATGATTTGTATAGCGTCTCCAAATAATTTTTCTAAATTTATTTATTTGTTAAATAAACGAAAATGTCTTATTCTTATACTCCTCTAGGCACCTTTTATTATTATAGTAGTTGCCATAATATGAAAATGAATACGTCTATCCCAGATATATTTATACTTGAAAGTAATTTAATTTATTACATAAATCTATAACTTTGTACCATGATTATGATAAATATTTCTGTTCACATTCCGCAAGTAATTGTTTCTTTTGAATTATGTTAGTTGTTTTTGTTGGTATAACCTACTTTCTAATTGGGAAGCTGAACTAATGTAGCCTATCTCATTTGACAGACGGTGGGGTGTGACACTTGCCTCTCCGTGGACAGATCGACGCTGACATCTCCACCACGCCTGCCGGCACCCGCACTCGGCCCGCTGAGCATGGCCGGCGAGTGGGTCTCCACCAGGTGTGAGGTGAGGCCTATGGGGCTATTTCTCAGGAGGCGTCTCCGAGTATCAGGTAGGAAAATTAATTTATATATATATATGATATAATATCTTTATTCCTTTTTATTAATCATCATCATTGTACATATTAATTCTTTTATTGAAATAATCCGACATACATCTAGTCTCTGAATTATCTCTCAGAAATATTCAATTAAATGGAAAACATAAAAGTAGGCAAGGTAAATTTCACAACAAAAACTATTATAGAGGACTATAAAAAAATAGTACAACACTATCACTTACTGATAAATAATAACTATTGACTTTTTTGTAAAAAGGATTGAATCAATTAAGTTCTTCAGCTGTAGCATTTCATATTATTAGTACTAAATTAGTAAGTTTAAAATACTATGCTTGCTGCATAAATGAATACCGAAACCGATAATGATATAATACAAATAGATAAATTTAATTCAACATCAATAACTGGAAATTATCAAAACTTTATTTTTTTTTTTAAACATTTATTTAAAGAAAGTATTAAAATCTGCATCGATGTGGGCAATAAGTAATATGGATGGCTTATGATCCATTCACACAATATTTACAAGAAATAAATACAAAGAAAAGATACAAAATAAAATATAATAAAAAATAAAATAAGTAAATAATCTCCGTATAATATATAATACAATAGAAAAAAAAATTAAATTAAATCTTAAAAATACATTTGTACTTTATTTACAATATATACAAATCCGAGGGATCCCCTAACGAGACTTGTCCCTCCACTTATGGAGGGACAAGCGAGGTCCTGAGAGACCCCAGCGCTTCTCTCTCAGCTGCGTCACTGGTGTAGATAATACCAATGTAGACTGAGTGAGAGCGCTATAGCACAGTCACTCAAAGCATGAGTGGAGAAGCTGGCCATTGCCAGGACTCCATGTCGAATTTTATAATAGATCTCGAGGCCACTGCCTTTTTAACCTGTGAGGAGGATTATAGGGGTAAGTGGAGCTAGATAGGGATCGTGCTAGTGGATTAGGATGATGGGAAAGTTTTTGATGGAATTTTGAAAATTTGACAGGTATGGATGGATTGTAGGACAAAAGGTATATTAAGATCGGTATGTAAGGTTTTGTTGGAGACATAGTAGGGGGCATTAGTTATGGTTCTCAGGAATTTGGATTGGAAGGATTGGATTCGTTTGATGTTCGAGTGTTTTGCTGATCCCCAAATTTCTAGTCCGTAGGTCCAGATAGGCTTTAGGATAGTCTTGTAAATTAAAAGCTTCTTGTCTATTGAAAGTTTTGAAGTCTTGCATAGTATGGGGTATAGTTGGCTGAATCTTCTGTTAAGTTCTTGTCTTTTAAGTCTAGTATGTGGGTTCCAAGTAAGTCTAAAAGTCATGTGGGTGCATTTAGATTCATTAACTTTTATTCTCCATTTGTTGCACCATAGTTCAATTTTTGAGAGGTGATGTTGTAGGTTAGAAGAGGCTGTTTTGGGATCATTATAGGATGATAGTATCGCTGTATCGTCAGCGAAGGTTGCAAGGAACGTGTCGGGAGTGGTAGGAATATCAGCAGTGAAGAGGATGTAAAGGACAGAACCCAAAACACTGCCTTGAGGAACTCCGGCTCGGATAGGATAGCAGTCAGAAAATTCAGAGGCAAATTAAATGTGAGTTAGTTGCATCATCCTCACTATCTGATAGATGCCCATTTATGTTTATTTTCTTTCCATCTTTATCTACGATTTGTGAATTATTTTGTTTAGCTTATCTTATATAGAGATGCACTACTTAGGATTGTGTGTTCGTATCATTAATTGAAAGGTGGAAGACAGCTAAAGAGGCCAAACATAATTGGATGAAAGATGACCAAAGTTGGTACAAACAACCTGCCTCCTTGATACTTAATACAAACTTGAACAAAATAATTCCAATTTGTTATAGAACTGCTAGGCAAAGATCTACATTAATGCTTACGCAAGACTTAGCAGCTAAGAAGTTAGCAACTGTCACCTCAAGTCCGTCTCTATAAACCGTCTCCCCTCCCCCCTCTCCCCTCCACTCCCCCCTCTCCCCTCCCCTCCTCCCTCCCCTCTCCACTCCTCCAACTCATCTCCATTACTCTCAGAACTTAAACCATTTAGTCAGCATAGCTTTGTATAAACGAACGGTTAATATTGATATTTCTCAAAGCACACTCTGGTGAAGAATTTTCTCAAAGCGACAGTCCGCCTTCGATGGCTGGATAATTTCCAAATGGCTCTGTATTCGAATCTAGTTCAGTGACCTCTAGCCCAGAGAACTCGATTCGCCTCTGGCTAATTAGAACATCCCTCGAACAAGTTCGAAGTCAGTTCTTGGCGAGCAGTTTTAAATTAACGCAGTTGGACTTGAGACTTGAAGATTAAACTGATTTAACTTCTTCAAGTAACTAAATTAAATGCTCTAGCCTTTGTCAAACTTTGAAAAGCTTACTTTTACAACTTCAAAAAGAAAAAAAATAGAAACAAATTCATAAAAAAATTTAATCAATGATAATTAATAACTTCTGTGACGGGTTAATTGGATTTATATATTTTTAAATGTATCAGTTATATATCAATGTATCAATTTTCAAAATATAACTCAACAACACTCTATTTTAGAGAATCAAAATAACCACTGTACTTTTACAATTCTAGGATAGACAATGCTGATTGAATAAGTTAGATGTTAAATGACACATTGAAAAATATGCATTTTAATGTTGCGTTTAGGTTTTCAACAATAAAAATTATGCTTGGTTATATTTGTTGTTTTTCTTAATTCTTGGTTCTTTCAACAATTTTATACAGCATATTTTTTAAATTTGATATTTATACAGCTGATATGCAATCGGCCTAATATGACTTATTATTAATTTTACTTTTACAAACTTAAACAAAATACTTCTTAAATATTAAACAAATGCTGAACTAGAACAAGTGCATTTAGATTCTAGTTGGATAGTACTTGGTCAGCAGCTAGTGAGACGGATCTGTTCAAGGATAAAAGGGTTCTTGCTTAGCTATGCTCATATACCTCACTCTACCTTCCTTCAGCGGTCATATCTTGTACAATCTACTTTATCTTCTATAATTTTGTGCACATAAATAATATGTATTTATAATTTAACTTAAAGTTCGTATTATTTTAAAATGATAACTACACTTCTTTTCCCTAATAATTCTTTTAGTTATTTATATAACCTTGAGTAGATGTTTTAAATTAAAATTAAAATTTCGATTTCCTTCGTCGTAAACTCGACATCCTACAGTACTCCTAATGTTCAATTAATTTCAACTTATGTCTTACTTCGATTTAACATACCAGATTAAAACGACAAGAAACTGCTCGTCGTTATAGACTATTTCAATATTCACTTGACAAATGTTTAAAGCTTTCAAAAAACCATAAAATACTCTTTATACTTGAAAGTAATTAGATCTGTTTGGACTTAAGAAGTTGAGCTTTGGGGCTCCTCTGAACCTTCTAAATTTTCTCGTCTCCAACTTTTAAAATAAAAAACCCTCCTACAATCCTTAATGCTCTGTCTTATATCACAAATTAGCATATCCATAATTATCTTAATGTCCCATATTTTGCTGAATCAGCCCATTTATAGTTTGTGTACAGGCTTATGCATATTATGAGTATTTTTTTTTTAATTCAATTTTTTTTTTCATCCAAAATATTTTCGACCGGCAGAGATAAAACTATCATATACAACATAAATATATAACTCAATTCATAATCATGAATAACATGAAAAATTTTATTATCAAGAGAGCTTATGGTTTGTAGTTAGATATGAAACTAGCATCCCAGTCGCGGCTTCGCCCGCTCTCATAAGTAACGTACTTAAATAACATTTAAAGTTCTGTTAGTTCATCGATAAAAAATATTGTATTGAAGTATGCAGTTGAGCATTATTTCTTCAATGATGTTTTCTCGAATAGCAGTAATTTTAAACCTGTTTAAAATTATACTGATTAAGTGGTTGAAGATTACAAGAAAGTATAACTAGACATCCAATTTTTAATTTTAATCTATGTCTTAGTTATCTAGATGGACAGAGACTATTATTAAACTCCGGCGAATAATGGGCAGCATTAATAGTGCTTACAATTAAAGGCCAATGAATCATACATTTACCCACAATATCAAAAATCAAAGGATAGACATTTTGATATGATAATAATTCTTTTAACCTCTCATGTAGAATGCCACTCGCCAACGATCGGTCAATTTTAACACTTCACTGTAATCCATATACTATCGTTTTATTACTAACAAATTAATTGAAAATTGGTTGATTTTTATTGCTAAACCTTTCTAGAACTATAATGATGGTGTAGTTGAATTTGGTACAGAATGGTTTAGTAGTTTTCATGTTTAGTGATCACAAACAAAAACTTGCTTGTCCTTTTATAAAATAGTATAGATAGAGATAACAACTATATTAAATAAAAAATCCTAAATATTGTTTTTTATATCTCTATCGTCTACACTAAACCAAATGTGATCTACTATCCGTAGTCACTCTGCCTTGACACTACAACAGTTACCAATTTTCTTGTTTATTTTTATTTTTTGAAAAAATATAATACACTGATAATATGTCATTATTCGGAATCGCGATAATTTCAAGTGGACTTGTCAAACTAATACTACCCCACAGAAGAGGCAGTATTAAAGAACGATAAAACTATAACTACCGGCAGAGGCACGACCCTGTTTTTTATTGATCCAGCTATTCTCGTTTTTTTTTTTGTTTTTTTTTAATGTTTTATCGCATCAGAATAAAAATAAATTAAACAATTTTTTTCATCATAAAGTTCTACGCCGTTGCCGGTGGCCGTTAAATGTTTATATTGCGAAGGATAGAGACATTTGGTCGGAATTGGAGGTTCGGTTTATATTTTATTCTTTTTTTTTCCCTTTCTTCTGTCTTTTTATTTCTTTATATTGTCCCCGTCGCTCTGAGCCCTATTTATTCCTCCTGTAACCTGATTCCTGAGGAGGCCTTCTACCGGTTTTTTTTCCTTTCGTCTTTGAAGTTTTGTCTAACATTTACCATTTACAAGTTTGCAACATTCGTTTCATACATATATTTATTTTATGTTTAATTCATTTATTAAAATTTACCATTGTTCATAAAAAAACAAACAACGTAAATGTGATAATAAGGTACATAATAAATAACATGTGAAGCAACTATCCACTGGCAGTGCTTCATAAAGCTCTACATGAGAAGGTCTAGAGGTCATCTACTTTTCAGACGCATCGGAGGGTTTTCCGGAATAGAATTGGAAGAATGTTAAGATAGTAGTGTTTTTGAATGGCTATAGAGTTTACTATGAAATGATAAGTATTTGGTTTGGGCTGAATCCGCAACATGTAGAACATTAAGGTCTTTAGAGATAAGTTTATTTGTGACGAAGTAAGCAGCATTAGGGATTTTCAAAGGATTTCTGATAGCGGGAATTGGATAAGAGATGAATTCGATGGTTTAGTGGGGCCTTAAAACTTAAATCCATATTTCCAAATAGGTCTGATAACTGCCAGCTAAATGAGTCTTTTGTAGTAAATCGTTAGTTTTGAAAGTTTGTCCAATAAATGTTGAGGAAGTCGAAAACAACGAGCAGTTTTCTGTCGTTATAGTATTGAATGTAGATTTCAAGTTAAACGTTTGTCCAGTTGGACACTTAGCGAATCTGTTCAACAGGAATCAGTGAAATATTATAAAAGAATACTATAGGATTAAAAGTCGTAGGTTTTTAATGAAGGGTAAAAGTCATTTGATGAAATTTGTTTGGATTGATTTTAATTCTCGAATTTGTACACCATTCTTGAAGGTTTGTGATATAAGTATTGGAGTGTTTTGTATGCTCTGAAAGGATCATTATTTACAGATAAAACACATGTCTCATCAGCGTACGTTGTGAGGGCTGTGCTAGTATGTTTAGGGATGTCAGCTGTATAAACAGTATAGGATAGGACCTAGAATACTTCCTTAAGGTACGCCGGCAGATTGGATAGAGGGAAGAATAGGAAAAGTAGTTATAAATTTTAAATACTATTTTCTTTTAAGAGGTTTTATATATGTAACGTAGTTTCACCATTTTACAATGAATAATGAAATTATACATTTTTTTTTTTTACTTCAAAATTTTTATTCGCACCTATAATATAATTACAAACGAAAAAGTTTATATGCCAAAGAAAATCATAGTATTTGGTTGTCAGCACGCAGTGTCCTGTCCCAACCCCACTCCTAGCCTTCTCCTGATTTATAATGTTGCACTTGGAGATCTCTCATTCAGCTCCTCTTCAGCCTTCACTGTGTCACTTTAAGGATTGATGTTGATACTAAATTTTGTACAAGTTAACATGACTATTTAATTTAACGTAAATACGTTTGTGGTTACGCGAATATCGTTTGTGGCAGTTGGAATACGTGTCTGTATGTTATTTTGTTAAAATTGTAGGGAGGCGAGTCCGTTGAAGCTTGGATTGAAATTAAGATTGATGAATTATTTGCCACTTCTTTTTTTATTCATCATCAGCTCTCAAGATTCCAAACTTTCCTGTGTATATAAATTATATAATTTGTATGAAGATATCAGAAATCAAACATGTTGATACAAGGAGGCAAAATAGGAGGAAGGGCCTCTAAATTATACAAGGATCTTGAGAAGACTGAGTGTAAAGAGACGAAAGGGAAAGTTACGGAATTAGGTAAATACGTTTTGGTCCATACTTTTAATAGTCAGGTAAATGAGTAGTCCTTTATATTTTTCATATTACTGGTCAGTTCCTACTGGAAGCAAATTTTAAACAAAACTATTGCAAATATTGACCGGACAGTTGATGAACATAACATTTAATGATAACCCAAACTTGTAATAAAAACATTTTTCATTGAGGTGGAGTAAATTAATAAAAACAAGTTTGATAAGCGTATTACATTATCTTTATCAGGATATTCAATTTGTTTTTTTTTTTGTTTTTTTTAAGAGGCCTGCTTTTTTATTCTCTATTTTAAATACTTGTTTTTTTTGTTTTGTTTTTTGCTTACTATAAAAGTAAGTAAAAACCATGGCTGAATCCCCGCCCGCAAAGCGGAAAAAAAAAAAAAAAAAAAAGCAAAATTTAAAGAACCTTTCCCATTAATTATGAAAATAAGCAAAATAATTACAAACGATTCTTAATTATAAAAAGAATCGGTTGTGATAATGATGGAAATCCATTCGACTTCCAAAAAGTATCGCCATTTTTAATTTATAAAAGCTTAAAAAATTTAATCGGTGATGTAAAAACCGCAAAAAAAGTTAAGAGACGGTACTCTTCTAGTCGAAGTTATTTCGGAAAATCAATGGAACAAATTACTAAAATGCGAAAACCTACTCAAGAACTTTCCTGTTAAAGTAGAACCGCATGGTAAACTAAATCAAAGTAAAGGAATTATATGGTGCCCAGATCTCAATTGTTGTTCCATTAACGAAATAAAAGAAGAATTAAAATCACAAAACGTAGAAGATGTAAAAAGACTGACATATTTCAAAAATAACGAAAAAACATAACAGTCATAAATTACCTCATAACTTTCAATAACCCTACTGTTCCCACAGAAATAAAAATAGGCTTCTACAATATCACTGTTAAACAATTTATTTCAAACCCAACGCGTTGTTATGTATGTCTTAAGTTTGGTCACACAAAAACATTTTGTAAAAAAGAGCCACTGTGCAGATACTGTGGTAAACTTAAACATGAAGGAGTTGAATGTAACAGTGCCATAAAGTGTGTTAACTGTCAAGGCCAACACGACTCTTTTTCGAAAAATTGCCCTATTTTTTTAAAAGAAAAAGAAATTAAAAGCATCCAAGATGGTGAAAAAATTTTACAGCAAAAAAAAATATGAATTTATTACACCCCATAACAATGCATGTGAGTTTTTTTCAAAAAAAAAAAAGTATCAGTTAGTGTACAAACAGCACGATTCAAGAGATAATTCTATTTTTAAAAAACAGTTAGAGCCAGTTACTAACCACAAATCTTCACCTATCGGACACTCGAATATGAATGATATCCGAGTTTCCCCCTCCACACTCCCACCTCCCACTACCCTCCCTCAACCCTCCTACACCCGTCCCCTTCACATCCCGGGTACCCAACCCACTTCCCCCCTTAACTCCCTTTAACCCTTCCGGGCAAAATTATTCAAAAATTCCGGAAACCCCCACCGAACCGAAGGTATCACCTTCGGAAAAAAGAAAAATCTAACGAAATGACCTCTCCCCCTCCCCCCAACGGTCACCAAGATGACCACAGGGCGGGTGGACTATAGTTAGAGAAAGGAAATCAAGGAGTAAGTCTCGAACCAAACTGACGAGCCGAAATCCGAGCGTAGGAAAAATGGATAGTAATTAGTATTAAAAACTATTGCAAATATTGACCGGACAGTTGATGAACATAACATTTAATGATAACCCAAACTTGTAATAAAAACACTTTTCATTGAGGTGGAGTAAATTAATAAAAACAAGTTTGATAAGCGTATTACATTATCTTTATCAGGAAGTTAGGATAGAAAAATGAGATTGATTAAAAACAGAATATTGGATCTGTTATAAAAAAAAAAATTATAATTGGAGACCAGTTCTAAAAACAGTAAATAAGTTTATTTAATTAGTCTTTAGATATTTTTAGGAGATGATATGGTTAAGATGCTTCAATCTATAACGTTTTCATCGACGTTGAATTTTTAATATACAGTTAACATAAACGTTTGAGTCATTTTAAATAATAAATAATGAAATACTTCGATTTTTAACACTATGGAGATATACCGACATCATTGGCAAGAAAATCTTTTGATTCCAGAATCTATGTTATTTTAATTTAAAACAAAATATAATATATGGATTTATTCTGACTCGATTAAAGACCAGAGAGATTTATAAATTAATTATTGTAAATAGTAAAATCAATTTAGCATTATTTATTCGCATAAAAATATCTTTGAAAAGTCAATAAAAATAAATATCGTAAACTTAATATTTATCAACTTGAAACAATATGACATATTTTTGGCATAAATTTGAGGAAGGAAACCCTTGCAAAAAATGCAAAGGGAAAGCGGAAACGAACTGCCTCTGGTATGCTTTGTCCTGAAAAATTCATTTTCTCATTTGGAATTTTTCTGGTGAAATAACAGGTCTGAGGTAGGCTCTCAGGTTAAAAAGGTTCTGAGAAACCTTGGTATGAGGTTAAGCAATTTGATTCTTCAGAAGTAGAATTTTTTGTCATCTTAACATACTTATGAAATTATCATGAGGTAACAAAATGAAATATATCACTGTGTACTTACCACTTTTCAATATTAAAATCTATAACTAGGTCAGTGTATTTTTCTAATGCAAAACAATATAAATGTTTTACTCCAAGTCTTGGATTTATTAAGGATATGTTCTGTGTTGAGTAGGTTTTAAAATTACAAAACTTAAAAAGTAACTTAAAATGATTATTATCAGTGAAAAAAAAGATCCATACAAATAAGATACTTACAAATTCTAAATTTCTTAATGTTTTTACAAAACGTACCTCATAACATATGACACTAATTGCCGTTGATCGAAGTTAGTATAGATCTGATATACAGGGGCAATATAAAGGAATAGATTGGTAAAATGAAAATAATAATCATACTATTCATGAGTTTTTTTATTTTTTTATTAATACTCCATACTATGACAAAGTTAATAAGAACTTGTAGATTACCTTGATTATTCGGTCATATTGGGTGAATACTTAAAACAACTAAATTAAATTAAACCAAGATGTTGGGTGGAATTAGTCAGAAAAAGTTTCAGGTAAAGTTTGAAAATTAACATATTTTATTTTATTTGTCAACATTTCGGCCAAATCATTGATGGCCATTGTATAGTAAAAGACCGGGAATTGTGCTTATTTAGGACAAGTAGATGCTTCTACGAAACCCACCTGAGGATGAATTGCTTCTGGGTGCTGCGTGAATCGGTTGAGAAATCATCTGGCTTGTTCAACACTCATTTGCAAGTAAAATGGTAAATATAAAGTCTTTCATAGAAAATAACATGAAAGTGAAACAAAACAGTTAAAAAATAAGATTTGGAAGACTATTTTTAGTCTTGGCCAAAAAAACTGAGGAAGGCTTAAGGCTTGGACATTACGGGAAAAAAACAAGCAGCTCTGTTTGTTCCTGACGAAAGAGTAAGCGAGCTCCAGCAAGGATTAGCGGGAGAGATAAGGAGTTCGGCTAGGGCCATCTTTCTGGTTATTGTAAACATAAAAAGGCTAATTGCCATAAAAATCTCGATAGTTGCCGTGACTAAGAATATTATTTCTCATATTTTTCTTTTTCTACAAAGGACGCCTTTTGGCGTGAACAGCCATCATTTTTCATATATCCATCTAGTCATTCAACATAGCTCTTGAATTAATTTCTTCAAAAACTATTCGTAGAAAACAGAAAAATGATTTTTTGGTACAACGACAAATATCTTTATAGGCATAGATTTTTTAAATTATTTGGGCCCAAACAATATGCTAGTAATAAAAGCAGGATTTTATCCGTATTCTGTAACCATGTTTCTATTTTCAATTGAATTTTCCTTGAATCAGAAAGATTTTACGAAACTACTTTACTATCTACTTGTTTTATCTGAAACATAGACACATTTCTAATGAAAAGAACTGTGTCTTAATGCTTATGAAAATAAATTATTGAGATATAGACCAAAGGAAAATCAATTTCACGTAAAACCAAGTTCCCCATTCATGAAACTATAATTTTTAATTTTTTGTTTTCTTCTCGCCTATTTTTTTTTTTCATAATTTAATTTGTAATACTGATGTGCTTATTTGTAACTAATCTCAGCCAGACAATTTCACCTTTTATTGTGCACTTTTATTATTCTTAGGGGACAGTCTGTCCCAGAATAAAGTTTATTTTTCATTTCATTTCATAAATCCCAACTTTTCCTGGTGCAGTAACATGGATCGGAATTGGACAACAGAAATCAACGAAACAACCGCCCTTAGATTTAAACGCTGTGAAGTCGCGGAGGCGTAGTGGGTAAGACACTAAACTCTCGGTCCCGGGTTCAAGTCAGGTAGTTGTAAAGAAACAATTTATAGCGATACTCTCCTGGGGCACACCCACCATCATAAATTGGATACACTTTATTAGAAGAAAAACCTGGCGGTTTTTAACATCTCTCAGTACATGCTGGTCTAGTTACAGTATATCCTTACTGTTAAAATACTGAACTTTAAACTATTCATGGGCAGAGATAATTTTTATTCTTTATATTTTAATGTAGTTCTTAAAGAAGTTTAGTTGATTCTATTCTTAATATTAACCAGAAGTAACAAATAATAACTGACAATGACTTGCAGGAAAATTGTATATAGGCTGGTGATTTTCTTCGGATGCCAATATAAATGTGAAGGCAGTCCCACACATCAAGCTGAATAGGCAGACTAAGACATACGGAGAAGAGGATGGCGCCGAAGATATTCTTGGCATCCACAACTGGAAGGGAACAAAACTACTCAAAGATGACTGGCGGCTGAAAATACCCGAGACCTTGACTCTTCACGAGATGCAGAGCCAATAAATAAGAATAAGATGAATCTGCTGATGTAATAAAGGAACTGATTTTGAAACATTAAATCCGCTAAGTGTTATTGAAATTATTGCATTTTAGGGTTTAATATGAATTTGATGAATTTGAACTTGATTAGAAAAGAAAGAAATCAATAAAAAGTTAATCAGAAACGAATTGAGGACAATATTCTATAGCCGAAGCGTGATTCTTCATCCCATCTTTTGGCGCCTTGGGTTCTACATATGCTCCTAAAATAATTTTTATTTTATTTTCAAATTTATAGGTATAAAGTATCGAAATAAAGATTGAATGAACAATAAGACTTGAGAAATATTTCTATACAAATCTAACAAATAATTGTGTTCTAAATATTTTTTATTTATTGGTTTATCCATATATATAAATTTCAACTCTATATTACAACTCTATATTAAAAAACTATAATCCAGCAAATAAGTAATAACACATTGCTTTTTAAGCAGCTACTTAGTAGTAGTCCTTCAGTAAACGTTCTATATGAGAACTAAACTAGCTATATAGATCCAAGTTCTATATAGAGCCATCTTCTTTTCAGACGCCTCAGAGGATTGTCAGAAGTTACGTAGGGTGGATAAATAACTGCTTTTTAACAAAAAGCATTTATTAAAAATGTACAGAATTACAGGTATACATACGAATAAACGAAGAACGAAGAACACCACGAAAGGGTTCACGAGTCTAATTATGCAGAGAAGAATGCTGATTCAACTCTTCCGGGTAGGTCAGTTATTACTGATGATCTTCCAGTTTAGATTTTTATAATTCGTTTACATAACTAGAGATAGTATGGGAAGCAAGTTGAGGACATAGTGAATTTTGATGGTTATGGATTTTACTATGAAAGAATATGTATCTGGTTTGGTATAAATCTAGAACTTTAAGGTCTTTATGGATAAATTTATTTGTGACATAAATAAATGTCCCTTAAAAAAACGTAAAGTCAAAGGAAAATTTTTTTTTTAAATATATATTTTAAGCAAATTCTAATAGTTTTTTCGCATATTGTTTAGAATTTGGAATGAATATTTTAAACATAGATTTCTTTCGAATTCAATCCGAGCTATTGCTTCAAGCAAAGTCATTAATTAAAAGTATAATATGAAAACAGATTTTTTTTTTTTTTTTTTTTTTTTTGAAAAACCTCGGATTAAATGACCTTGTAACCTAGCTGGTCACCTTTAGCCATCCCCGATGAGACTTTAAACAGATGTTTTACAGTATATATGTTTATATGTGTACATATTTAATACACGCATATTTATATATATATATATATATATATATATATATATATATATATATATATATATATATATATATGGAACTTGGATCTATATAGCTAATTTAGTAAGTTTAAAATGATGAGATCAATTTCTGATAGAGCAAAATTTAGTGAAACTCGAAGTAACGTAATATTATTTTAGGAGTTAGAATATCATTTCCACGTACGCGTTGATAAGAACTACAAAAGAAGTTGGACCATTAATTATTAGTAGGTAATAGATAAGTAGTAGTAATTTGAAGAGTATGTTTTCTTATATATCGGTGGAACAATACTTAAACTTAGCTGGATAAGTAAAAAAATTATAGTAAAATATAGAAATGCTTTTGATCCACCACCTCGATATTTTTCTGAAAATAAATCCAAACTTTAATTTTAAAAAAAAATGAAAAATAAGTGCTTTCATTAGAAATACGAATTGAAGGTGATTTTATCCTGAAGTAGATTTGTGAATATAGAAAAAAATAATGCGGTCTACAATTTGATTTTTTTTTTTTTTTTTTCGTTTCTGCTAGAAATAAGGGGTGACGTGTCTAGCTTTTTGGACACCTTGTTTATATTCAGTAAATATTAAGATAAGAAATAAATACACAAATGGTGGATGATAAAGGCTTCATTCAAAAACTTGTCTTGATTTTTTATATGAGCTTATCACCATTTCGTTATATTTAAAACTCGAGATTCTTGGTTAAACGCATAATTAATCTATTATTAAAGGAGTAGAATTATTTTATATTGAATTGAGAAATTTGAGATAGTTTCAATTATGTGAGCTTATAATATATAACAGTACACCATTATCTACTTATGTCTTTGAATGTAATTTTTTAATCTCTGATACATATAGACATCCCTCATCAATATTGTGTATTATATTTGTTTTTTCACAATGGAGATAAGTCGCTTTAAAATTCTGGTAAAATTGAGAGAATTGGCGTTGTAAAGTGATGCGTGGCAAGGAGCTATAAAAATATAATTTCTAAACTCCAAAAAAAGTATTGTTGGTCAGAGCTCTATTAAATTATTTAAAAACATTAGGAACATAATATTAATGACTTCATTCAAACTTTGTTTAACTTTCTCAACAAGTGATGGAGATTAAAAAAGTACAATAGTATTAATTATTAATAAAAGGGAAAGATAATAATAATCCATTTATTAAAAAAAATATGAGAGTACTACTTAATTCCTTTTAACAAATGACGTATTGAGAACCAGACTAGTCCAACATCAGAGTGGAACAAACTATTCGATATCATTTAATATCAATGAAACAAAAAACTATTTGTTAAAATAACATGTATGTCTTATATTAATCAAATACTTTTAACAGCCAACAGCTGACATGATATGCAATTAATAGAAATTTTTGAGTCTATTTTCACAAACACGTGGAATATCCCACTTAAAGTTTATTATAATAAAATAAATTTATAACAAAAATGTGGGCAAACTTCATTCCATATTAAATTAGCACAAAAAGTAAAAAGATTTGAACAAAAATATGTGATTGATTTAATCGTCATTCGACATAGGTATGAATTTCACACGGAATAGGAAAAAAGCGTATCATATTACATAGAAAGATTCTTTAACAGTAAAAGGAAAACATTTTTGGGCCAAAGAATAATCTTTAAAATAACATTATCTGCTCTGTATCATTATAAATTAATTATATAAACGTAAAACAACTTATGATATGTTATAAAAAAATATATTATATGCATAACATATTTTCTAAAATTATCAAGTAAATCTTGCAATTTAATTAGAGAAACATATAAAAAAAAAATTAAAAAAAAAAATCATTTAAACTAATAAATAAATATTTTAAAAGATAATTCTAAATATGTCTTACTACATTCAATTATTCAACACGAATTACTCTATTTCTCATTCAATTACTTATCAAGTTATATTTACAAGATGTCAATCGTTTCTAGACACTCTTTTAGAATTTCACAGTTTCTGATATTGTACTGGTGAAAAGTTTCCTAAGTAGCATACATAATATAATATTAATAAGTAATATACATAAATTTATTAGTGCTACATAAAGAGTAGAAATCAAAGAATGATTTCACTCTTTTATGATATTTAATTATCAGTCCTAAATGAAGTTTCCGATATTTAAAACCATATTATTAAGGGAGGATTAATGCGTTGACTATAGATTCCCATAAAAATATCCATATTCAATGAATAAAACCTACAAATAATCTATTTACGGTGTTTGTTTTTCTCAAGTAGGCATAAGTTTTATTAGTTATTTTAGGGTAAATTTCATTTTTTTTGTTTTAACCTGATAACTCCACTGCCCAGGCAGAAAGAAGTATCAATCGACCTTTTGGTGAAATGAATTATTATGAAAGAATTTGTCGTAGATTTTCAAATTTTTCTGTGATCATATTATATGCAAAACGTTTACATCATACTGCCAAGAAAGAGAACGAATGCATCAAAATTTGTTCGTACAACAGCCTGCAATCACCGGAAGGATCTCATTCTGATGTATTCTAATGCCCAACCTCATATTCCGATACAGACAGTATATAAATTAAAGTATTTTCTTGGTCTATCCTGTAAAGGCTACCACTTTTTAAGGAACATGGATAACCTTATGAGAGAGAAATTTTTTAAAAGTTTAAAATAGCTTTTCTGACTTCAATGACACGAAGATTTTAAAATCTGGCATTAAAAACTTGGTTAGTCGTCAGAAGTTTGTTGAAAATAATGGTATATATTTTGAATAAAATACGTTTGATTTGTTTGTAACTTATTTTATTCCCTTGCTGTTTCTAAAAACGGACACTTCATACTGGACAACCCAATAGTTTAGTAGAAAACTACTTTAAAATGTTATGCATTCATTTTCAGTTCTAAAACAATAGAAACATTCAAATAATCAGCATTCTTTATATTTATGAAAATCATGTTAGACTGAGTAATAAGAAAAAAAATCTAAGAATTCTAAGAGAATAATACAAATAATATTAATTCATTCAGTTTTTGTTAAGAAGTGAAAATATTTGAAACACTTCATTTTTCTATTCCTAGTGATGTATATATGTATATATAATGATATATATTATCGTATCAACTGAATGCATACAATCATTACTATCCCTGGTTTATAATAAGGTTTTATTTAGAAAACACATTTATAACACACATGTATAAATAAAATTTGGTGATTTGTAGAGTATAAAGTTGGATATTTTCCTCGCGGCATATTTCCCGAGAAAATAGCAGAGGAAACCTGGAAAACAGATAAAAGGCAGCATCATGGAAAAGAGATATTTCCAAAAGGCTTTGGTTCCCTCCTTCGGGATATGTGCGACCCTAAGCTTGGCTATCTCACCTCCAACGGCCCACTATACCAAGGGGGCTTTCTGCCTACCAGATTGTGGCTATCAAATTTATTACAGTGGATTATTTGCTAAAATTGTAACTTTTAGTGTAAGAGACTAATCTTATTATTTATTATAAAATTGTAGATAGGATTCTAAGCAGCCCTGGGGATACAAACTTTAAATAGGGTTTGAGGCTAGATGATCTAGTTCACTAGAATTTCCATACCTCTGGAATTCATTGAAATGATAAATCAATAAATAGATTAAAAAAAAAAATTAAATGTCCTATAGTTAATATGCTATTGCTGATTTTAGCTATCACAAGTGGTTGTCTCAATGTCATAAGGGCCTTAGGTTTAGGCGATGACTCATGTTGGTAGAAATTTATAAAAAATTTGAAAAAAATTACTACTAGTTTTTAGTTTTAGTTTTAGTTCTTCGATTAGGACTAGTGAAAGAAAAGTTGATCTCATCGTCTAGAAATAAAAAGTAAAGTAACTAATTTTTTTCAAATCTAAATTTGTTCCCTACATGTAACTTAGCTATAGCATAAGAAGAAAAAAGTAAAATATTAGATCATTAAATCTAACAAAAAAAATAAGGGGGTTAAATCTAACAAAAAAACATCATTAAAATTTAACATCATTACATCTAACAAAAAAAATAAATTAATAATCTATGTTAAATAAGAATCTTAAATTCAAATAAAATAAAAATTAAACTTAATTTAAGTGTTTATTTTGTGTCTTAAGTTGTAACTATGAAAGGTTTCAGAAAAGTGATTATAAAAGTCTTAGTCTTTGATTAAGATTTTTCCATTTTTTCTTGATCTATAGACCCCGTCATGTCATGCAAAGATTTTGTAGTTTGTAGAAAAAAATTGAAACTCATTTGAAAATGAAAATAAATTTGTAGTAATCATTTCACAGCCATTGGTCAACAGGAAAACGGCGCTATGGACCTTCAGTACCGCAGTACTTTATTGCACTGCCAGTATGGTAGACCGTATTATCGAAGGGGCTAACCTCCCTGTGTTGACGAATAATTTATACTAATTTCCATGCTAATAAGTAATAAAAAAAATTAAGAAGACTTCTGGTCTATATGTTACCTTTATTTCCAAATAATATTTCTTACTTTTTAGGCGTAGTGGAAGGTTAATTTTAAAGTGTAATTTCAATAATTCGTATTCCAGTAATTACTACATACCGCTGATGTTAAATAGGCTGAAGCTTTCGAAAAAAAAAATCGTTGTAATTAATCTTCTGTGCTAATAGTGAATTTTTCACTCAAGGACAATTAGTCGGCTAATATACCCTAATTTTTCATTAAAAAATCTCGTTTATTTATACCCCCTCTTTCTCCAAATTTTATTCTCAGAATAATTATTTCAAAATTGCCAGTTGATGAACGAGGGAACAGTCGAAAGGTAAAAATAAGAAATACCGAAATAAACAAACCATTAATTTAATTATTCTTCAACCAAAACACTAATATTCGTTGTCAGGACTAAAAAGTATATGAGATGCAAACTAAGGAAATATAAAAAAGAAATAATAAAATTATTGCTATTTGTTTTCCTTTTTATATCTCAATCTGGTATGTTATTTTTTTTAAACTTGATTCTACTTCTTTTATTTGCATATTACATCATTCTATATGACTTTTCCAGTACTTCCTATTTATTTCCTTTGTTTATATCAGTATTATATTATTATATTCCATATTCTTTTATAATTTCATTACACTTCCATCCTTTCTTGTATATTAACTGATATTTTTATCTCTAAAGAACTAGGACTTTTATAAATAAAATGTGACCAAAAAGAATATTTCAACTTAATAAGTTCTTGATTGTAATTTCTGTTTGTTTTTCTTTTGTTTATTATTTTGTTCTATTTCTTTTATTCATACATTTCTTTTATACAAACCATCTTACACGTACTAACTTTCTATTATTTAATATTGAATTGTAGTATTAAAATATTATTATCTGTTTCCTAATTTATGTATAATTTTTTTTATTGATATCTAGATTTTTTAATCTAATTTTGTTTTTAATTTAAAACAATTAATAATAATAATAAACAATATTATTATTATTTTTAATTGTCATTCTTCTAATATCAGCGTAATTAAAATTATTTTATCGATTTTTTTTTTTTTTTTTTTTTTTTTTTTTTTTTTTTTTTATTATTAACTTGTTTCCCCGCTTAACATATTTTTCATTTAGGGGTCTTACTCCCCTTCATGGCATTCAAGCCAATTATTTTACTATATTGCCAAATTCACTGATTATAATTTCTTTAATTGCAATATGTTTCTTTAACTTCCATTAAAAAAAATAAAATAGAATAAAATAATATTAATAATTAAAATTAATTTAAGTAAAGAACGAAGCTATTACTATGAAACACGTTTAATTCTGTTTTGAACCAATTACTACACTAGTCCTTGATCCCTTTAAATATTGATTTATCAACCAGAATATGCTATTCCATCCTCCAAGAAAATAAAGATGAGGAAGTATTACTAACGATAATTTCAATAGAAAGATTGCTGAAAAGATGATTTTCAATATCCATCTTCTAAGAATGATAATCCTGAGATCAAAAGAGCAGCTTATAGAAGGTAATGTATGAATAGCGAATAGAGGTATCAGGTTAAACGAGAAGTATTTGAAAGTCCTTTGATTATTATCTTATGAATCGCGAATTTATGAAGTTATTTTAACCTAAATTAAATTTTTTCGTATCATAAAAAAAAGAAAAATTAGTAGTGCTGATCTACCGAATTCTCGACAGGTATGGAATAAGCTTAGTTAAACATAAAGTCTTAAATAAGACAAAATAACATGTTCTTAAAATACTTAAGTCTTAAAACCGTCTTCACAACGATAGACTTATTTTTTTTTAATGAAGATTAAGAATTATATTCTAGTAAATAAGGTGCAAGAATATATATATGAACCAGATAGTAACTCTATTCCCTTTTGTTTAGGTAACTCTTGGCAAGCAGACTTCAAGTTCTACCAGGACGCAATGTGTACCTCTCCAACCCTGACTGCTTCGGCAGAGGGTACACTTTCTGAAGTTTCTCGAAGAAGGATACCCGGGGCCATCGACTTTGACTTTAGAGTGCTCCGGGCCTTCCTCACGCTACACGACGAAGGACTTGTAAAAAGTCTGTCCCAAGACACAACTTGTGGGCCTCCAGGAATATGGCAGGTCAGTGGAACATATTTATTTTTGATCAATAACTTATTTATATTATTTTTGTACCTTAATTAATAATAAATACACTTAATTAATGTATTATACTAAAAGTTACTTAAGGTTAATTTTTTTTTTAATCTATTGTTTACTCATCGTTGCTCAATCGCTCAATATGATCAGAATCACTATACTTTTTCCCTCAAACTTTTCCATATTTTTCATTAGTTTGACACCGGTTTTGTGGTTCTTAGCAGTTCCTATGTTGTGCTCCACATTAAATAAATTGATAAATCTAGATCGGGAGTGTAAATATTACACAGGTTTTGGAGTTTTGTTTTATAGGTTGAACCTTTGGTTACAAAAAACAATAAAGCCTGATTAAGACCCATTGTCGAAAATAATAAAAGATACCGGCATTTTATTAAGAAGGTGAGAAAAGTAGGTTTTGAATTTAGGTGATTCATTATTATATTTCGAGTATTTGGAACGATAATTTCCATGAACCTTATAGGATTGAAATCCTTTTCAGGAAAGTGACAGTCGAAGGAATTCGTCCTGGTAACGGAAGAATTGAGTTTTTTTTCTGCTTAAAGGAATTCAAAATTTTGTATAAATAATACTTGTGAGTCTTTGAGTGTATTTTTGAAACATAGGAGTAGTCAGTTTTAATATTTTATTTAAATGTGTTGGTCATCCAGATTCAGAACATAAGCTAAAAACTGGGCTTCCGAATTCAGGCGTCGTGGGTAGTATTCAGCTAGTAAAGAACACGTAAACAGAGCTGTAAATGAAAGAACCATAGTTTATTTTGGAACAAATCAATACCTAATTTATTTTAAGAAATCTAACTCTGTCGGCACCACAGTTTGCATTCCTCAACACACGAAAATTGGCATTGATTATTAAGTATTATTAAAACATTCTCGTCTTCTTCTACCCATTAAATAATATGGACCAGTCAATACGACAAAACACCAAATACCTTTCAAATATCCTTCAACAACACGTTTTTACCTAGGCTCATTGCTACTTGGAACATTTCCCTACCCCTACCACCCTATCAGGGACAGAGACACAAATTCGAGGATTCTAGTTGGCACGGATCTCCCAATAAAGTTTCGCTCCGAAGCAATCGCACTAATAGGTTTCATGAATCCAATTTCGGCACTCGCGAGATACGGAACTGGTTCGAGCGGTATTTCTAATGCCCTGGGATCGAGTTAGGGTTAGGTGCCCTAAGTATTATGGTATTATTACGTTCTTGTTAATATACAAAAACTAAACTTTTTTTTTGTTTTTGTTTTTTTAATCTAGTACTTACACATTAAAATAACTAGCTACCCATATCTAAATTTAAATAACAATAAATTCGATAAAGACTCGGTAGTAAAAATTATAGATTAAGTAGAAAATAGCCTAAAATTAAATATTAGTGAATTATTTGAAATAATAAAATCGTTTAAAACCGATCCTCATCTTAAATTTGTTTCTAATAGGAACGAAAAAATCCAATGAGTCATGGGGGAAATCCCATGATAAACTCCAAAAATTTAACCTACCTGCCCGCATTTACTTTCCACAATCTATATATTTTAGATCTCTTCAAGTGAGACCAAATAGACTTCTTGTCCTACATATTTGAAAACTTTAGTATATATAATCTATGTGATATAGTGCTGCTGTCTTGAAATTTTGTGTTTTCGAATTGATGATGAATGTGTTGCATTCGAAACTAGTATTCTAATAAAATAATTCCTTTAGAAGTGGTAATTAATTTATCAATTCTAATTGAAAAACTAGGCCTATCCTGGACTATAATGTAGCAGCTATTTTTACTTTTCGAATAACTAATTATTATTTATTACTGAGCCGCAGTGGATATCAGTCTATATTTTTTTTTATACTTTCCAGTTGCTAAAAAATGTTGAAACAATATCTGTATCCGATAGTCGTTTCTCTGCCGAAACCAGATTTAGCGTGCGAGGCAATAAACTAGAGAAAGCCCCCTCCCCCCTCCCCCCCCCCCCCCCCCCCCCCCCCGGCGGAGAAGTAATGTTGGCCAGAAATCCCACCTGCTCTACTCCATATTTCACTCAATAAGCCTTAACCATTTCGTTCCTCCAGTATTTTTATCTTCTAAAAATATAGAAAAAAAAATAATTAATATAAGTTAGGATTGTGCATTTTTTGGAGAAAAAAAACATAAGTATATTGTGGATATCATATTCTGATAAACAGAATAAAAAATAGATTGGCAAAATTAATTTCTGATATAGAACATTCATAATAAAATTAGGTAATAAATACATTTCAATTTCTTATAGAAGATAATTGTTTATATATGTTCGGGGGAATAGTCTTGGAATTCCGCACTGTCACTCTTCAAAGATTAAAACAAGGTAGGAAACTATACTCCTGGACGTCACATCCGACAATTTGAACTTTCCATCATAATAGCTCGAATATCATCTTGATTTTATGAAGAGTAAACAAGATAACTATCTTCACCCTTAAGCAATATTCATACTATAATTATAGATAGAAAAGTTCAAAAAATTTGAAAGTTAAAGTTATTTTCTCCTAATTTATTAATAATAACTGTAATCAGTTTTCGACAGCCTAATGATGTCTTTTAGAGTAAGAACTAAATTGAAAGTATTTAAACTCAGTTGAGTTTTAGGATATAAAAGGAATTTTCATTATTATTACTTTTATTTCTTCATTTTTTTTGAGGTGTCAATAACTGTCTGGTTTGCCCTATAATCATAAAATTAGACCACTCTCGTAAATTACTTGAAAACCAAACCTCCCTTATCGGCTAACCAAATTTTAACTTTATAAAATATACTTACAGGCGGAAAATTCCATTCAATCGATTTTTTAATTTTCTCGGCTAAAACATTCATTAATTTTTAGTCGTTTACTTCCCTATCAACCAGGGCACATGAAACGTTTCAGGGTTTCATTAATATTACAAATATTAATTGAATAAAAGCAATTAGTATTTATAAAAAATTAAAGCAACAAGATTTTTGCATTAGATGAGAAATATTCCTCCAGATTTTATTCTAAATCACTTCTACCCTACACGTGATGGAATGGAAGACGTAATAAATTTATTAATTTAAAAAAAATATTAATTTAAAATTACTAGGAAATATTTTTTAAATACTTCTGTCTTATATTTAATATATATATTTGAATTATCCTAAAACGTTTCAGATACCCTGCTTAATGAATACGGGGACGTTAACAAATGAAAAAAAATGAAACTTTCAGCCAAAAAAATAAAATACTCAATTGGGTGGAATATTTTGCCTGAAAGTATACATAAAATAAATAGATAAATTAGATAGAATTATTTTTCCCTAGGCATGGCCTGATATTAAAGTTTTATCAATTTAATTCGTTTATCACCTATCGCTTAGGAGTTTCATCGCTTCTTCCTCACGTAATATTCATAATGGCGAAAAATCTGCACATGAATGTATTACTAGTTTAGATTCCATCTCACGTCATGATCAAAGACAATGAAGATATTACGAACTTATCCAGACTTATCAACAGACATCTGCCACAGTTTAAAGCTTCGAGTCAAAATGACCTGTGCTCAACTTTAGGAAAACATTGAGGATCAGATTAAGTTAAAATTGAAATGAAAAGTGCGTAACATGCAATAATATAAAATTAACGATAAGACACATTCTAGAGGATTGCCCTCGATGTGATGGTTATTTCCTCGTTTGAATACAGATATCTCCCACCTGTTCTTGGCGTTTATAATGATATAAATATATTTCTAAAATTCCTCTAAAAATATAAACTTTTCAATAAAATGTAAAAAGCGATAAAAAAAATATAAATAAAATAATTGAAGAACGAAACAGAAGAGTATAAAGTAGATTAAAAAACGGACACTGAAGGAAATTGAAAAGGACTGTAGATTGAAAAGGACACTATGTGGAATGTCCAAAAGAAATTTAAACTAACCTAACCTAATATTTACCTTCCGAAACGGTTTATCATCGGTTCCTTATGAGGTGAGCATGTTTTTGTGAAATTAGATTTTTTTCAGACAAATGACTATACTATTTCTTTTAAACAGACGGTGAATAATTAAAATACTAACGCTTTCAATTAACTCTAGAAATGTATGTTTTATTGTGAACAATCCATCTGGTTCATTTAATCTTTGAGTAGAATTTGTTTTGGTCTACCAATTTTTTGTGTTTCCTTCCTGACCCGGGGTTTCCTTACCGACCTTATCCCCATTTTAGATTCACTACCTTCTCCGATGCATCAGAGAGGTTAGAATCAGAAAGATCGATTGTTCCCTGGTCTCATAAATTAACTGATTTCATTTTTTTTCTTTTCTTTTTTTTTTGCAAACTTATCTATATTAATTATAATATTAATGTTTAACATTACTCATTATGGTTTACAGTTTTCAATTTTGAAAATTTAAAACCTTTTAATATGAACTAATCTTTCAAATGAGTTGCAGCAGGTGAGATTTTTCTTTAAATTTGTATATTGCCAAATCAAATAGCTAAAAAGCGGGATGTTTGAACTTGTTGGAATGTTGAACGATCTGGCTACTATTCATAATTTACTATTTAACGAAGAGGATGTGTTGGAAAATGAAGATAATGGCGACGAATCTTTTTTCTTTTAACATTTATACATTGGCATTTCAAAACATGTGTTTTACATTCTAAATTTTTTTTTTTTAATATCAAATATTCCCGTGTTTTAAGTTATAATTTTACTTCTTCAATTGTTGTAAATACGAGTATAAATATACCTGACTGTCGATTTAACTATAATGAAAAGACTAACTGACTGAAGCTTACAGTCGCAATTTTATTTGGACGATAATGTTTTATATTAATAAAACTTGTTTCCACTATAAATTAATCTGTATCAATAAATGTTTAATAAACTTGGATCTCCTAGTAATATTATTTTTTTATTACAATTAAAATTGATTGCAAGTTTGAGTATTTGATCTCTGAGATGAATTGCGACCGACCAAGTTACGAACCATATTGCGCCTGGCAGAGAGTTAAAGAGGTTAGAGTGTTCTAAATAATTCATATAATAGTTGAGAGTTACATAGATCAAATCCTGCATTAGAGTATTATTGCCATCATGAACTTTTAAATTGATCAAATTACTTCCTTTGCACCAGTAGCTGGGATTGGCACTGCAAATAAGATGTCACCCTGGAGAAGAAATAGTAAGGACACGGTGAGGCCATGGAGGGAACCAATATGTTCCTGCCTGGAGAGCTATATCGCCGGCATCCATCAGCTCTCTTTCTCTTCCAGCCAGAACTCCACCTCTCCAACACTCTTCCTCCAGTCTTATTGTCGGGGTGCACTCTGAGATATATCTGTCAATAAGTCAGTCTGTCCAGGGTGTCATCTTCTTCTTTCAATGTTATATAGCAATCATCTAACGGACTGTTTTTTAAAAGAAACTTTTATATTAATTGTGGTTAGGATTTTTCAAATAGAAATTATAGGTTTTTCTTAGCTTATCTTTTATTTTCATACACAAATAAAAAAAAATAAACAAAAAATGGGACCTAGCATAGAATTTTTTTTTTTTTTTTTTTTTTTTTTTTTTTGTCCGAAGACTGCCATTGAAGTTCTATACTCACCGATTTGCCAGGTTGGGAAGGTCAAGATTCGTGTATTCGTGGGATTTGAACCCACGACCTTCAGTACAAAGCGCACTGAGACCCTCGCCTCAACTCACTCGGCCAGCCCTCTAGTATGTGTCCTCAAGAAAATTTTGTAAATATCTCCGTCAGAATTTTAATAAGTTTATTTTAATTTCCCTATTTAATAATAATCCCAAAAGGTTTTTATTTATTCTGGTACACTAAGTCCCTTAAGAATAATAATGATGTATAATACAACCAACGGCATTCAGAGCCTTAAAATTAAATAATATTTTTATAACAAAATAACAGATAATAATAAAATAAAAAAAATAAAATATATATATAATAGCAAAATGAGAGGAACTTGCCACGGTAGGAGCGATCCGTAGAAACATGGAGAGAGCTGAAGCCGTTGCACGATTTCGACTAATCACAGGACACGACTACTTGCAAGCCCACTTGCACCGCATTGGTCTTGCTGACAGTGACTTTTGCCCGTTATGTAACCTCGGATGCATGGACGGAGATCATCTGAGGGTTTGCACTGCTCTCACCTACGCTGAAGAAGACATTATAAATCGATACTGGGAGGCTTGTCGTCAGATGGCTGAACTTCCACAGACGGGTGTTGGATAAATAAAATAAATTAACAAAATAGTATTAATAAAGTTTTACTTTTTACAAAAACAATAAGGTTTCATAAATATAAATTGTTCATATTTTGAACAACTAAAAAGTGGCTATTGACAGTTTTCATGGATCTGGGTGGAAAGTAGGTGGTTAATGATGTGGTATTTGAAAGTGGAAAGGGTAATTGAATGAAGAATGTTGAGAGGGATATTTGCCGTGTATTATTTCTTGTTTTTTAATGTCTTTTGGCTGGGGCTGCATACTTTTTTTTTCACTCTGTTGTTGCTCGGATCTAAAATTCTCCCATCAGAAATTTTATGGAGATATATTCATTTGAATAAAAAAAAAAAAAGTTAGAAACCCCTATTTTCTTTTAACTTCGTTTATTTCGAATAATAATTAATTGTTAATTTAATTTTAAATAATAATTTAGGTAATTTGATCCTTTTATTCTGAAATAAAAGTTGCGAAAAACAGCAAATTATAAAAGGTAATATCCATGATCTATTGTTTTCCCAATCTTAGGGAAATAGGAAATGCATTAGGTTACCTTTTTTTCGAAGTTATCTTATGTATTTTTATATTTAAAAAAAGGAAAAATAATTTGTATTTCGTACTCACAAAAGAAAAATTATTTTAATTAATTATTAAAGGTTGTATTTAAACAATAGCCAAGATGTTTTATATTTGTATTTTAAATTGTCCTAAAGGGATAAATGTACCAGGATAACTGTCGTTATTTATTTATTTTGTATTTCATTTTCAAATGACAATTCAGGTGTGTAAATTAGGGATTGTTTCCAACCCTGGCCAAATTATTGCAGGCCTTATTTTATTAAGTCCCGAAGTATATAAAATTAGCTCACATACAATTATTTTGTTTTATACAATAAAAAATGTTATTGATTTTTTTTTACTTTGCGTATAAATTATTCAAATAAAAAGTACAAAGGTAACCCATTTTTTTTTCTGTATAAGTAATTTTTTGTGTTTTTCGATTTTTTTTTCTAAGTTTTGAGGTTTTTATTCGTATTGTTTCTCGCTCTGTCTCTTCTTGCCTTTTCTTCAACCTTTAGATATATCTTATTTTCGTAGGACTCACGTCATGTCTCGTAGGAAATGTTTAAAGCGTCCTACACTCTTAAACGAAAAAAAAATCGCAGAACGAATTTTTCCACCGTGAATTCACTCTGCGATTATTTTCGCTTCGTTGTGATGGGCGCTTAGAATAGTTATGAACTTGCTTTTTAAAAATCATTTTTGTTTCCTGCATGATTTATTTTCTTCCATGTTTCTTGATACATCTTCCACCACTGTGATCCTCTTCCTTATATCTACATCCGTACATCCTTGTTCGTTAACGGGTGATCCAGAAATATATACTATGCCTTACTATTTTATCAGCCCCATAGTTTCATCTTTTTATCCTCATTTGCTTGGCCTTATCTATCTGAATATCTTAAGAAAAAATATATAATAAAATAAGAAATAAGAAAGAAATTTATCTTATATAAAGCCTTACGATATGCAATACAGGGTACTCAGGCATGGGAGGCGAGCGGAATTCCAGGATATTTAGCCTCACTTATTTCATCCGCGGAACTGTTATAGGAAACCAGTAGATTACAAGATGGATTGTATACACAACAGGTTATTTAATTGTAGGAATAAAGGGATCAACTAGAATCCGTCTTTTTAGCTAGTTTTTAGCGATAAATTCTTGAATTATGTACGCTTGCCCCGAAACGCAACTGTGTTAACTGAAACGAAATTAGTATCTTGTTACATTATATTTGATGGAATAATCAAGCAATACTTGATCGAACCATCCTTATCGCCCTGACAATGCGATGTAGGTCTTTAGAAACGAGGATGATCCAGGAAGGAAATAAAAGAGGAAAAATCCACTAAAGGAAAGAGGGACGCAGTTGACAGCCCTGCGAGATTTACCGGCACAGGGGAATAATTCGCTCTTTATTCCGGACTAGCCGAGTGTTAGTTATTCATAATAGCCGCTCGGTTATCCTTTGTTCCGAGGATACTCGCCCTTCCTTCGCTAATTCACTGAATCCTGGCCCCTTCCCTTCCTCTACCTTGGGCAAGGGTTAATATTCACTATCTCCTCCCGTTTAGAGACATTCCGTTCGGGAAGGAACATCACAATGAGGATTATTTGACTAAGTGATTAGGTAAAATGGAATAATGGGTTTTAGTATTATCTATACTATTATAAAAAAGGACAAGCTATTTTTCATTTGTGATCACTAACAGCGAAAACTCATTAACCAATCTGTGATCAATTTTAACATTATTTCTATAATTTCAGTAAGATTTTAGAAATATTAACGAATCATTAGAAATAAAATCGTTCAAAACCAATCCAGAATTTAGTTTAAATGGCTTTTAACGCCATTAAAATAAACTAACTGTATTTTTTTTGTATTTATAGTGGTTACATTAATTTTCAATAAGTTTTGAATTAATAACATTAATATTATTGGTGAGGTGAGCGCTATAGGAGGTCGCTGCTGCGGCTGGAGGCTTTGGTTACTTAGCAACGGCCATATGATTGTTGGCCCAACTTGCTAATTAGTTTTGGTTTGGAGTGCAAGATGGCGATTAGTTGGCGTCATTGTTAAGGCGCTGCGTTTCAACATTGATAGTTTGAATGTAGACCTGGGCCCACTAGCTCTTCGACCTCTTTCGAAGACGTGCAGCGTTCATATCTTAGACAATCTTGCGAAGGTTCCTCACTCATCGAGACCATCTAGATAATCACCATCTCATTGCTGCTGTTACCAGTCATAATCGTCTCGCTCCCTCAGCTAAGCTCTTCACCAAAATAATATCTTTTATTTTATTTATTTATATTTTGGTTTTCTTTAGTAATTTAATTGGGTATAATTGTCATATTTGTTTTTATTAATAGGTTACTTTAAGTTTTAATTCAAAAGGTTCAATAATTATTTTTTATTTGATTCATTGTTTGTAAATATTTAATGTTTGTTTTCATTATAGCAAATATATCGTGTATGTAACGTGTATAGTTTCGGTTTTCTCAAATACTAATATTCGGAACCTTAGTTTGTTTTTTTTTATTTTCTTTTTGTTTTCGGAGGCTCATTCAAAAGACCCTGTCAATTGTGCGGGGGCTTAATTAATGACCATAATAATAGTTCCAATAGTCCTATTTTAAATTTGTTTTTATTAGAAACAGATAAACCTACGAGTCATAAGAAAAACTTCCTGGACTACGCATCTATCTGACTAATAAATGTAGTGGAACGTATCTTTACTGATAGTCTGCTCCAGAACCTCACATCTTTGCCTCCTTAGTTTAATATCAACATATTTCATTGATTGTCGTACATTTAAAAAAAAATAATAATATACATATATTCTATAGGGCAAAGTGCTGCTGTTTTTAAAAAATATTTTTATGTTCTGCTGATCCATGTTTAGCATAGGAAACTAGCATTCGAATAAAATATTCCAGCAGAAATGGCAAATAATTCATCAACTATTTGTCTATTCTAGCCTTTCTACAAATAGCAATCAAATCCTTCAGCACACAAACTCTCTACTCCATAATTCTCAGTAATCCTTCCTGACATTTGAAAAGAAAACTTTTTGTGAATTTCTAAATAGTAATCTCATGGTATCATTGGAGCTCTCATATTAAACTTCTAACATTGACTCGAGTACTTATATATTTGCCTGATTTCAGTTATTTACACTTACAATATTAATAAAATAACATCAAAAGACAAGTCGAGATTAAAATAGAATACGGTGGTTCGTGTAGGAGTCTTAAAAGATACCGTAAGAAAAGACTCCAATGTCATTCCATTAAAACCCTACTGAATTTTTCTTCTGTTTCTTTGAATTTTTAAATTAATCCTTTTAATTTGTCTCAGGCTCCCTTCAGTAAATTGGATTAATTAATTTTATTTTGTTTTCTCTTTCTTCATCCACTAATGCAGACATACTAAAAAATAAAAATAGAAACTAACTCAGCTAATGAAGTAGAACTAAAACACAGAGGACGCTCGAAGGCTGAGTAGGAGCCAGGCGTTCCCTCTCCTCCCCTTACGACTTTATTCTCCCTCTTTACGATACGATGTTCCTCGTTCAACTCGTTTTAAGTGTTCTCGGCAAGTTTTATTTCCTTGAACTTTTTGCCTTGCCTTGTTCTTGTATCCTATTGATAGGTCTACGTGAAATAGTACATTTAGAGTCTTATAGGGCTAAATGAACACTGAAAGGATCAAATTAAGAAATTTGCAGTCTGTGCATGCAGAAGAGAAGATTACCAGATAAAGCAAAACTATTCAATCGATGTTGATCGGAAAATCTTGATTAGGTAAAATCTGGCGATTAACCCTCCGGCAATCGTTCTATTCTAAACAACATACAGAGTATCACTCTACTAAACCTATTAAAAATATCAAAAATAAATACATCTATTTGTAGGCCTGTATTTTTTAGTAAGTCAGGATGTCTGAATTGAAAATTTAACTGTTTGAGAGAAAAGTCGAAGTACTGCTAAAGGTATGCAGGAATTTTCTAATAATAATTTCATGTCAATTTTTTTCAGCTTCCGTTTTTTTAAATTTATTATTTATTAGATTTTTGTATTCTGTCCAAATGAATATTTAAAAAATCTCACATTTAAATTATTATTTTTTTTTAATTTTAGTCAACAAATAAATTTATAAAGACATATCCTGCTCCACCGTAAACACATAATTCTATTAAGGCTTTGCGTGTTGAGAATTGAAACAATTTCTTTCTTTTTTTTTTGTCAACGGGGAACCATTGGCTGGACCAATGGCAACTGTAAACAAAACTGGCAATCTCTCAACTGTCTCGAGGAATTTATTGGTCGCGCCACGGGTTCAAGCCAAAATAGGCGTATCAGCTGTTAAAGATAAAATCAAATAACACGATTATTTTTTTTAATTTAATCTTTTACTGTTTATATAAAATAATATCTCAAGTTTTTATGTTTATATTTGTATATATTTACAGTGAAGCAATGCTTATATATTACATGCAAAGTCTACACAATAGGTATAACTTTATAAGTTCCCATCGTTACCTAGTTTACGATTTGAGAAAATAGTTTCTAGACAAAACTTGAAACATATAACGTTAATAAAAGAAACATAACCTAGGAGTTGTTCCATTGCCTCATGTATTTTGCGTATCAGTAAATAATATAAGTTTTATCCTGTATTCCCGGATAATAAGTATCTGTCATTTTACTTATATTACCTTATAATTGTTATTACCCTTTAATATTCTTCAATCCTATATTTATCAAATAGAAGGTTTTTTAACCTATTCCGATTCTTTCTTTTAAAATACACAAAGAATTTGTGTCTCGTTTTCATCATCGATGTTTCCAGGCTTACAGTATGTTCATTTCTCTCTGTTCTTTTTTAATGTATACACTTCCTTCTGCCATTCTTTGTCGGAATATTAATATCGGAATCTTTCTTGTATTCTTAGTGACAAATCCATATTGGTGATCAAAACTTGACGAGAATGAGTCAGAAGATCAGGATTGGATCACGGGAAGAGGTCCAGGACAACAGCTATAATTCGGGCATCATATTGGTTTTTTTTTTCATAATATAGAGCATTTTATAACCTATTATATCGATGACTTTATTAACTAATATGGACTCCTGTAAGGATTAAATGCACTTGATATTCCTATCCAATGGCTTTATAGCTTGCCTGTCTGACTAGGTTTATTCCGGATCTAAAATCTGTGTGAATTTAATGCAGCCTTGGCCAAAAGTATTAGGCACCTTGAAAAATTCTCTTTTTAATTTTAATAAGTAATTGTTCAATCATTGTTACACCCGAAACTCGTTTTGTTGACAAAAATACTTCCTTTAAATAGATTATTTTCAACCATTGCCCCTACTTCATACGATGCACCAGGGAAAACAATAATGTAATGTAAACTATAGGACTTATTACAGTCACTGCTCTCTTTACTTCAACTTGAGTATATTTTTGTTGTCTTTAATTGTGAATATCACAAAAAAAAGTTACATTTTGTGCTTTTTCGAATTCAATGAACTGAGTGAGATTGAACGTGCAAAGATTTTATGTCGTCGTAAGGGTATAATCAATCTGAGACTGCTAAAACTATGAAGTGCTCCGAATGTGCTGTTCAATATACGCTTATGAGACAGCGGGTCTTTAACACATTTTCCTCGCTACTTAGAGCAGGAAGAAAAAAATAACAGGTGCACGTGAGAAGAAATTTTTTGTGAGAAATCTCTTCAAAATCGCAAGAAAACATCAAAAGAACTGGCTGAAGAGATGAAAACCTTATGTTCTGTCAATATTTCTGCCCGGGCAGTAAGAAGAAGACTAGGAGAGAAAGGTCTGAAAGGATGTAAAGCCAGGAAGAATCCGTGGTTTAGTGAAGCCAATCGCAAGAAGAGGCTTGCCTGGGCATAACTTCACCAAAACTGGACTGCTAAAGATTGGGCAAAGGTAATTTGGTCAGACGTAAGCAACTTTGAGGTAATTAAATTATTGTAAATTGAAATTAAAAGTTGCGAAAAATCCCTAAAATAAGTTTCAAATGCAAGAATATAATTATTTTTTCGAATTCATTAAAATATCTAATTTTGTGTAGATTTATGGAACTCCTGGAGCAGTTTTTTTACGAAGGAGGGAAGGTGAAGCCTATCACCCAGATTGTGTTGTCCCTACTGTAAAACATGGTGGAGGGAACATAATGATTAGGGGTTGTATGGGGCTTCGGGAGAAATGTTTTTGTGCGCAGGTAGGATGAATTGCGATACCTACATATCAATGTTTAACCAAGTTTTAAAGCCTTCATTTGAAAAATATTTGAACCTGATGATGGTGCCAATATTATTTTTCAACAGGATAATGCTCTATGCCTACGTTTTACGCAAAAGTAGAGGATGGTTCGAAAAAAACAATATTAATGTTCTTGACTGGCCTCCTCAGTCCCCAGACCTCAATCCCATTGAACACCTGTGGGCTGAATTAAAAATCAGAGTTGGTAAACGTAATCCTACAAAGACAATTTGTTTACATTATTATAAGAAGAGAGAGAAAAAATCCTTAAAGAAGATTGTACACAACTTGCTAATTCCATGCCAAAAAAGAATAATTGGAATAATAAAAGCAAATGGTTTGATGACGAAGTATTAAATCGTGTTTTTATGATTAAAAAAAATATATGTTTTAAATGGTTGATGTTATTTTTATTCCCTAATTCTTTTATGTACGTGCCTAACACTTTTGGCCAAGGCTGTATGGTAGGAATCTAGGGATTGTTCAATTAGGTTCTTAAGAAAGGAAAGTTCTGGGTGTAATGGTTATTAGATCTTCAGTCCTGAAAGATATAAAAAACGAATCGAAATTGGTAGTTGGTTGTAGGAGTGGAAATTTTTTTTTTTTTTTTTTTGGCAATTTGTTATCTAACAGTATTTGTGAAATTATTTTTTATAATTTTTTTTTTAATAAATCTTTTATTGAGAAAGTATTACAATCTGCCTCAAAATGGGCAAAAGTATTGTAACACCCAGAATTCTCGAGAATTTCCTAGTTTTTACCTTAATCCATACCTGGTTTAATCCATATTAATATTGTTTATTAAACGTGAGACATTAAGGATTAGACACATCAATGTTTTTCGCTGTTAATAACAAACGATGGAATTTTAGATTATTTTTTTTTAAATTTCCTTCAGTCCATGTTTATCATTCGTTACGTTATTTACAAGTATGCCAAGAATAGTGGAAGAAGTCATTCCAGCCAGAGGGAACAATATGTCTTCTAATGTTTTTGTTTATTGGAAGAAATGTTGTAATTTATTTTAATAAACATTGTTCATTCCTTGTTTAGGAATGTTTATTATAGACTTCAGAACCTTTCTTTATTATGAAAAAAAGTACGTTTTTATAAAATTCAAGTATTTCAAAGTGTTTCGATACTTTCGACGGGGAGTTTATATGAGAATAAATAAAACGAAAAGAAAAAGAAATATAGTAAATAAAGAACTTCAATCTTTGAACCAAATAAAGAGAAAAAAAATTCACTATAATAAATTTTAATATATATATTTAAAAATACAATAATAATAGAAAAAACAAAAATAAGATTAAATAAAAAGCTAAAATACAATCGTATTTTATTTACAATATAAACACACCCTTGGGATTCCCAATCAGACTTGTCCCTTCATTTATTGTGAGATCCCAGCGCGTCACTGGTATAAAAAGAAACAATGGAGGCTAAGTGAGAGCGCTATGTCAATTTAAGTTATGGCTTGTTAAGGTTAGAAGTTGTATTTCAAATGAGCCTAGGTATGATCCAAGTTATAGAGCAACATACCGTAAAGCATTGACAGAAGGACTAAATATGCTGATATATTCTGCATCGCATTTTAGCAATTCTAAACCGGAGGACATAAAATAATTACAAGAGCACTGAAGAGGTGGGTCCTAATAGAACTAAATTCCCCAAGAAGTCATTAGCATGGTAGGCGGGAGCGGCTCAACAACTTGAAGAAGAAGAAGCGAGAGGAAGGAGCTTGTTTAAATTGTTTAAGAATGGCATTGTTCACTGGGCAACACCAATTACACAAATCCCATTTAGTGGCCCCGAGTCCTCATTACGCAATTCACAAAGGCGTCATTGTGGTTCCTGCTGCAAAGATAAATAACTTCGCTGCGATTAGATTCTATTTCTGATAGTTGCAAATTATGTCTACCCTCTCCAATCTTCATTGTATTAATTAGTACGAATCAATTCTTTAATGATATCTTTTCGACTAATTTCCATTGTTTTCTTTCTTGGCGATTCTTTTTATCTTAAAGAAAGTTTATTTATTTGAACCAAAAAAAGTAGATGATAACCCCACTTACAATTTTCCCGTTTAAATGTTCTAGGATATTCTAATGAAGAAACCACACACTGTTGTGTTACTCAGCTGTTCAATTTTCTCCTGCAGGAACATGCCACAACTTTAATCATGAAACCCTGCACAGACATTTTTAAGTCTAAAGCAAATCAAAATAAGTTGCATCACCACAACCTTTGAAATAATATTGGTTAGTCCAGTAGGAAGATTCCGTATAGTAGTTAAATGGAAAAATCATTCTTGTGATTGATGCCAAGTAACCTGAAGTACAATAAATCTTATTTAAAAGTACCCTATAACCTGTTCTATTAAAAGCTTCATCGAATATTTCCTCGCCTCACTGTCGTAATTCCTTATTGTAGGCTGATCATATTTACAGATACATCTTTAACAACATACCTTTAGATGGCCTCGAAGCTATCTTTTATCTACAGTTTCATAAACTTTCATGTTTCCAGCCACCCTTTGTAGTTACTGTATAGAGAGGATTAAATACGATTCTGATGAAGTTTATGCTTGGCGATAAATATGCCTCCTCATGTCAATCCTCAGCTTCTAGAAAGAATTCTCTTTCTCTCCTAGGGGGATCGCTTAAGGAAATGAATACCGAGAAAAATCACAAAAAATATGGAACAAGCCCTTCGTACACTTTTAAACATGAACCCTAAGAGGAGTACCGGTGTCATTGCTAATAAATTACGGTGCTAAAATATTGACATTGTTATCCAAGTAACTGATTATTGGCGCCTCCATGAATGTGGATTATACAGAACAACCGTTGTGTTCGCGCCAATCGGCGCTTTTGTGAGGGGGGGGAAAGGAGAAAACTTTAATATACCGTATATTGACGCGCTCTATGGAGCCCTAGTGGGGGGAAAGGAGAAAACTTTAATATACTGTTCATTGACGCACTCTACGGATCTCTGGGCAACTAGCCCTTATCTGCGTTAATCCCCACATGAATATTTCTCTTTCTTCTAGCATCTGTGCTCCAGTACGCACCTATTAAAATTGCCGAAGACCTCATGGTCTTCCATCGCTTTTATGACCAAGGTGAAATTGCCTTCCAGGACCCTATTCCTCTTTTAAAAGTGATCTTATTTCCTGTGACGTTCATTAAAGATTTAGTTCTTCCCCTAATGAGTGCTGACATAAGAGGAGGAGAGCCTAGACAAGTATTGCAGCTTAGGAGAAGCATTTGCCAGACCGTAAGGATTCCGGGGGCCCCCGTACAGACCGTCGGCAGCAGTAATAAGGTAAGAAGTTTCTTATGTACTATTTGTTTATGCTACCTTCTAAATAAAACCTCCCCACAGGTGCAAAACCTCGTTTTCATATTTTCCCATTTTCTGGAGGCCGAGGCGGGTTTTTCGTTTCGGACATTATCATTCTTTTCCTATACACGTTGCAAAAGAAATATTTTATCAACTAGAAAAATCAGAGAGCCCACCTTGACTTTTCCCAGTATTTTTATTGGAATTCTAATGAGTGGAAAATTGTAGCCTTTTTGGGAAAACTTTGATGGGTAGCGATGGGAGACTGTCAAGACGACCCAGATGTGCCCAGAAAAAATGCCAAGATCCAAGCCCAGGGCAGGTGGGGAGCTAACGGTGTAGGGTGTATTTTCAGTTTATGGTGTTGAAATCTTAGTGGTCATTAGCGAACGTTTGGCCGGCATTATATACAGGGATATACTGCTAAATAATTTACTGCTTTATGGGCGAGAAAAACTGGCCCCCGTTGGATTTTCGACTGCATAATTAGAATTATATTCCACAAGGCAGAATTCTAGTCCTTACATAGAGTGCAAACATATTTTTTTTTTATATTGTGTGGATTATAATGTTGAGTGTTTAACACCAACTTCTCTCACAATGTTCTGAGCAGTTTTTATTTTAATTCCAAAGCACTCAGGTAGTCGTGATCAACAACAGAAGGTCTTCAACAACCTTCCTCGTCTTCTAAATCAAAATCTCCCAAATTTTCGGAACCATCGTTACCCTGTACATTCACTGATACTTCCTTCGCTCTAAAAAATAATGTTTCTCGCGGTTTGAATCGCACTAATCTTTCAGAAAAAAACAACATTAATAATCATTGTTTGCAATCCATTCATTAACTGGACTGAGCTTACTTGGCAAGCACTTGCCTAAAAAAATGAATATTCAAAACCTGCATTATTTTTGCAACCCAAAACATTATTTACCCCGATAAATTATTTAGAGTTCAGCTGTTATTTCTGCCATGGCAACACAATATTAATAATAATTTACCAAATAAATTGTAGAACGATCTCCTTAAACTATTATAAATTGAAAAACGTGTTTTCCGCCATGGGTATATACCATTTCTTTTTTTATTAAATAATTTTTATTTGCACAAAACATTGTATTCCCTAAAAAAATCCTGAATTAAAATTAATTAAACCAAGATTCCAATTAAAACATATTATGAAACGGAGATTATTATGAAATTTTAGAGTGGCCAAGAACTTTTGAGCACTGCATATCACCTGTAATATTATTAAGTACACCAAGATTAGTGAAAAAAAAAGATTAGTAAGTTTAATGACAAAACCAAGGGAAAAAGTTTTAAAGAAAGTTTGATTAATAGAATGTATAGACAGCCGGTAATTGATCTTCCTCCCTTAGTAAAAAAACAGCTTCACTAATTAGTGAAAACTAAATTAGTTGACTCCTAGCCACTTTGGCACTTCAGTGCTAGTAAAGGAAATTAGTTACTTGGGAGGAACGGAACGGATTAAAGGGGAAATTAAAAATTACGAGCCTGTCCTTTCATCCAACATTACAAAAAACCAACGAAGTTTTTTTTTTTTTTTTTATACCTTCAAACTGATATTTTTTTATTTTTTTTTTTAAGATTATTCTGAGTTGTGTCTTGCCTTAAGAATTTTAGATTATTTACTGTTAAATTCTTCTTTTTCTTAATTTTAGACAAACTATTTCAAATTGCATTTAATTTGTTACTGGGACATATTGTTTTATTTCTGAAGAGCTCATTGATTTCTCAAAGATATTACAAGTACTGGTATAGATATTTTCACCATTGATGCCAAGTATTAGTTTCTTATCTTCCTAATGTATTTGATTTGTTTTTTGAAAGGTATCCCCTTCAAGCTTCGCCCGCTTTCATAAGTAAAGAACTTACAATAAGATAATTTTAACTTATAATCAAAGTTTTATTTGTTTATCGATAAAAAATGTTGTATTAAGGTATGAAATTGAGTATACTCAATGATGTATTTATGGACAGCAGTAATTGTTAACTTGACAATAATGGATTGGTTAGGTGTTTTAAAATTACATAAAACCATAATTGGACATCAAATTTTTAATTTAATTTATAAGCTGCTAATTCAGATGGATAGAGACTATTGTGAAACTCTTGCAGATAAAGGGCTGCATTATCAGTATTTGCGACTAAAAGCTCATCGCTCATATTTTTACTTACTTTTAAAAATCAAAGGATCGACATTTTGTATTGGTAATAATTTTTAGACAGAAATAATTTTATTAATTTCAAACCATATAAATATATGACAGTGTGGCAAACCTCGTTTCTGCAACTCAACATTGTACATCTAAATTTCTATAGGTGTAAATTTTATTATTGCTAAACCTTCCAAGAATATAATAGATAATTTTATCTTATAATTTTTTTTTTTTTTTGTTTGTCGATAAAAATCTAGTATTAAACACAGGTATCCAAATATCGTGAAACAAATTTTTTTTTTTTTTTCTCGTTTATTGATATTTACAACTGTACAAAAACATATACATTAAGTAAATGTGTTGATAGAGAATACAATGGAATGTATATAACTTGTGAAGAACAACTCAGTAGTAGCACTTCAATAAAAATCTACACTATAAGGTCTCTAGGCCATCTTCTTTTCAGACGCCTCGGAGGATTATCGGGAATGGAGTGGGAAGCAAGTTGGGAGACTAGTGGATTGGAGTGGTTATGGAGCTTACTATGGAAGGATAGGTATCTCCTGTGGGCTATATTAGCAACATAAGGAACATTAAGATCTTTAAGTTTAAGTTTATTGGTCACAAAGTAAGGAGCATGGATTTTTCGAAGGATTTTGGATTGTATAAAGATTGGATACGGGAAGAATTGGATGGTTTAGTAGAGCCCCAAAGCTCAACTCCGTACGTCCATATAGGTCTAATCACAGTCGAGTAAATGAGTCTTTTGTAATTAATTGGGAGCTTTGATCGTTTGTCTAGTAAATGTTGAAGTAGTCTGTAACGACGAGCAGTTTCTTGTCGTTTTAGTCTTGTATGTGGATTCCAAGTAAGACGTTTGTCTAAGTGGAGTCCAAGGTAGTGGATCTGTTCAACAGGGATTAATGGAATATCATTAAAGGATACTGTTGGACAGGAAGTCGTAGGTTTACGACGAAGGGTAAATGTTATTTGTTGGGATTTATTTGGATTTATTTTTATTCTCCAATTTCGACACCATTCTTGAATGTTAGTAATATGAGATTGTAGTGATTTGGATGCAATGAAAGGATCATTATTTACTGATAACACGCATGTGTCATCAGCGTAAGTGGTGAGGGCAGTGGTAGGATGAGTCGGGATATCAGCTGTATACACCGTGTAGAGGATGGGACCAAGGATACTACCTTGAGGAACGCCAGCAGATTGGGTTAAGAGAGACGAATTGGAAAATTTATGATTTACATTGAAAGTTCTATCAGTGAGATAGGATGAAACAAAATTAAATTTTTTTTGCATTAATTTAATTAAATATAAGTAAATGTTAATATCGATTTTAAGCGCTATATTACACTATGACTTTGTAACCTCTTATATAGAATGGTGCTCGTCACCTACAGGTCAGTTTTCTCACCATTGATCTCAACACTTATTTACCGCTATGACTCCAAAACCATTTGACCTATCTAAATTTCTTTATTTCAAACTGAAAGCTGTTCATATTTACTCTCATACTCCATATATAAAACTTTTGTCAAGTTCCGTGAAAAACCCATGCCAGCACGATGATATACCCGTACTATTGTTTAATCCTTATTTTTTTTCGGCACATTTCTCACTATAATTCTAAAAATACTTGTCCGATCCCATTTTTTTTATTGAATTCCGTGAAAAATCCATGCCAGCAGACTAAATGTTTATTTTTAGTGTTGTGATCAGTTAGATTACTGGTTTTTAAGTGCATAATTTAATTTAAACATGTTAACGATTCGGTCTAACATAACATTTTTGTGAGGCTTCAGTAACTTCAGTAACCTCTAAACGCGGTCGTTTACGAGGGTTACTCAATCCCAAAGAAAAATTGCTAATAGCAACAGTAAAAAAAACAAAACATTTAATTCACATGAATTCGGAAGATTGTACTTATTTTGCTTTTATTTATGGTAGTTAAGATATCCTTCTTATCCGTTATAATAAAATCATCGATACTTTATAAAAAATCATACACGCAGATCTTAACAGTGTTTCACTATTTGTGTTTTTCGTAGAACAACTGGACTATCTGTCCTAGAAAAAAGGTTCTTTTCTCTATATCTTACACATATCAACCCGTATTAGAGGGAAACAAAAGGGGATATTGAGTATAGGAGAGGTGATTTATGTGCAGATATTTAAGAGGCTTAATGTTTTGATTTTACCTGAGATGGAACAATAATAAGATAATATTATTGTAGGGAGGGGGGGGGGGGGGTAGGTGAGGCTGAGAGCGGTTACTCTGCCCACGGCTCACAATTTTCATTAAGAGTCCCTATAAATCTCTCCAGCTCATTTTCTCAGAGTCCTGATTCCTAATTATTAAACTCTTTGGTCCTCTCATCTATTTAGTTTATTAATGAATTAATTAATTTTATAAAAGAAATTAAGTGTAAATTATTGTATAATTATTATTATTTTGGAGAAGAAAATAATCAGGGATGAAGTCAAACAGAAGCACCACGTCCAAGTAGAAATACTTTAATTGTGTTCCAACATTTCGACTTCCCTGCAGGTCTTCTTCAGGGCTATAATTAACAAGATACTAGTTGTGACAAAATAATAACACAGATAAACAAAAAACAAATAGATCATATAAAAACTATATTCAATCAAGGCTATAAAAAAGAACAGATACATAAACCAGTAATTATACGAAGAAGCAAAGTAAGGATAAGGACAAGACAGGAATGCTAAAGGGGAAAAAATTAGGGTAGTGAATAAAAGGATAGTAAATCAAAAATAAAAGAGGACAGAAAGAAATATAATGTAAAAATAAATAAAAACATTGAAATCTGGGCAAGAGGGAGAAAAATATAAAGTAAAAGGTGATATAAGGGTACAAAGGGATAAAAATATAATATAGGTGGTGGAAAATAAAAGTGGAGAGATAAAAGGAAAAGTATGAAATGGCACAGAAGACTTACCCACTGAACCACACTGGAGAGGAGACGAACGATGACTGATGTGAAACGGTAAAAACAGCTGGGCAGGTAAAAGGGAAAAAACCATGGAAAAAGGGTACAGAATAGAAAAATAAATCAATGAAAATGTTACTAATATAACGCATAAATGCATACCGAATAAAAAGAAAAAATACATTAATGCCAATGCCTTACTGATTATCTGTGCAACACAATATTAAATAATACAAAGAAATAACAAAATTGTACAAATAGAAATGAAGAAAGATATGTGCATTATTAATGAAAAAAACATATTGCTGCCCAACTTTATTAGGTCACAAAATACACAGCATACAAATCTGTCTAATTAAAGATACCAACACTCTATATAACAACAATTCATGATATTAATGATTTGGGTACAATTCGACGATTGTAGAGGTCATATTTATCAAACAATTTATTTTAGAAAAGGATAAATAGAAAAAAAAATTATATTTAGCAGAAAACAACTGAATCGTTTAAAACAAAATTTAAATTAAGAATAAATACAAATAATAGAACAAACGAACCCTAAATAATAGAACCTGCTTGGTTCTTGATTGCAATCTCGCAAACGTGGAAAATTCAATTCCTTTCGTGTTTTATTCTTGTTTCTGTTTTTAAACATATACATACATTCGTTGGGAACTATATTGCAAAAGTACGGAAATCGACCATACATGACCTCGTAGATTTTAATATTGGCATTCTGTTATGGATCACGTTTTAACTATTTTTTAGTGTTACTGACAATAAATGTCACTATGGGCTACTTTCATGCCAACGGCTAAGGTTGTACTGTTCCTAAGGTTACGAAAATCTTCTTAGTGCCTTGAGTTCTGAAGCCCTTGAAAATCTAATAAACCACTGCTTCGGGGAAATCTGAGATAGTTCGAGAAATCGGCTCAGGCAGCTGAAGAGAGATTGGTAATTTGAGAGCAAATGGTTCCGAATAGTTTAATAAGTAATTTGAACTAATACAATTATTTGTAACAATAATTGTAATAATAATAATAAATATTTACAAAAATAATGTTTTGTCCCAAATTAAACATTAACATTAAAAAATACTAAATTTATTTTAGCAATTTATATGACATATAATCCTTTACAGGGCGCGCTGGTTGCTTTTGTCAACCAGACGGATATTTTCCTCTTCAATTTTCCCGGACTCGGACCCACTTGCTTCCAGCCGCAAATACCCTTCCCTTGACTCTCCCTTGTCCCTTTAGTACCGTTTAAAATTTAGAGTAATAAGTACCTGTAACGTTTTTGGTAATTAAATATTTGAAACCACGGTTTGGTAGACGATGTTAACCATGCTCCCAGTCATGTTAATATTCCTTTTACTTCAGCTTATAACCAATTTCGCGGCTATTCTCTAAATCGGATTGTATTTAGATATGTCGTGTTTTTTTTTAAGCTGAAGACATACCTCACAAGAGCTTCAAAAGCTATCTGACGAGGAAAATTAAGCTTGAACATGGAATATCAAATCAACGGAATCTGATTCTTCTATTTGCGAAGTAGAAACTATAAATCATTCTGATCCTGGAACATAATAGTGAAATCGATTAGGAAGCTGATTCTAAAAACGAATCAACCTCTGAAGACAAGATGAAAATGGGATTAATCTTTGGAAAGGATGATACCGTGTGAGCTACTACAGACCACCATAAAGCTATCACCTTTACCAATTTTATTCTAGTTGAAGCTTGTTAATTATATTTCATTGAAGATTGTTAATTATATTTTTTAGCATTCCCCGTTGCGGCTTCGCCCGCTGTCATCAGTAAAGAACTTAAAATAAGACAATTTTGTTTTTTGTAGCTCTTTATTGAAATATACAACTGTATACTATATAAAATAAAATACATATAGTGAATGAGATTATAATGCTAAAAATGTCATGTCAATTGCTTGTGATGCAACGACCCATTAGTAGCACTTATATATAGTACTATATTAGAAGGTACCGAGGCCATCTTCTTTTCAGGCGACTCGGAGGATTATGAATGTGAAGCAAGTTATGATACTGGTGGATTTGAATTATTATGGAGTTTGCAATAAAGGCTAAATAAGCAACATATGGAACACTATCACCTTTATAGATAATTTTATTTGTAACGAAGTAAGACGCATTGAGGATTTGGGATTGGATTCGAGACGAATTGGATGGTTTAATGGAGCCCACCAAATATTAAAATTTTAAAAAATGTAATAAAAAGTACGAACTGAGAGAACTGTGATGGCGAAATGAGCTATGAAGAATTATAATAATAATAACGTAATCTAAAACTAGTTTATACCATGTTTAATTTAGCAATAGTTCATTTTTCATTTTTTTTTCTTTCACGTATTGTTATTTTTCCTTATGTAAAATAAAAAGTGAATTATTACTTCTAAGTTATATTACACTGATTACAACAAGAAACAATAAGAATCGATGTTAAAACATAATAGTTCAGATCAGAACTGAATATATTCTCAGAAGGTAAATAAAAGTCCCTGCCCGGTTAACGGTTTATATATAGTGGTAAATACCAATGTACGAGGGAAATATAGAAAGGGAGAGCCACATTTCGGACATGGATCCGTTATTGTTACAAAATTAATGGGATCTCAAATTCCTTTTCATTCTGTTGCCATTGTGCCTCTCAATTATTGCCGATATATATTGGTACATGTGAGGCGGTTCAAAGAATTGTCTTTGTTAGTCTACATAAAAATAAATCCAGTTGCTATCAATTTTAATAATTGATTTGAATAGATTGCAGTTTTTGTATTCGATTATTATCTTCATAACAGTGTTAAACGTAATGAGACATGGTTACAATTCGTACTAATTAGGAGAGATATTGAAAACACAAATTATTGCTGTGACTTTCGTTAGTTACTATTACGGGCAACTCCGAGGCTTTATCAAACCATCCCTTCCCTATAACCAGCCTTCACAATCCAAAATTAAGTCATCACTTAACAAAAAAAATTATTCATAATAACATTAAATCCACATGATTCCTTGAAACTTATTCTACATAAAGCAGGTGAAATTATATTCATACATTATGAACTCCATACTCACGCAAAAACTTTAGTCTTGTTCATAACCGAACATCACCCGGAGGCTAACAGATATTACTTTGGGCTTGATAAACACTGGAGAAGGTCTGCAATCTCCCGTCCTAATAGTTGTCTGCTATAAGACCAATATCGGGCATGTCCTCAAATACGGATCGGAGACCTGAATTCTAACAAGCGTTGAAGGTGAAGGTTTACTTATCTCCGAAAGGTAAATTCTTGGTCACATTTTCGGACTTGTCAAGGTTAGAGGGGCCTGGCAAAGGAGGAAAAAGAGGGAGATGTGTGATCTATATTAGGGGGCGGATGTGATGAGGTGCATCAAGCTTGGGAGATTGCGTTGACTCAGCAGTGAGGCCACACTGCCAGAATGACAGAGGAAGTAACTCCCAGGAATCTGCTGGATGGAAACCTCTACGAAACAAAAGAAAGAGGCAGACCGCGTCTTAGATGGAAGGTCGACATCATTCGGGGAGCTCAGGAATTGTTGAACACTTGCAACTGGCGAGTGACTGTAGAGGATAGAGCTGCCTGGCGAAGGCTCATAGAGGAGGTCAAGGATCACAGGGGTTTGTAGAGCCACGGAGTAGTTTTATATAATAAAAACGTAATTGGATAAAGAAAGAATTCTAAGAGTTAGTTTTTACAGAGGATGTTAACATGCCTTTTAAATGAGGTCGATTTTTTTTTTTCAATTGTTGGGTTCAAACTAGATTTTGCTACATCTTAAAACTACATATGAGGCAATCGGTCTGTGATCGTCCTCAGCTGATACCTTGCATTTTCACGTCTTAACAACTTTGGATCAATATTCTTTCTAGACCGAATGTTATCATATAGACATTCATTTATATCTAAACCTAATGATTGGAAAAACGATTAAATGAACTTGTCAGTAACGTGAGAAGCAACTATTCATTGGTATAAGAGTTCAATATTAGAAGGTTCATTTGGATTGTGTACGAGGAAAGTTGAGAGATTAAGTGGATTCAAGTGGGTATGGAGCATATCATTAAAGAGTAGTGATCTGGCTTAGGCCAAGTCACAAAACATTATAAACAAGTTCAGTTGACCTAGGAAGGAGTTCTGTTCAATATGGGTTAGTGGGATATTATTAAAATACACTGTAGGACAGGAAGTCGTAGGCTTACGATAAATAGTAAAAGTTATTTGATTAGATGTGTTAGAATTTATTTTAATCCAAGGATTTTGAAACCATTGCTGACAGTTTGCGATTAAATTAAAGTGATTGGGATGTAATGAAAGATTTACTATTTACTAATAACACAGATCAGGAACTTCTGCTAACATACAACGTTATTTCGAAGGAAAAAGATTAAATTCAGGATGCGTACTGTAAGCTAGCGCATTCTCTGGGGGTGGAATTAGCTAAATAACAGTGCTTATAATATACCGAGACTTCATTGAACGTTTTACAAATCTTGAAGAGAAAAAATGGAATTTGTATTTCTCCCTGACAGGAAAAACAATGGATATGGATATGTTTACCTGTTTACAATTAGAATTAAGAGGATCAAATTACTTGAATTAATAATTGAATTAACTTAACGATCAATAATTATTCGAAATGAGGAAAGTTGAAAGAAGATGGGGGTTTCAAACGTGAAATTATGCGATCTGAGCAACATCAACAAATCTAGAGCGTGTCAAAGTGAATGTGAAAAAAACGTATAACAAAAAAGTTAGACCCCGCATCAAAAGAAATCCATGTCAAAAACGTGTATTCTCTGTATTAAAAATTATATGGTTCCTTTAAACTAAAAATCATCAAATTTCCGATCCGAGCATTACCAACAAAGATAGAGCGTTTAAAAAAGGCACATCTAAAACGAATCCTGAACAAAATACATTTCCTTGTAAAAAAAAAAAAATATATATATATATATGAAACTTAACATAGAAAGTTATTCCTGCCATTCATTGTATTATATATGAACCGTAAATTTTTACACTACGCTAGTCTGTATTCTAGAACCAATGTGTAACAATAAGACTGATATAATTGAAAAACTAGAACGGACAATTGGGACAAAGCAGTACTATTGTTATCTTGAAGGGAAAAACAGTTAAATCTCATCGGGAAAAGAATGGGCTCCTTTCCACCCGACTGTAAAACTAACTTTTTCTTCTATTAGTGCAAAAACTAGTTATTCTATTGCCAGAGCTAGTTTTATCTTCACATTTTCCCTCTAATGGCTTCCTTTTAGCTAAAGTCATATTTATTGTATTCTTTAACTTCCTTTTTATTTTAATAAAACAAAGTAATAAATTAAAGCAGAGTATTAAATTACTGCAGGCTATTTTAATACGTCCACTAGAATATTTTAATTAGTTGAAGTATTTTAAGTCAATTGTTGTTCGTTTAATTTTGTTAAATTTAATTCAAATCTTAATAAAAAATGGCAATTAGACAAACAATTCGTAAACTAATTAGAATTTTATTTAATTTTGCTGTCAAGTCTCTTAAAGGATTCTCAGAGAAACAAACATATTAACTTTGAAACCTTTTTTTTTTTTTTTTTTTTTTTTTTTTTTTTTTTTTTTTTTTAGATATATCTAAAAATTATTGAACTGAAACTAAAAAGATTCAAGGGAGTCACAAACAAATACATTTATTCTTAAATATCACCAACGGACATGTAATTAGAAAACAGTTAAATGCTTTTCATTCATAGGAAATAAATATTTTTCCTGGTATAGACATAATTTATCAATATATTGATATGATCTGTATCATTTGTATGTTACATAACTGAATTGAGACAGAAATGTTCTTGTTTCTATTGATCTAAATACAATCACGTTACCCTCAAAAGTCTAAAAAAAGAAAACGTGCATAATAAATAAAAATAAGTTACTTTCTAAAACAGTTAAAATCTTCTCGAAAATCACATAGATTAGTTAATTTACTGATATATTTTTTAATAATGTATACCAAACTAAAATAAGCCAAAAAAAAAATAAATTTAAAGATTCTCTGTAATATATATCTGAATAAATACTTCACCTAGAAAGAACCCTTCAGATGGGAAACCATCTACCGAAAGGTAGTTCAAGGAATTCGATAAATAATTGTGTGAATTAAAACATATTAATTCTGATGAGTAATGTGTCAGAATAAAAATTTTTCAATTCTTGATCACAGTACTAATACAATCTCGATTCTGATACCTCGTTTTAAAACGATATGGTATTACAAAAAATAAGCCATATGAGAAATGAAAAGTGAAACCAAATAAATCTATTTGAATAATAATAAATTAAATCATTATATTTAATATATACTAGTAGAAGTGGCGGCAAAGAAAAAATAGCGACCCGTCCCAGCTCTACAAAAAAATGAGCATCTCCTCTCACATCAGGATCCAGAGGCTAAAATGGCTTGGCCACGTAATGAGGATGGGTGATAATAGAGTGACCGGTAGGGTGTACAAAAATGTTCCAGATGGCCAGTGTCCACTTGGTAGGCCAAAGGGCCGATGGAGGGATGGCGTAGGACATAATCTTTGGCTACTAGGGATCTCTGTCACGGAAGCGACTGCTCGAAGAAAATGGTTTGCTATTGTTGAGCAGTACAAGGGCAGCATCAGCGCTTGTTAAGACAATAGAAGAAGAAGAAGAATTAGTATGGTACACATAAGAATTCGCAAATGTTACTAAAATGTTTCGATATACTCTATAGATGGGAGGAATCGCTAATCTTTCTCTGTATTTTGGTTTAATAGAGTGATAGAGCTCGAAATACCCAAGAATATATAACAATATCTCTATTCTGAGATAACAAAAATCCCCTAACAATAACAAAATGTATAATACAATATAGCACTATTTCTGGGTCTGCCTGTGTTTATTTTGTTAGTGCTTCAGCTTGAAATCGTATTACTATTTCATCATTTTCCTACAAGCGAATATCATCTATAATAATATGGCATTAAATGATTTTCGAAGAAAATTTTCACTCAATTCTGCAGAGAACAGTACTGATCCACTAGATCTTTCTATGTTTTTTACTATAAATATGTTTGGTTGGGGTCTATGCTTTATTGATGTTACTCCGATCAAAAATTGCCGATGGTTTCCTTCAGAAACTGTGATGGATATTACTTTTTGTTATATCACATTTATCGCTAGAGCCTACTGTTTTGGAGCTTCGGTTTAAATGCAAAGTCGCATTTTGCCCTAACTTTATTATTAATAAGAACTATTTTTGTAATATATCGTTTGTCACTGAGTCCTACCGCTTAGGAGCTGTAGTGGTTTGAAACCCCTATTTTATCTCAACTTTTTTATATTTCGAATAATCGCTAATTGTTAATTTAATTATTAATTCAGTAATTTTATTATTTGAATTCTAAAGTGTAAATTGGAAAAAAAGCAGTTCATTGTTGATAGACATATCCATGATCTATCGTTTTCCTCAATCAGGGAGAAATACGAAAAGCATTTTTTTATTCTGTTTATCACTATAGTGAAGAATCGATAAAAGACAATGTCCTAGCCAGGTATCACAGAACTATCACCAACGTCTGCGTTGTTGATCGGTTCCTGTAAATCAATTTTAAATAATCGATTATAGATAAAAATCAGTGAATTGACCTTGGAATCGAGACATTCCAATCCAACCCATGACAGCTTATCGATTAACGTGGTATGTTTTCGATCGCTAGATCTCTCCTCTGATGCATCTTTGTTTGGTTTTTTATTTTGTTTTTTTTTTCTTCCAATTAGCCAGCAGAGGACCACGTGCCAATATCAATTCTTTCTTCCTTAATCTCTTCTATTCTTCCAGTATGCTTTCATCTGTTCACCATGTTTCCTCATTCTGTTCTCATACCATTTTGCACTAGTTCTTTTCACTTTCCTGCCATGGAATCCCTCCATTTTCAATACTTTTCGCCGAAAGTCTTCTCTATTGATTATTTCTTTCATTTTTATATTGTTTTTTTTCTACATCCCTTTTTACTTGTTGTTGAGTTCTTACCCCAAAGATATCTGAAAATCTTACTTGCCAATCTAAACTGCGCAAAAATGAATATGGATATGCCTTATTTAACCCTTATCCGGTCATTTAAATTAAATTAGCCAATATATTCAATATTAGTAGGATAGAACAAAATTTAAAATACAAACCAAAGTCAAAACAATTGTTAATCCTTTATTTATAACTAGGTTCTTAAGAATAGTAAACATGAAGATTTATCATTTTGTAAATAAACAGCTTTTCTCCTATTTTAATCCAGTAGAACTTTCAATAAACATGGAAAGACATCATCTTGAACCCGAAGTTCGCGAATTTTAATGAGAATGCGTAATCAAGGCCACCGACAAGCTGATATTGCTGAGGCGGTTGGTGTTTCCCAGAGTGTCGCCTCCCGGGCTTTAGCTCCATTCCGAGAGACTAGGAGTGCCAATAGAAGGCCGGGCAGTGGATCCCAACGCATTACAACTGAAAGAGAGGATAGAAATATTGTTATCACTGCCAGGAGAAACCCTTTTCATAGTGCACGCCAGATCCTCAATGACGTTGAAGGTGTTTTTCCTAGACATTTATCAACATAAACGATTCGTAATCGTTTGTGGATAGTTGGCCTTACATCGTATGCTCCTTTGAGACGACCTGCAGCAACAACTCGCCACCAGCAGCTCAGAAGAATGTGGTGCAGTGAGAGCCTAGAAGAAGAGGACACAAATTAGAATGCTGTGATGTTTACCGACGAGTCGCGTTTTTGTCTGTATAGTGACAGTAGACGCCGATGTCGACAAGGAATGCGTACAATACCCCAGTTTATTGTGCCTTCGGTGCAGTTTGGAGGAGGTGGTGAAATGGTGTGGGCTGGCATTTACACTGGAGGACGAACCAACCTCCATATTATTGAAGGTAACCTCACAGCAGCTCGATATGCACATGAAATTATTGAGGAATACCTCCCTCCAACTAGGGATCTCATTGGGAGAGATTTTCGATTTCTAAATGACAACGATTGACCTCATAGAGGAATAGTTGTTCATCAAGTTTTTGAAAACCTGGGAATTTCCCGCCTGCTGCTTCCCCCATTGTCTCCAGACCTCAATCCTATTGAGCACATGTGGGACGCGTTACAGAGAAGGCTTTTTAATCACCATCCGCCGCCAATTGACCTTCAACAACTGAGCGCAGCATTGCAACATCTCTGGGGTGAAATTCCTCAAGAAACCAGTAACAACATTATTAATAGTATGCCTAATAGGTGCAGACAGGTTTTGGCTAACAGAGGACGATATACAAGGTATTAATTGTTTCCAAAATCTAATCTGTTAAATAAAAAAAATTATGCAACTAAAACGTTTTTTAAAAAAAAAATGTATTTTATTTCAGCAAAAAACATAATAATTTATAATGAATATTAATGCAGTTTATAATAAAAATAATACAAGAATGGTAGGTAAAGTAAATAACCCAAAATTAGCAATATCCCTATTCATTTTTGCGCAGTTTACTATCAGGCATTCAATATAAATGTCCTAAAAACATCTTCTTTTTCTCATTACATCTTATATATTTTCTGAATTTTGATATATTTCAGCATTACTTCGTAACTACTGACCTTCTACTGGGTTTCGTGAGCCTAATATTTTCCTCATGATTCGCCTTTCTAGTAATTCCAATTTATCCAAATTAAAGTTTGATGCCGGACATTCACTTGCATATAGGCATTCCGGCTTCACTACTGTGTTGTAATGATGTGATGTGATGCATCATTATTTATAGATCATTCAAAATTGGCCATCTGCAAACAGTGTAAATTGTTACAATTTCGTATATTCTTTCGTGGTAGACTGTGACTTAGACGAAACTCCCCTTGAAGGTAGGTAGTGCTGTCATTAACAAGTTATAGAGGTGGTGTTATAAAGGAATTCTCATGGAGGATAATGCCCTAGACCACTCCAGGACTTCCTAATGAACTGGAGCATTCCATTCCAGCCGGGAACCGCTTCCGAGTCCCTCTGGGCTACGTGTTCATCCCGGCTCCATCCTCCGGAACGGGTGGGAGTTAACCACGAACCTTCTCCCCTCAGTAATGAGGACAACAATGTTTTCCAACATATATATTATAAATCTAGCTGTATTTAAATGAATATACCTCTGATTTTTATATTTGTATATGGATTCTCATAAATATAAATCAGTGATGTGTCGGTACCAAAATCTTTCGATTCCCAATACAATTCGGGCAATTCAATTCACAAATTCTTATTTCCAAAGATAAACATTCCAAGATTTCATTTATTGATTAAAGAATTTAAAATATTAATAAACTCTTTCACTTGACATTGTAGATGCACTGGATCTGTTCAATAGAGTTCGACATTTATTTAATATTGTTTTATATGTAATGAAATGAAAAATAATCTTTAATCGTGAGCGTATCATCCCTTATGAATAGCAAAAATGTAAAATAAAATGGTGCTATTGTCTGAGTAGCATTATTTCGTTGATTAGAGATAGTAATCTTACTTCCTCATTTTCCAAAAGCGAATAAATATCCTCAAAAAATTGAGGCTTAGCTTGCAATTGCATGGAATTTGATTGTTGGTCATTAGGAGAAGAATTATTGTAAATGAAGAGCACAATTAGATATTACAATACTATATCCAACATCAGCTGTATCATTCAGTTTCTAGGATCATAGATTCTAGATTCTTTTCTCAAGGATCAGTGGAACCGAGAATCGACTTTTAGAATCGAAACATATATAATATAAATAAATACTTTATCATATTTTTCTTAAATATTTTGAATTTAAAAAATTTAATAAAAAACAAAAAAAAATTGGTTTCAAGTTGAATAATTTATGGAACACTCCTCTTCGAAAATTGAATCTTATCGGATGCATACCAATTTATTTTTTTCAGAATAAGCCTTCCCTGAGGACGCCTCTCGAGGAGGCTATCTTCTTCATCCTTCGAGGCCAAATATTACTTAGCACTCTACGAGAAAATTTTCTCAAGATACCTAGGATATCTCCTTATTTTCTTCGCAGTTACTAAAACTGATTTTAATATTTAAATTGAAAAGAAGCGAAGGCAGTTTATAAAAACGAAATCTTGATTATGATTATAACTGTTTACCATTCCCAGCCGAAGTTGCCGTGGATTAAGTTTTATTTTATAAATATTCTAATATTCTATATGGCTCAAAGGGATAGTATTTTGTCATCATTTTCGAGTATAAATTATTATTACATCTACATACAGTCTTGGCCAAAAGTATTAGGCACCTACATAAAAGTATTAGGGAATAAAAATAGGTTCAACCATTTAAAAAATATATTTTTTTAATCTTAAAAAACCATTTGCTTTTATAACCCCAATTATTCATTTTGGCATGGAATTAACAAGTTGTATAAAATCTTCTTTAACTATTTTTTCCCACTCTTCTATAATAATGTAAACAAATTGTCTTTGTTTGTTGGATTACGTTTACCAACTCTGACCAAATTACCTTTACCCCATCTTCAGCAGTTCAGTTTTGCACATGCAAGCCTCTTCTTGCTCTTGGCTTCAATAAGCCACGGTTTCGTCCTGGCTTTAATCCCTTCAGACCTTTCTCTCCTAGTCTTCTTATTACTGTCCGAGCTGAAACATCGACAGAACAAAAGGTTTTCATCTCATCAGACAGTTCTTGTGATGTTTTATTGCGATTTTGAAAAGATGTTCTCACAAAAAATCTCTTCTCATGTGCATCTGTTATTTATTTCCTTCCTGCTCTAGGTAGCGAGGAAAATGTCTTAAAGGTCCGCTGTAAGTTTATATTGAACAGCACATCGTGAACACTTCATAGTTTTCAACCGACTTCAAAAAAGAGGAGGTTCTCAACTCGTCTGTATTTTTTTTTTTTTTTTGTGTGTATGTTACGCGATTACTCGGACAATTCTGAATCAATTTTGATGATTCTTTTTTAGATCGGTAGGGGATACTTCAGAGGTGGTCCCATAAAAAATATTTTGAAATCAACCCAGCACTTTTTAAGAAAAATCAAAATAACAGCTCATAAAATCACATATTAACTGTTTTTTTGATTTTTCATGAAAAGTGCTTAGTTTATTTTAATATATTTTTTATGGGACCACCTCTGAAGTATGCCCCAGCGATCTAAAAAAGAATAATCAAAATTGATCCAGAATTGACGGAATAATCGCGTAACTTGAAAAAAAAAAAAAAAAAAAAAAAAAAAGAGAAAAAGACGAGTTGAGAACCTCCGTGATTTTTTTATTTGATGATTTTTTTTTAGATCGAGTTGAGAACCTCCGTGATTTTTTTATTTGATGATTTTTTTTTAGATCGGTAGGGCATACTTCAGAAGTAGTCCCATAAAAAATATTTTGAAATCAACGCAGCACTTTTTAAGAAAAATAAAAAAAACAGTTAATATTAAGGAAAAGTTAAAATTGATTTGCAAAGTGCAGATAGGAGAAATAAGTTGGGCGTTTGTTGCTAGTGAATTCCGAATTCCGCGTAGTTACCGTTTAACCGTCCTAAAGAATAAAGAAAAGATTGCCACTGGTGGAAGACGGTAAGTCTACTTTTAGGCACCCTCAGAAAAAAGCGCAATTCAGTTGAAAGTTAATGATAAATTGGTTCCAGGTATTTAATTTTCTGTATCAATGATTTTATATGTATGTACAAACAACATACACATACCCATTAATGAAAAAATATACGTAATGATTTCAACTCCGATTTTATGTTCAATTTTCCCAATTTTCCCAATTACATGAAGGTAAGTGAATGATAACCTCGAAGTCTTTGTTCAGTAAGTCAAGCCATTTTTCAGGGAAGCTTGAAGATCGAGAATTGACTGTATAAACAAAAATATTCTCACCACTAAAAAGTGAAAAATAAAAATAATTTTTATAGAAAAAACAAAACCGACTTCATGATTAAACCTACATATACAAACTTAAACTAAAAAATAAAAAATAATATTTTAATTGCTTCAAAACAAAAACCATTAAATGAAAATCAACGAAATAATCGATACTTATATACCTATTCACAATTTATAATCAGTTATTTTAGGAGTCGGTGCCAACCAAAACAAACAGAATTTGAAAAGAAATTGTAATCGTAAAGATCCTCCCACTGTTTCATCACCGCTACACCTCTGTCTCCGGCCATTCGAAAGTTTATTGTAAAGGCAGGATTAAACTGCCCTTCTTGGCTGGCACCGACCCCAAAGATAACTGGTCATAAATTGTGAAAAGGTATATAATTATTTATAATTTCGTTGATTTTCATTTAATGGTTTTTGTTTTGAAGCAATTAAAATATTATTTTTTATTTTTTAGTTCAAGTTTGTATATGTAGGTTTAATCATGATGTCGGTTTTGTTTTTTCTATAAAAATTATTTTTATAGCAATCTCAGATTGATTATATTCTTCTGACGAAATAAAATCTTTGCACGTTCAATCTCACTCAGTTTCTTAACGGTTTAAATGATGTAAAATACTTATCAGTTAAATGTACACCATTAGTGTGTAATTGTGTTTTAAAAGAATTAGATTAAATTGACAAATGAATATATCAATATATTTTCAGCTTTTAAAAACATTCTATTTGGTTAAGGAAATATTTTCTAATTTGTCGCCTGTTCAACATTTAAATACAATTCAAATTTACTCCAATATTAAATGTGGTATTTTGAATTTTTTTTTTTCCACGTTTGCCCGCGGAATATTTTTGTTAAATAAAAGTTATTGATATTTAAAGTTAGTCGATTATATGATATGAGCCGGAGAAATTACTGATTGTAATTTATTTTTAAGATAAATTCTTCATTTAACTCATTTAAAAATGTCTCGAACAAACGATTTGTCACGAGAAAAGGCTCTTAGAATTTGAAAAGAACATTTTTTCATTCTTAAGGGACTTAATAGTCTCAAAATAAATAGAGAACTTTTTAATTAAAAAAAATAAATATATATATATATATATATATATATATATATATATTTATTTTTTTTTAATTAAAAAGTATATATATATATATATATATATATATATATATATATATATATATATATATATATATATATATATATATATATATATATATATATAAAACTTTTATTTTGTAATCAATTTTCGCACTTCTAGTAAGATTCTAATTCTAATATAAAAAAAATAATATGATAACTTTTAAAATACTGAATAGAGAACTCGTGTACGCAACCAACTATTCTTTTTTTAATAGCTTATTTGTTTTTTGGTTCACCTTTAAGATTATTAATTCTTAAATAAAGCGTAATATAAAGCTAGGGACACAAAAAGGAAACTGCTATTTTAGCGATTTACTCACGTATTCATTTATAATTACATTAACATGAAAACTACTTTGCGTTACATATATATGAATATATTACAGATACGAATATATTTTTTTCGGCATGATTGAATTTTATCTTTGACATTAACAATCGAAGTTAACTAACATAAATTGCTCAGCATTACATTATTTTTCTTTAAACAAAATAAATAAATAAAAATAAAACACTGTTACACACCGAATCTTTTGTAAAAAAACAGAAGAAAAAATATATATGATTAAGAAAGCCTATAGCTACATCTGCAGACGGCTATAAAGCTATAAACGAAGCACCTCGAACATTGGCGATGTCACCCGAATTTCTACACAAGTGATGATCGGTTGTTCTGACTAGTTGGCCAAATGCAATGTCGATCCATCTCTAATTATTATTAACTTTTTAAAATAAATCTAGAAATACGAAAGAAAATTATTGAAATTTTAATAATTGAAAAACATTTTCAACGAGGTCCTTTTTTTTCCCTCGTTGAAATACTTAACACAGACTAAACAAATAACGGGATACCGAACTGTAGAGTTATCAGTACTGAATAATTATTCAGAAATTAATTATTATACAAATTATATATACAATACTGACCGCGGGGCCCTTCTCTGTTGAAAATACTGCCTTAAAAAGCTGAAAGCCCGGGCCCTTTCATTAGAAGTCCCCCCTCAACCATAATTCTACCCGCTCGCAAAAGTCACATCAGTAAAAGCAAATTATGGAAACCATACTTTAGCAGGAAGTTTGCGGAAGTGACGTATATAGCTGTGCGTCCCTTCCACGCGTTCGCCACATCCCGCAATATGAGTTCCAAAACAAAAGTAGCTTTTCTAACCCACTTTTCTGTAACAGCTATAAACAGCTCTCTCCATTGTTTAAATAAAAATCGATTTCATCGGGAGTTTTTGATTTGTTTTTTAAAGTGACTAATGAACTCCTCTAATTTATTTCACCGTAAAATAAGACATCACAAACTATGTGTATAGTAAAAGAATGTAAATGTCCGATGCGACAAACTCGCCTCGCCCTCTAGAAAATGGACTGTATGGGAAAATATGAAATCGAGGTTTTGCACTCTTGGGGAGATATTATTGAGAAGGTAGCATAAACAAATAATACAGAAGAAATCTCTTACCTTATTACTGCCGCCGACGGTCTGTCCAGGGGCCCCTGGAATCCTCACGGCCTGGTAAATGCTTCTCCTAAGCTGCAATATTTGTCCAAGCTCGCCTCCTCTTAGGTCACCACTCATTAGGGGGAGAACTGGGTTAAAAAACCAATGGAAGACCATGAGGTCTTGGGCAATTTGTAGGAGGTGCGTACTCGAGCACAGATGATAGAAGAAAGAGGAATATTCATGTGGGGATTAGCGCAGATAAGGACTAGTTGCACCGGAAATTCATAGAGTGCGTCAATACACGGTAGTTTTTCTCTTCCCCCCCTCACAAAAGCGCCGATTGGCGCGAACACTATGTAATATTTATTCTGCCGAAAGTAACGCAACAGGAACAGCACTTCACTTTTACATGATCCATACAACACTGTAATTATAGTTAAAGACTCGTTAAGCCTAGAATGTTTGGAACCGGAACACGCCAAAATCATGTATTCACTTGACTGATCCATATTAAACAATTAAACAGAAATTTTGCAAATTTCCCAAGTAACGTACCGAGTCACTGGGGTGCATCCAGCAGCAAATGTGGAAGGAAGGAGGTTGTAGTTTTTTTTGTTTGGTATTAGAAGAAAAAACTGCAAAAGCTTATTTTGGCCCTTATATATTTTTTTTTCATATCCATTTATTGAAATTTACAATTGTACAAGATACAAAATACATCAAGTAAATGTGTTGATAACGATTACAATAACATGTCAAAACCTGAAAAGAACTACTCATCAGTAGCACTTCAATAAAAATTCTACACTAGGAGGTCTCTTCGTTATCGAGAATGGAGTGGGGAGCAAGCTGAGAAACTAGTAGATTTGAGTGGTTATGGAGCTTACTATGAAAAGATAGGTATCTGGATTTGGGCTAAATGAGCAACATATAAAACAGTAAGATCATTATCGATAAGTTTATTGGCGACAAAGTAAGGAGTTTTGAGGATTTTTCGAAAGATTTTAGATTGTAAGGATTGGATACGAGATGAATTAGATGGTTAAGTGGAGTCCCAAAGCTCCGTACGTCCAAATAGGCCTAATCATAGTCATGTATGTCTTTTGCCATTAATTGGTAGCTTTGAATGTTTGACTAGTAAACGTTGAAGTAATCTGTAGCGACGGGCTGTTTCTTGTCATTTTAGTATATTATTTATATTAATATTATTGGTCTATAGTTTTTTTTCTGATTGTTGATTCCTAGAATCTGTGTAACGAGAATCTTTTGCTGGAGTTTCCAGGGAAATAATGATTTATTCGATTGGATCTCCAGATTCACTTCCTAAAAATTAAATTTTGTATAAAAAATGTTATAATACTCGAACCTTTTGACCTTAAAGCTTGAGGATTAAAAACTATAAGGTTTGAGCCTTTAGGGTTCAAGCTTTCAGAGCTCGAGCTCTGGCTCGACTCCCAGAGCCTTATCACTCGAGCCCTTTTTTTACAAAACAACACGAGGTTTTTCAACTCCTACCTTTTCCCTAAACAAGCTCCACCAAAATTTAAAATATTTCAATAAGATTATAACAATAAGCTATATCCAGTAATGTCCATTTTTTACTTAACAAATAATTAGTTTTGGGTTAAATTCTGATCTACAGCCCTTAGGGATAATAGTGCAGCTATAACATCAGTGTTCAAATTCTTAAAACCAAATAATTTAATTGCAGAACCGGGAAATGAAATATTGGTAGGTACAATAAAAAATAGAAATCTGAATTAATCAATAAATACTGATAAACATATTAAAATGTAAATAAACCAATTTAACAATTTGTATTGATGTTCAAAACAGTACGAAACCATTAAACCAAAAAACCCTTTACCATCCTTAATTTGTATCCACAATAATAGCAAAACTTTAAAGTATCTAAGGTACAGTTAGATGTACATCATCAAATGCAGTAAAATAAAGTTTATATAAAATAAAAAAACAATGGAGAAGAAGATATATCAGGGATGCAGTCAAAGTAACACCACGTTTAAGAAGGAATTCTTTATTACATGCCAACGTTTCGTTGCGTTGCAGGTCTTCTTCAGGACCACCGAACCAGACTTGTGAGGAGAAGGACGAGGAGATCGTCGAGCACATTTATTCAGTTACGATTCTTGTTTTTACCGGACCTTGAAATTATTTATTTATGATCCTTCCTCTTCCACTACCATCATAAATTATTTATATATTTTTTAGTATAGGTTACTAATGTATCAGTTTAACGTTTTTCCACTAAATACATAATTATATGGACAGAATTATCGTACAATTTAATGCTTCTTATAAAAGTTTTATAAAAAAAAAAAAATTATTAAACTTTTTACAGCTTATTTACACGTTTACATTATAACATAAATATACTAATTAAAATAGATAGGGATTGCAAAATTTCTGATAGTAAAATAAAGAAGAATTTTCCTTCTAAAGGAACCATAGCGCCATTCAGTGAGTAAGAAAATAAAATGTCTAATAGCCAGTTCTTAATATAACTCACAAATTTTTGACTCGCCTATTGGAATCATTTATTCTAAAATTTTATTTTGTTTATGATTTTACAATTGCCAAGGCTTGGTGCTCTTAAGGAAGATTAAACCTCTCCATACAAACCATTGTTCTGATGTCAACATTTTCGGGAATTGATGCTGATTTTGGAATTGGGAATTATGTAAATCTCTGTATTAAATTCATATTAATAAGTAGACATTTGTACACTTTTTGAATTTATCATTTTACGTCTCTTACTTCGTCATGAATCCTAAAGTTGTTCCTTGTGGAAACCTGATGCAATTTTCCTCAACTAGTAAATTGTCTTAAACTGAATAGTCTTGAAAGTGTCTTCTCTCCGTATATTGCAAACTACACTTCAAGTCTCTAATCATTTTTTCAAAGAACCTTATCTATTTCTATCTTTTCATCTATTTATAGATATTTACAACTGTATAGAATCTATACATCTAGTAAATGAGTCAGAAAAGCATTACAGCAACACGACAAAAACTAAATAAAGCAACCACCAATAAGTAGCTCCGATAAAAGTTGTATATCAGAAGGTTCCAGGTGTAAATAGATTGGAAAGCATGTAAGTGTAAGTGATTATGTAGCTTACTATGAATGGTAAATTTCTAGTTTGGGCTTAATCAGCAACATTATGAACATTAAGATCTTTATAGAAAAGTTCATTTGTAATAACATAAGGAGCTTTGGGGGTTTTTTGAAGGATTTTGGATTTTAAGCATTAAATACGGGAAGAATTCGAAAACTTATTTGAGCCAAAAAGTTCTAATTACTCTTTTGTAAATAAGTCTTTTATATTTAAGAAGAAGCATTGAACGTTTATCTAATTGGAGAGACCCATAATGGTAAACAGCTTCTAGTCGGTATAGTCTTGTATATGGATTACATGTAAGACGTTTGTCCAGATGTAGTTCTAGATAAAGATCTGTTGAATAACCTTCTTCAAAAGACCCCTCAAACAATCAATAATCATACTTTGGAAGAGAAAAATAATTTTAACATTGTTTTAAGAAATTCTGGATCATCCGAGATCCATTATGATAGCTGTTGAATTAATTTGATTTAAATGAATAAGTCAAGCTGGAAAATTAATACATTAAACATTTTGTAGATTATAAAATGATTTTGATGCTATGTACGTATTATATTTATTAATGCCATTACTACTTGTACCGAACACCTGTTGCAGCTGGGAGTGCGGAAGGACGTGACTCCCTCGCAGGGTTGCCCAGCCCTCGGGATCACAGTGCCGACCACAGAGCACGAGCTGGTTCGCCTGGAGCTCGACCAATCAGGGCACGCCCTCCTCTACCTCGGCCAATCAGAAGGCCGCTCCAACGACCGCAAGCTCCGACCAACTTCCTTCCAGCCGCCTCTTCTTCAGTGCAACGCTCCGGAACTTCCGCCGCTGACCCACTTCCTCAACTCCTTCAACGGCGCCGCAAGGGCCTCCCTCGCCCTACCCTTGGCCTCCGTTGTCTTCCTCATCCTATAATCCTTTTTTTCGACTCGATTTCAGGGTCTTCAACTCACTCGAAACTGAAGGGAAGCTTTCCGAGTATCCCTTTTATGTATGAACAGAACTTCTATATGTGTTCTTTATTACTAAGAAAAAAAGAATCTCTCACTGATACTGATTCAGTAAGTACGTTTCCAATTAGCTAATATGGTAATATTAAAAATAATTATTGAGATATCCTGAGTGATTAAGATGGAACCCTAAAAACATGTTTGTCCAAAAAAAAAAAAAATTAGGTAGATTTTAATTGTCAACTCTCAACTGTCATTGCACCAAACATAGACTATTGCTGATATTTGGTGGGCGGGCTCATTGTTGATCACTTGAAAGTATTTTAATCGTTGTGTTGGTGTTAACAGATGAAATTCCAATGGTACGAGTACTATGTAATGTTTTACTCAGGCATTATTATTTTATATTAATTGAACTTTTTTTTAATATTTATGTGAAATAAGTATTAATATAATTAATTTCCTATATTCAAAACAAATAAAATTGTTATAATTAAATTATTCACAATTTATAAAATTTATATTTTCATTACTATAAAATAGCCATTCTGCTATTTTTATCAGAAAGGTTATTTCTAAATTTAATTAACTAATCAATATCACTTTTACCCTGGTTATATTACTCCTTCAAAGTACTTAATATTTCTTCTAGCACAACTTATTCTTAATTATTTTTAATATTTTAAATTTTTATAAATATTTATATGGCCGGAGTACCTCAGACGGAGAGACACTAAACTTCTAGCTGAGGGGCCTAGGTTAGAGTCTGGCTGAAATAAATTAATTGAATGTCTATTGTTCCAGCCATTAATCGACTTCGGGGTCAGGTGACCCTCCTGTTGCACACTCAAAGTAGCTACCCTTAAATTAGGGGAAAACCTGTCGGTTAAGCGTAAGTGCTGACCATATAATGTTCTTATACAATTACTTCTTTACCGATAATTGAACCCGTGACTCTTCATGGGTTGTAACTTTTTATGTTTATGTATATATTCTAAACAATCAGAATACTATAAATAATTCCTGTATAGTAATATTCATTCATCTTGATGATTGTTACTATATCTAAAGATATTTATAATATGATTAGTAATTTTTAAATCACTAATAAAATGTTTGATGTGAGAAAGTATTTATGATGTAGGTTATTGGTTTTTTTCTGTTTATTACTCAAAATATAAAAGTTTCTGATTGATCATGGATTCAGAATGATGAATTATAAATCCTATAAGTATAATATGCTAGTAATGTTTTTATTTCACATTGTCATTTATATTAATACTGAATACATTTAGGAATACTGATTCCTAAAATAATAAAATTATGGAAACAAATAAAGTTCCACAAATTTAACTAAAAAGTAATACCAAAAATTCATTGCCGGCTCGTTCAGAGCATTTATACTGAAACTTGCAAAATGAATAAATAACTGAATTAAGACAAAAAAAAAAAAAAAAAAAAAAAAAAAAAAAATGCGAAATATGCCCCCCCCCTCTACCCAGTACATTAAAAAAGGACGTTAAGAGCATTTTAACTTTTAACATTAATTAAAGGATTAATAAAACGGAGGATCTTAAATTCTCTTCTTATTTTGTAATTTAAGTTTCCTAATTTATTTTTATTTTTTCTCCTTTTTTTAATTTACGATTCAACGACTCCTGTAAAGTATAATTTGTGCGTTCTTTCTTCATGGCAGTCATTGATTAAGAAGTTATCTTTATAGCAAATTACTAAGAATTTCTTTATTACTACCGTGAAATGGGGGCTTTTTAATTTAATTATTTTGTCTTCATATATTTTTGTAGCAGAGGATTCAATATATTAATTTATATCATATATATATATATATATTATATATATATATATATATATATATATATATATATATATATATATATACTATATATATATATATATATATATATATATATTATATATATATATATATATATATATATATATACAATGATTGTTTTCTCTCAAAGTATCAAGGACCGTTTCTTTGAATTGATACGATTCATACTATATAGTTCGTATCTTAATATTCGTATGTAAATTTATTGAATTGATAATGGACAGACCAAATTTTATCTTAAAAGGTTTAATTTAATAAATATTAAACACGCTTTTAAATATATGATTTACGACAGCCTATTGTATCAAACAAAGATCCGAACTAATGAATCTGTTTTTCAAATTTAAAAATTGGTCCTAACAAAATATGACTTACACAGCAAATGCAGAAATGACTACAAACGTTATCAATAGCTTGGACTCTGACCAACTGACCAAGGACTGAGAAGGTGGAAGTACATCTTCGTAATAGTTCATAGAACATTTTGGAATGTTTGGGTGCTAATTCAGCCTTGAACCATGTTTTTTATTTTTCTCATTCAATTTATAATTTTATATATTTTTTTTTAATTTGTTTAATGTTTATTTGTTTTGATTGCAAAATTCGGTTGTTTATATTATTGTGAAAGTTTTCAATTATTTAACTATTATATATTTATGAACACATAAACGCTTTTACACACAAACACACACACACACACACACACACATATATATATATATATATATATATATATATATATATATATATATATATATATATATATGTATATATATATACATATACACACATATATTTGTATATTATTATCATTAAAACCTCTTGGCTAAAATTTTAAGTTTTCAGATAGAAAGATTTCCTTCTCATTTTGTTTTACATGTTTCCCGAATTTTGTATATTTTTCAAAATAATGTGACTCTTTTAATTTAATACAACTAGAATTGCTTGTACTTTATAATAAAAAAAAACAAAAACATAAATGCGTTGAAAGAAAAATGATATTATCAGAATAGAAAAATATAGTGAATAAATTTCTGGATATTCGAATCATGATGATTGTTAAAAAAAAAAAAATTATTTATTATTGTTATTATTACGATTTAAAAATAGAATTGAGATATTTTTTTAGCTGAAAACCAGAGCCTATCTAAAAATGTTAATAAGATTCCTTTGATGAGATGGGTAGAGAGGCAAAAAAAAAACAGAGGCTAGTTGTGGGTTGGTGATTTGGTCCGGAATGCGCCATATGGGCTCCTTGGAATTCCCATTACGGGCTGGAATCGAATCCGAGCCTTTTATAGGCTGCCTGTCCGTCTCTTCTTAAAATTGATCCCAGTCTCTCAGTGGATAACGCTCAGTTTGTTTAGTGTCAACCTTTGTTTTTTGTACACTAAAATCCTCCAATCTTTGTACTTAATAAACATACCATGATTTCAGAAGTATATTGTAAGGTTTATTTCTAAAGCCCATGTAACAAATAATAATTTTATTAAATAAAAACAGTATTCCTGAACGTTTAACGCAATTTTTTAAAATTTCTATATCCACCTAATTTAATAGAAAATTAATAATTCTATTAATAGGATTTCAATTTTTTTTTAATAATTAAAATAAATTATTTTTAATAAATCTAACACTAAAAATTTAAGAGTTAAAATGTTTTGATTATTTTATGAAATGATTTATCTTAAATTTTGTAAGTAATAAATACTAATTGTAAGTGAATTTTGGATGAACAGAATCTCTATAGAGTTAAAATCTTAAATTCATCTCATTTAGATATGAAATTTACCTACACCGGTAAGTTCAACTAAAAAAAAAAAATTTAAATCAAGGTTTTGTTTATTTCACTTGGAAATATGTACTTTTTTTATTTATAGAAGTTGTTTGTAACTGATTAGATTTTTTGATTTTTCTGATTTATTGAGTCTAATATTTTCTAATTATAATTTCTATTCCAATCGTAAATCAAATTATATTATGTAACAAAAGTTTTCTAGACTTTACGCTTTAATGAATCCTAAATTTAATTTTTATTTCCATTATTCAATAACTTAGTATGTTTTCATATTTTATTCTGTTTAAAGGTGTTTTAAAATTATAGTTGAATTTTAATTTATTTTGTAACCAACAATGTTCTACAAGATCCGAACATGTTAGTTTTATTTCCTTTATAAGAACGCTAAAAATAATTGCATAAATCTAAAAACATTTTTATTTTTTTATTTTTTTTTTTATTTATTTTTTTTTTTTTTTTTTTTTGTAAAATAGTCTTTATCTTGTTTTTAAATATCCTTTCATCTTACTAGTGCTCCTCCGTACTTGTTTATGAACTAAAATACTAACTTTAAGTATTTAACTAATATTTCTCTGAATGAAAAAAATGATCTTCAATTTTCATATTCTACGATAGTTAAAATGAAATTATACAAAGGATAAAAAAAAATTTTTTACTTCTTTCTTTTTTTTTATGAATATTCCAGTCCGGGCCCAAGTTTACACCCTTCACTTCGAAAAACTTCAAGCAAAAAATTTTAATTTAATTTTTAATTTCTACGACTACTTTTAGAATCTTGTGATCTGTCATTTTTCGTTTAGCGTCAATCTATTTTGTTGATCTTGTCAAGGGCCATTTGTTCAAAGGCTTCTGATTAACCGCATTTCCTCCTTGACGCCTTAATCATTTTATGTGTCCTTTCTATATTTATTGATACCAATATTACTTTACCTGTCACTACCTCTAGCTATAATGCTTTTGGCTTTACAAACATCTGGGTATCGTTCAAAAGACGATTCCCACCTTTAGCTTCGATCTTTTTAGTTCGCAGTTTGCATAGTTTCTTATATATTTAATATGAAAAAAAAAAAAAAATGAAATCCATGTAGACGTTGTTTATACCATAGTATATGAAAAATTTTCAACATAAATAAAATAGTCCATATTTCCCTTTTGTATTTTAAATTCCATGCTTCAGTTCGTCTTTTAACTGAAAGCTAAAAAAGATTCTACCCGGAAAAGTTGCATAAGTTTCCTTCTTTGTTTTTCCTGAACCGAACGAAAAGGTTTTTGTTTACCCTTTTTGGTCCTAAGAGCCGTGGGAAGAAGGACCAGCTGGACAACTCTTTGTCGTGCCTAAGAGGATCGTCTTCGGCAACAATGGCGCTAAAGTGGGTCAGGACAGATGTCCTTCGAGACTATCTGCTTTGTACGGCCCTTTCATTCCCTTCTGGAGTCGAACGCCTCATCAGGAAAACGCCATGGGAAAAAAAACCTTCGTGATAGGTAAAAAGCTTCAACCTTCTGGATCGATCAATAGGAACATCGGATATTTATACTTTAATCCAAGGAAAATAGGAACATAGAACATATACATCTATATGTGTTTATATGAGATATCTGGATTTTTATATAGTTCATTATAATGTCCTGCATTTTATATTGTAAGTCCCCCACCACTAGTTGTGAGCGTACAGCAAAAATACGAATTTCTAGTTTTGCTGTTCTTCATTTGTATATGAACTTTAGAAAAATGCACCTGCTATACAGCATTACAGCAAACAAACATTTCCTTTAAAAACATGTTGTTTATATTATTTTCTGTATTAAAAAAAAAAAAGTTCTACTATCTATAATGCGTATTTTAGCTCATATAGATGGAGATAACAAACTGAATTTTCCGAGGTGAGTATGTTTAATCTATGAATCTTCAGATCTATTATTCCTCGAATTCTTTACTAACGCTTCATCCCTTTTATTCTCTCACACAATAAAAAGAAATATTTTATACAAAGTACGTTTTGTTAAAGTAGATGGTTCTCGAGAATCTGGAAAATAAAAAAATCAAATTAAATTAAAATAAAAATAAAATAAATAAATAGAAAAGAGATTCAAACCATTCTCCCCCTCTTTTCTCACTCCATAGTGAATGGGACTTTTATTATACGGTACAGAACAAGTCGATGAACAACTATGCGAAAATTCAAAACGATAGGAGATTTTGTTCAAATCTGCTATTTTTAGACTTCCAATTATCATGCTATATATTGTATAACTATGTATGAATTTATTTATAAGCCATAATTGCTGAAGATGTTCTGCGCGTAGCATCATGAGCACATTGGCGTGATGTAGCTTGGAGGAGATGTTGAAGGTTGAGGCTAGTGTATCAAATACGCAGCCTACACATCATTTGATTCCTTCTGATGCTGCTTAGATTAGACCATGGTTAGAATAGAAAAGCAGGACGGATTTATTTTCAGTCTGTTTGTGTCTCGTACCCTGGCCCAATAATTAATCCTGATTAAACCAAGCCTGCTTGCACTACTTTTTGATGTACCTTTTGTACTGAGAAATATCGGCAAGATGGGCAAAAACATCTCTCTTCAATAAGAACTGAAAATAGACATCCTAAACAACCAAAGATTAGTGTTTCCAAATTTCTAAAAAACAAAAACAAAAAAAACAGACAGTTTTCAACCCAATCTAATACAAAATTAAAAATTCGATACTAGATGGTGCCTCTTGCCATGATGACTAAATATGATATAAAAACCTTCAAATATTTAATTATTATATATTTTGTTTAATTAACATATTATATAACATTGGATACTATCGGATCGTGAACTAATTACTAGATAATGAATTGTTTCACAGTGTTTCTGTATATAATTTGTATTATTAGCTATGTCGGTTCAGATTCCTTCTCAAACTATTCGTGATATACCCCTCTACTCAGCTATTCTAGATTCCTCTAAGCTGGTGGTTATCCAGGGCCCTCCAGAACTCCAGAACTTACTTATCACTTCATTAAGAAATATGATCGAATTAACCTAGATTTCTTACATTATTACATAACATATACATATCCCGTACAAGGATTCAAACATAACAAATTTCTCGATCATGTATGATTTATATGTTATCAGCTGTCTCTTATTAATGTCTTTTTTTTCTTTGTTTATCTCGCAGATTTTATTATTTTAATTCTATGAAAATTTATTTATTATATTTGGGTGCCATGTTCCTGCCTCATGGACAAAGGCACCATCGTCTAATTTCAAATTCACTGTTAAATAAGATAAATCTGGTAATCGATATTAAAATTTTAAAAATTATGGTTTTAAATTTGAAAAAAAAAAATCGAGATCATTCAAATTATCTGATGTGTACAGAAACTGATAAGGATAATTATTCCCACAAAAAAAACAAGTCACTTTTGAACTGGAAATGTATTAGTACTCGACATTTACATGCCGAACGTTGTTAACTTTCGTAGTAAATAAACATCGTTCTTATTTTATTATATGAGAAGGAGGTTCAGGTGTTTCATGAGGTACGATAAAATTAGCTTACAATTAGTTTATCTTCTTTATTTTTTATTTATTTTTTTTTTTATAAACTCGATGGATGGAAGTTTGGGAGGGAGACTTTGTGTTTTCCATACCGAAGGTCGTGGGTACGACTCCCACATTGGTGGGTTAAAATTTATTTCGTGGTAGACCCACGGAATGAATCTTGACCTTCCCACCATGGCTAGAACAGGTTGGTGACCTGTAGGATAACCCGTCGTTTTTTTTTAATTTCATTGGGACTTAATATCCTTTTGTACTCCTTTCCTGGTTAGAGTACAAAAGGATATTATGTCCCAATGAAATTAAAAAAAACAAAAATCCCCCTTGACAAGAAGAAAACCACAACATAAGTATTTGGCTGTCACTAAATAAGAGGGGTCGCACGAAGCTGGGATTTGTAGAACTGAAGAGGTATTGTACAAACTCACAAATGTTTCTTTTGAATCTCACAGATGACATGCGACTACCGCAGTGTTAAGAGCTGTAAACCCTGTCGGCGTAGCTTTCCAGCAGCAATTTCGAATTTTATAATTTTTCATCAGTCATTATTAAATAGTAGATTTGTGCATATTAACTAATACTTAATTATTCATAATGGCATGATAATTTTCTGCATAAAATCGTCATTTCTATATTTTTTTGTTATTTTCTTCTGAAAGAAAACCGCTTAGGTATTCTTAAAAAATATATATCTAAGACGGAACTATACCTTTAAGTTCTAAAAGGGTTGAGAAGTGGCATGACAGCTGGTGGAAATTGTATTGTGCCAATAGAGGCGAGCTGTCAGCGGGCCACCCTGTCCGACCGCCTCACGAAATATTGACTCCACAATTTTTTTCAAAGATATCGCTCACAGCTCACACCATCTCTTTTTCAATTTCAAATCGACTGCCAGTCAATATATTGATATATAAGTAAATTATAGTAATAATATTGAGTCCCTAAATATCTGCAATTACTGGATTTTTAAATTTTATATATTATTTCATAGTTTAATAATTAATATATTCTTTATTTTACTTGAATCTGTATTTTATTTCGTTTTAGTGTAGTTAATTTTTATGTATTTCCATGACATGGAAGGTTGTGCGGCAGCTCAGCGGGTGAAGCTCTGAACTCAACTGTGGGGCCCGGGTTAGAGTCCGGCTTGTAGGAAAACAAATATTTTCTAAATTTCAGCCTGACTCGAAGCCTGACTCTCCACACACAGGCTCTATAAAATGGGTACTTTTGATTGAAGAAAAAACCTGGCAGTTGAACGTGATTTCGGCCAAATCTCCTTTCACAACCGCTGACTCAGAACAGTGCATCCATACTAAGTATTGAACCCAATGCTCTTTATGAGCTTTAGCTTTACATTTTTGTTTTCCATTATCTGAAAATAGCTTCGTTTGGACACAAAAACATAAAAATATAATTTTAAATAAGTATACTGTGGAATACACTAAAAACCACGAACCGACTTTAGAAAAAAAGAAAAAAAAAAAAAAAAATTTAATATGGTAAATACAAAAGGCAAAAATTCTTAGTGTTGAAAATTATGTAGATTACACTTAGCATAAAGGTCAGACTTTTTTTTCAGCTAGAGCAGGAAAGACGGGTTATCTCAATATGTTAAATATGTATTTATTTATTTTTATAAAACCTCATGTACTTAATATGTGTCTACATTCATAGTAACGCCTTCAACTAAATAGCACAATTCAATTCCATAGGATTAAAAGAAATATTCGATGTTTGGCCAAGTCAAAATTATTCATTTATTTATTATTATATACGGACATCTAGCCATCAAAATATAAAATTAGTGTGCTTTAACACTAATTTTACCATGACGGTTCCAATGATTCTTTTCTAACTTTTCGGCAGGAATTATTGGAAACAACATTCTTTACTTTATTTTACTACACTTACTAAAAAATAATATCGAAACTTTTTTTTTTATCAATATCCACTCCTCCCCTATTACTTTTTACCGAGACATTGTGCTAGACATAAGTCTTCATCAATTTAAATTCTGGGCCATCTCTATCCATAAAAGAAGAACATAAAAATATATATATTTATATGTTTAATAAGATTCTTGAGGTTCAGTCAATCTTAAATTGATTTAACCTCAAGAACCTTATGAAACATCTAATAGTAACAGTCAAAAAAAAAAAAAAAAAAAAAATATATATATATATATATATATTGTTGAAATAAAGAAAGTTAATGAATACATCACAGAAAAAGCAGCAGATAACAAAGTATTACTGAAGTACATGCGAAGAGAATCATACGCCAATAACAACACTTTGTTATTGTTGTTAACAGCTTGCTGTTTATCTTTTACCTCTCAAGCTTCTTCGAAAACTCTATTACTTATTCCAAGCCAGCTCTTTGGTGTAGAATCACGAACCCATCATCGTCCAACAAACAATCGCTTCTAGCAGATTCTTGGACCTTTGTAGGAGTTAATTTGAAAGTGGATCCGCATCCAATCTGACTTAATTAGATCGGCAGAGGATGTGTTAGTCGAAAGGGACCCAAGTCGTAGGAACAGAGGCAAAGGGGTCGGTGGGAGTTAGTGGTTCCATTAGTGGGAGAAAGGATCGGGGACCCACTTTGTTAACCAACTTAGTCGCGAAGGCTGCGGTCGCCTCGTCCACTCCCGGCGGTCGGATAATTGCTGTACGCCGTCTTCTAATAGGTTCGGCTGTGGAAACAATGGTACCGCTGTACCGCTTTGGGTTGTCGGATGAGGAATGAACATTTATGTAGTTAAATACAGGTGATGGTATTTGGAAAAACTCTGAAGATCAAGGGACGTATCATTCTCCCAAAAAATAAAACCTAATATTTGTTCTTTGTTTAATACTGGACCTATTCAAGGTCTCAGCAGATAGTCATGAAATTATAAAGAAATGAAGTTATGTACATATACAAAACATCAGTTATTTCTTATCCTATGCTCTTCCTGTAATAAATTATGGAGAGCTATATTGAATGCCGGCATGAATATATTAAGAAGGATGTTGAGAGGGATCGGCCATAGAAAAATAGGAACTGTTATATAACTATGATACTAACGATCATAATTTTATTTGTTTGCCAACGTTTCGGCCATATCATTGATATCTATTATCAGACCAGATGGAAAATTGAAAAGAACTAGTAATAATATTTAATAAAAATCAATAGATAATAATTAAAAATTAGAAAACACAAATTATTATTAATTATTTTATAGATGATTAAGAATATTAATAATATATATATATATATATATATATATATATATATATATATATATATATATATATGTATGTGTATATATATATATATATATATATATATATATATATATATATATATATATATATATATATATATATATATATATATATATATATAAGAATATTTGAACTCCAAATCTTCCATGCAAAAAACATTCAGGACAATCACAAAAGCACCTTGGTACGTAAGCAACTTAACTTTACATACTGACCTACGCATGCCAACAGTTAACGAACAAATAAGAACCTACTTCAAACAATTCCACGAAAAATTACATGGATATCTTAATAAACTTATAAATGACATGGCAACAACACATATTCCAGACAACACCCAGAAAAGGCTAAAAAGGAGCTGGATAAAAGACTGAAATAAAAAGAAAATAAAGACAGCAAGTGTCGTTGGATTCTGCTCCCAATCATGCCTTTAACGTCATTTTCATTCTTAAAACACATTCACTGCTTGTCTAGCTATAATTGATAGGAGTGAATAAACATATAAAGCAAAAAAAAATAAAAATAAAAATATAACAATGCCTTTTTATTTTTATTTTTTTTTCCAATTTTCAATCCCCCCTGATGATGGACATTAGTGTTATGGCTGAAACGTTGCCAAAAAAACAAAATTGTTTGTTAATATCAAATGTTGCCTAATTTTTTATGACTGATCCCTTTCAACATCCTAAAAAGTAGTTAATTATGAATCCCCCACAGATATACACTATACATATACATTCAGGATCACAAAGAACCGCTCTCAGACAATTAAAATTTTTTGTCCTGAAACTGGAAACTTTTCCAATCAAAAATTCTTTATTCGAAACATTTTTTATTCAGATCAACTATTTCATTATTCAATCAAAACTATTTAAATTAAACCTTCTGCTATTCAAACCATCAGGGAGTTTAGATAAACCACGATCCTGATTCATGTCAGTCAAACCCATGCTTTGAATGCACAGGAGGAACTTCAAGGTTTGTTTATTTCTTTTTTTATCTTCCATTATCATATATATCATTTAATTTAAAAACTATATGTTTTATATTTAATATCGCAACAATAAATGATTTCATGGTCTCATAAAAACAGGTTACTGAAAATTATACTATTGTACCCAATAATAAATTAGTAATTTCCTATAATATTTAATATCACAAATTAATTTTAAATAAATCAATAAAAGAAACACTAAATTAATAAAAATGGATCATAACAAAGTTAACTCCATCGTTATACGAATACCTATAATATTATTTTTCAATGCTATTTTTAAATTAATTACAAATAGCAGTTTTAGTTTATATTTTATGAGCATTAAAATAATAAGACAAATATCGTTTCGTATTGATCGCCTATAAAATAATTAATAATGATTTTATCATATTTTTTATCACCTAAAAGTTTATTTTACACTTGGTTACATCTTATATTAAATTTAAAATAGTTCATTATATTCATTGATAATCAAATCAAATCAAATTATATTTAAATTTTGGAGCATTTGTAATAGTTTAATTGTTGATTTTCCCATTAGAAATTCAATTATACCTCAACAACCAAAACTATACCTACTACTAACCATACCTAACTATTAAGCATATAATAATTAATATTATTTCTACATTTAAAAATGAAACTTTACTGAAATATTGTTAACATTTTGCACTCTATCAACTAATGAAAAAAAAAAATTAAATTGATCATGTTTGTTTTTTTATTGAGGATTTAACTCCAACTAGGAAGGATAGGTTTTTCTATAGGTTTCCAGCCTATTACAACCAGGGTGGGAAGGTCGAAAACCATTACATTGGTTATCTACTAAATAAATTTCAATCTGCCCAGGCCGGATTCGAACCGGCGCCACTAAAGTTACCAGAATGCTGAAGTATCCTTACACTGTAACATGCAAGATAAACGGCTTCTATGAAAAATATGTTCCGCATAATTTTCATTTTAAATAGTTTAAGACTAAACCTACCGACATTTCTACCACGATTTCTTGGTAAAAAAACGAACTTGAGAGGGAAGAGGATAATGAAAAACATTTTTGATATATTTTTTAATAAAAGTAATAAAGACAAAAAACAAAGTAATTAACGTTATTTCACAGAACTTCTGCAAAAAATCTGAAAAGGGTCATTTCACCCATCATGGTAGGATTGGTGTTAAAGTGTTACTTTAAATTCTTAAAGTATTTAATTTTTCCTGTTAAATATTTAAATTCTGAGGGAAGTCTCGATTTTTATAGCCTATACTGATATTTCATATTTTCAGTTTTTCTTTGTTTCTTTTCTTATTCATTAATGTTCTGTTACAATAATTGTTATTATTATTTATAAGTATGTTCGGATTTTCGGGATTTGAATTTTGAGTTTCATTTATGATAATTACACTACCATGTACAGAATATAGACATAGGATAACATAGCCACTAGATGAGAGACTCCATTGGTGGCTCATTACGCTGTGATTCTATTCCCTAACTAACTAACAGACAACCCAATATGGAGTTATGCCCAAGGTGGAATTTCATTTGTAGCTTGGGCTCTCTTAATGAACTTAACTGAACCCTCGTCACTAATCTCCTCCTTGCGTATTCCCTCCCTTCTCTGGAATTCATAATTGGGAAATTATTGCTAGATATTTGTTTGTATCGGAAGGAATTCAGTAATTATATCATCTCATAAAATTACCATTGCCTTGATAAAGAATTAAACAAAAAAAAAAACAAAGCTGTAATAAAAAAATTCACATTTATATTTATAAAATATTCTCCTAGCAGTTTGAAAAAGTAGTGGCCCCGTGAATGTATTATAAAACTTGACATCGAGTCCTGGCAATGGCCAGCTTCTCAACTCACTCTTTGAGTGATTATAGCCCTTTCACTCAGCCTCCAACTGGGATTATTTTTCACACCAGTAACCCAGCTGAGAGAGAAACGCTGGGATCTCTATTGTCCTGGCTTGTCTCTCCATAAGTGAAGGGAGGATCCCTAGGAGAGTATAACTGTATTTTTATCTGTTAATTTAATCCTTTTTTTTTGTTTTCACTATTATTATTGTTTTTTATTTTATTTTATTTTTTTTAATTTAATCTATTTTATTGTATTTCTTTTTTACTTTATATATTGTATAGTTTAATGTTGTTTATTTACTTGTTTTACTTTTTTTATTTTATTATATATAATAAGGTTCTTTATATTTGTTCTCTTTTTTTTCATTTATTTCATATCGTACATATTGTGTAAATGAATCCACAAAGCGAACCATATTACTTACTGCCATATTCAAGTGAGATTGTAACACTTTCGCAATAAAACGATTTAATTAGTAAACATTTATAAAATAATAATATTTAAAATGCGTAAAAATAACTGGATTAAAAGGGTTCTGATGGAATTTCGTTATATAAATTTAGGTCTGTTGAACAATATTAAGGATCTGTTTAAAACGAAATGCGGTATTCAAACTTTAATTTAAAGTACCTATTGTTTTAACTTTTTTTCTCTACCCATGAATATCATGAGTCGAACCTCAGTTTATTCTGGTTTATTCTGTTGCTATATTACTGTAGGATGTAATATTCGATAGAAATAGAATATTTTTAGAAATTCTTAGGAAATATGGTTTATCTTTTCGATAACACGAAACAGCTCATTCCGCATTTTGTTCTGTCTATACATAACAACATAAATTAATTTGATATTTACTTAAATTGCCAAATTAATTGTTAAAATACCATGTTCTGTAATTATTGCATACTTATAACAAACAATGACTATTAAACTTACGAAGCTAAAAGCAAATTTATAAATCATTACTGATACCAATTAGGGCCTACGGATCAGAACATAAGGCTCTTGAAAAACACATTCATAAAATACCAACAGTACTGCGTGCACATTGGTACATTTCACATTACACAACAAACAATTATTCATCCATACCATTTGTACAATATTACATTAACATAAAATATAGCAACTTCCAATTTCTTTATCCCTGTTGAATCCTGTACGTCAGCTTAAACATACCTGGCCAAGAAATGTCTTGTTATATTAACTTCTATCCTTCCTTCAGTTGTTTTATTTTTTGTTTATATTTCTCCAATAACAAGAGATTAACCCTCCTCCCAAAAAAAAAAAATAATAATAATAATAAAATAAAAAAAAATAAAAAAAATGGTCTCATCCACTATATGCAGAGGGGAGGCTCTGCTGTTGTGTATTTAATTAATTTATAATACATATGAGCTAAAATTAAAAGGTTATAAAATCCACATTAAATTTATGTTACAACAAATATCGCATTAATAGTCACTAAAAATTCGTTATTTAATATTTAACACTAACATACAATAATATTTCAATATATCAATCGCTTTTTATAGTTTGAAATTTACTATCGGCATTAATTCATTATAAATTGATTAGTTCATAAACTAAAAAAAATAATAATAATAATAAATTGTACATTGTTCTTCTTCAGAACTACCAACTATTCGCAGCGTTGCCACAAATCATAATTCTCTGTATTAGTTAATTTGAAAGTTTCTTTATTCAACTTATTATTTCTTAACGTTGACATAACCATATCCCAAAATTCAAGTTGGGCTTCTTCATCCGTAAAATTCCATCTCAACCTCCTCACTGCCTTCATTATCACCATCACTTTTGTCACAGATGGATCGACATGTATTTAATAAACTACTCAATACATTAAAATATATTTTAATTCTTTTATTAATTTTAAAACAAGTTTTAATAGTTATTTATAGAAACTATTTTTTATTTTTTATTTACTAAGAATGTGAGCAGTATTTGTTGTAAAATATTTAATCAAAATCATTTAAATATTCTAACCATAACACTGTATTATCAAGTCATATATGGAACGTAAAATAATTATTTTTAAAATTAAATACCATGTTGTAAAATTGGGGATAAACAAATTTTCATGAAGGTTTTAACTGCTTAGAATCATTACTAACGTTATTTATGTATAAAATTATGAAATGCTACAGAATTGAACAATTGAATATGACCGCTAGTTAAATAAAATATATATTCTTTTAATATTTGTAATTATCTTGTTTTAAATTACAAACCAAAAAAATCTCACATGTTATTTTTGTTGTTTACAATATGGTTGTCTGAAAATTTGGCATCGGCCCCCTCGACGCTGAGTGGTGCTGGAAGGCATTTCGATATCCCACTAAAAGCTAGTTTATACCTCTTAGTTTATCTTAAGTGGGTTGAAAGAGGAAAGGAGGGGGAGAGAAGAAAGGATGGAATCGAAACAACTTAGCTCAAGGTGCACACCTGACCTTTGTCAAAAAGTAGTGGCACTCGATCGATAGGTTGAACTCACCTGTAGACTCCAGTATAGCCCATCTGCTCACTCTTTGGTCTCAGCATAATGAATAAATAATATTCATTAATTAGTTTGTTTAATTTATTAAAATTGTAGGTGAATTAATTAATTTCCGGATTAATTAAAGCCCTTCCGATATTTACTACCATCGATTTCGGATTTCCAATAATCCAGTACTCAGCCGCCTACGAACAGAAACACATTAGACTCAAAGAAAACATTCTTAAAGTACAGAAGCTAGGATTAAACAACTTACATAAACATGTATTTATTATTCTCGGGGGGAGGGGAGGGGTAATAATGTTTTTAAAATTCATGTTGCTCTTTTCGGATTCATGAATTCCATTTTAAACCCCTTTCATAGAGATTGAGGGCTTCAAGGGATTTATTAGTCTTTCCATAAACCCGCACTAAGCGTTTTACTTTAAATAAATAACGAACCCAATATTTATTTTTAAAGTTTTTATTAATTCATTTCTTTTTTATAACTACATCTGAATAATTTTCAATATTTTTTGGTGTTGAGAAAAACTTCGCTATAAAAAATTCCTGAAAAATAATTTACGGTTGCTATAACTTAAAGAAGGAATATATTGTCATCATTCCAGAGGTCTTGCCTCCCAAAATTAGGCATATTTTTCAAATTTAATACAACATGTGGTTTAGTGAAAAACCTGGTTGTCTTGCGAATATACCACACACACTTCCCTGGCATAACGTTTGTTAATACACCAAATACTAAACCTAAAATCCTTTAAAGCTTCTAGTGATTCAGGAACTCATAGGTTCAGGTTAAGCCTGTTAATTTTATTATTAAATACTGTTGGGAGAAAGAAAAGCACGTCTAAGTTAATGGAATGCAAACGTTTTGCCATCCTTGAAGATATTCTTCAGGGCTAATATTAACATAAACTAGATGTGAACACATGATAATAAAAATTTATAAACAAACAAAATTGTGAATAGAGATCAAAGGAGGTAATAATTCAATGTGAATTAGACATCATCATGATATAGCCGAAAAATAAAATAATACAGTAATGATTACTATTGCAATAAACAGTTACATTAAAAATATGATGATACAAAAAAGTACGGTAGGGACAAGGACGGCATAGGAAAGATAAAAGTGGAAAAAAAATAATAAGGATAATATAATATAAAAATTTTAAAATAAACAAAGAAAATGAAAAATAAAAATAAAAAAATGAAAGATGAGAGAAGGAAAGATAATTGTTGATATAAAATGGTTTTCTCTTTCCCTGCTTACATCCCAGGTCATTTTTTTTCTTAAAATTAATTAGATAAACACAACTAACTCTAACAAATTAAGGGATTTATAAATACTAAATCATTTTAATTTTTTTTCTTAATACAGATTTTGTTGAAGAGACCACATTCTTTGCCGGAACCGAACTCGAATTTTCAAAGGCCTTGAGTCGGGCGGGACTTAGAATTTGGGAGTGGACTTGGAGATTGTGAATCAGCGAACCAACGAGTCACGTTTTCGCTGAATGGTCGAAGCTCTTGGTGGGAATTCTAAATTGTGGCTGGAAGGAATGGGCGCTTCTTCTCTGCCAACTCAAATGACCATCCGAATATATCTGCTTCTATTTAGCCTTGAATTGTTTTGACAAATAGCTTCATATGTTATATCAATATCTTAAAAAAGAAATACAAAATGATTAGTTAAAGGAAACCTTTTATTTTTTTTTTTTTAACATTGTTTTTCTGAACACCTATATATTCTGAATCATTTGATAATTTTTTTTGTTGCTGATTTTTGGATATTTAATCAAACTTTTATTGCTGTACAATATTAGACTTTAAAAGCATTAAAGTTTAAAATGATAATTAAGTGCAAATTATTATTTATGTAATATAACATTTTTAGGTTTTATTAGCAAAGAAATGATGACAAAACTTTTTTTCTTTAATGAACAAAAGAATTATAAATTGGCCTATAATAAATATAAATATCGAATTAGTGAAACAACTTTTTATTTTAATTGGAAAATCACTACGAAGCATTTCTTGAAAAATAACCTTGACAAAACTACCAGAAACAGCCTCTGTAGTTTGATTCGGACGTTTACAGGGACAATTAGGAACATTTCTATAACAAAGTATTTATTCTTTACAACTAAATCTGTTTTATTTTGTAACAAGATTAGATTCATTGGGTTTGTTAAACAAGAGTAAAACGTAATTTTTTACAAGGGTCAGGCAAATTTTTCAGTTTCTTGACTCTTAGGCAACCACATAAATCACTTTTTGGACAGAATTAGTTAGACTATTATCTTTTCCGTAAAATTTCGCGCTGGGGCCATTTCCGATGCTAGATTTTGCATAAAAAAAAAATAATTAAAAATTAATAACAAATGAATAAATGAATAAAAAATAAAAACTATGAACACACTGCTACTGCCAGTTTTATCGACATACCAAAAATGTGTGACCTGGCACCTTTGTCCTTAAGCTACAAGTGATCTACTTTCTACGTAATACACCGGCGAAATGAAGACGCTCTTAAGTTTCTTATATTGTGTTTGAATTAAAGCAATAAATACGCTTAGTTTGCTTTACTTGGATAATAATAACAATAATAATAATATGAAGAAATCAGTTTTATATGTCTCCTGTAAAGTTAGGAAAAATAAATTATGGCATGTGGTTGCTCTGGCAATGAAATATGAAATTTGTATGGTTATCAATTATAATTCTTCTGTTGAAGTCATATAATACTGCTGATGATTGAATTTTAAAAAAATAATTACCTCTGTATTTAAATTAGTTTACATAAATTATATAAAAATTGCAAACATGAAAAATCTAAAAAATAATTGCAATGGAAAATAAAAAATAAAAAAACTTTTCTTCTTTTAAGCAATGTAGGATTTACTATTTACCCATTACTTTTTTTTTTTTTTACTTTTTAGTTGAATATTATACTAGTTATTATTACACTTTTAATGTCATACTAAATCGCCTAGGAAAAATTTCAATGTTAGTTACATAATTTCGGTCCTTGGTTGTGTGTGCTTTTTTTTTGGTGCATATATTTCTACGCGTCCCATCTCTCGACATAACACGTATTATCATAAATATTTGTACAAAAATGTTTGGTTATACATAATATGAAATATTTTAAAATGATATAGGGATTAACTTTGGGTGAATATGAAATATAAACAATAATTAATAAACGACATTATAAGCTAATTAATAGATATTAACAAAAGATTGAAACGAAAAAAAAGAGAGAGAAAATGAAGAAATACAAAGTAGATAAATATACAAAATAAAATAAAAATAAGAATAAATATAAACAAGTAGAGGTAAAATTATAGACAAACTGTTCAATAGTTGAGCTCTATATAATCAACAAATTCATAAAATTCATCAAAATATTTATCTAATAGGTCCTTCTTTGAAGGCGGCCATTTTTCTCCTTTCAGTAGGATTTTGGATGTCAGTTTGTATTTGTGTCTTTCCAAATTTCTGCAGTCAAAAATGAGATGCTCGTAAGTTTGCTCACTGTTTCCGTCGCAGCTACAAATGCTGTTGTTAGTAAGTTTAAATCTGTGTAAGTAATTTTTTGCTTCGCCACGTCCTGTCAAAAATTGGGTTAGTTTGTATGTCAGTTTTTAAATTTTGTTTCTATCGTCTGAAGTTTTAATAAATTCAAAAGTATGTCTACCTTTTGTCGAATTTGTCCATTTTTCGTTCCAAATTTGTCGAGTTGTTGTTTTCAAAATTTGCTTAATCGGTGCCTTATTAAATACTATTTGAAGAGTTGTATCTTCAAATAGTATTTAATAAGGCAATAGTATAAAAACAATGCGTGTGCTTGCTTAGGAAAAAAATAATTTTTACAATATGAATATTTATTTACTTAATAGATGTTTGTAATTTAATTTTCAAGTCCATGAAATGGTTACAGAACTTAATCGTTTATCTTTATAAATTATTTCTAGAACCAAGCTACGATACCATCCCAGTTTATGATATGCGCAACTTTAATATTCGGTTCTAGCACAATATCATTCCTCAGCTATTAAATATTAAAGGTTGGGTTCTACCCGTTTGGATATATCCAATAATGTACGCCATGCTGCCAGTAATAGCCCTTTATTAATAATCCTCTTCATTGTTATATTCATAAAGTTTTATTGCTGTTTGAATTTCAACTTTCTCAAACAGAACAGTGAACGTAATTTTACTCTGCGTATTAAGTATTCAACTAACCGGAACTGTTGTTAGGTTTAAAAATGGATGTATTTCTGGAGGAAGTTTTATTAATTAATTTTAAATTTGATAACCATTATTAACGATATGACATTTAACCACTTTTAATTTATTTTAAAATTAAATTAATAATGTTTCGTGGATAAAGTATTGCTTTGAAAATTACTTATAATGAGACACTCAAATAGCATTACCTATAACAAGATTGAAATAAATTATTCCATCATTTAATTGATATATTGAATTGATTTAACCCTAATTAAATCTTGTTGGATACACATGATTATATAGCCTACTCATTAAATTATTTGTTGTTAATTACAACTGATTAAAAAAAAAAAAAAAAGGTATTCCACTCACTGGTAGAATAAGGTAACCGAAAAATATCGTACCTGTTCGTATGGTGCCCCATATATAAGGGATTAAAGCTCTGTTTCAATTTTTAGTTTTTTTGTTTATAAGGGATCATAAAAAAGTGTGTAAGGTATATTAAAGAAAAAACTGCATCTTTAAATTAATAATATATATATATATATATATATAAACAGAAGAGTTGTGAGAAGGAATCATAAAAGTTTTTGTTTTGGATTGTTAGAATATATAAAATTTTAAATTAAAAACATCAATATTCTTTTGTTTATTTTGCTTTTTTTCTAAACTTACTCCCGAAGAAGGAGCTTATGTTTAAAATATATAATTTTTTTTTAAATAATTTTAAATAAGCAAAAAATCATGATTGAAAAGCTATTCAAAACTTTCTAATATTTTCAATAGCTTCTAATATTAGTTTAACAAAAGTACTAGAAAAAATAAACTATCATCAGCCCTCCATTTCCCCCAAGTTGGATTATTGATTCCTCTTGCACAATGTTCCGACTAACATAAAGCAGTTATTGGTAGCCAATTTTCTGTTAATAAAAAGAATATTTAAAAATTATTGAGCAGCTTGAGTCAAATGTCTTAGCCCCAGGTCCTTATTGGTTTATGTTTTTAAAAATGTTTTAATATTTAAAAACTTATGATAAATTTAGATTTCAAAATAAAATTTACCATCCATTTTTTTTTATAACAATTATTCTCCTAAAAGCAAACAGTAATCAAAGTTATTTTAATTAAAATGCAAAGTAAACAACATGAGCATGAGAACTTACAAAAAGTTTTGATCGCAAAGTAGAGAAGCTTTTCAAGTGTGTATAAAATGTTTTCTTTTAACTTTGAAAGGTGCTCCTGGAATACCATACCGCATAACAATTTAGCAAAAATCAAGTAAAAACAGACAAAAGAATGATCAATTGTAATAATGATTGTAGGCTTCCTTTGATTGGTTGTTATTTAAATTTTGGACCAAGAATTATTATTAATTCAGAATAATTATTCTGTGTACTTAGGATGAAAGGTAAATAAACTGTGGTTTCTCCGGTGTCTGTTTCCCGGGTCAATTTGTGTTCGAAATACTAATGAATAAACTTCGCCTATAAAAAAGTTTATTATCAATTTTTTTCAAATAGTCTATCTGTTAGGCTCCCAATTAGAGTCATGCCTCTGTAAGCGCTGACAGAAAAAGTGGGGCGAAGAACCGTGGGATATCCCAGAGAATAAAAAAGGAGTCGTTCATTAGAAAGCACCGCAGATTTATTGCCGGCGAGGAGAAGGATCTTCGGGTATTTATTTTCTTTGAAGTCTTTTCTCCCCTTTTTCCTATTCTCCCTCTTTTCATTCCCCTTTCATCAGCCTCCTTCCTAAATGAATATGTCTCCCTGGTGGATAAGCTTCATAAGGGAAATTTAATATTCCCAGCGGGGAAACCTCTTTCTCCTGCTTTCCTTAAAATTTAAATCCTATTATGAAAAGAATCCTATATAGAATTTTCTTTAAAAATGCCTATTATATTCTTAATTCATATTTTTTTATTAAATAATCTATTACTCAAATATTTGATTATTACACAAGATTATACAATTAAGTCTACCATTGGATTTCATCTGTTAACGTATGAATAAATTTTAAAACGAGTTCTAAAAGGATGTTGTAATTGTAACCATATTTTTATGTACAATTATTAAATTGTATATTTTAACTGTTCAATAAATAAAAACATTTTATATGTCCACACTTTTTATAAGGTGGTTGATGTTATGTGTTAGAAAAAAAAAAAAAGTGTATATTCTTCCTGATTATTATGATTGTAAAAAGGGGTCCTATTGTTAAACTATCATAGAAAGTTGTCACTAAAAAGTGAAAAGTGGTCGTATCTAATCTGCATCACCTATTTTGTGTCAGTCAGTGGTGAGCTTTAGCACAGTCTCATTAAATATAACATTCTAATTAACTTCATAATAATAATAATTCAAATATTTTCATCACGGCCAATACTTATCTCATATTTTTCTTTTATTTATTTTTTTTCTGCCTTTTAATCTTCTTCGAACTAAATATATATATATATATATATATATATATATATATATATATATATATATATATATATATCTGCACATTTAAACATATAAACTATAAAATGCAAACATGTTAACCACTACATACGTGGTTGTGGATAACGACATGGGAGTCCAAGATTATATTTTGGGCCACCATCGCAATATCCCTCGCATCCAGATCTTCCAAGAAGCTCCTTGTTTTGCTTGGTATAACTCCACGAGACCAAACCACAAGCCTTTAACACTAAATCCTCTAATAGTTTTGTAATTTTTTTTCTTACTTCAAAACTTAAAACTAGTTATTTACAAGAAAACCTGAAAATTATATATTTCAAAATATTCAAAAGAATATTTTAGATTTACTTACTCTGATGTAAGTTATATGAAGTGCTTCGAGTACTCAGTATGTACATTACTAGGTGCCTTTAGTCCCGGCCGAAGGAAGCAAATATTTTACAGGGCAAGAAGAAAAGTGGTTTCTGTCGATTTTAGATTGAAATATCTTTCCTGTTATCGAAGTTATTTTTCTTCCTATCGGGGATTTTTACCCCCTCTTTACTTTTTTCCTTTCCTTCGGATATTTTTATTAAAAATATCTAAAAACATTTTCCTATCCCCTTCCGCTACGGTACTTCCACTGATTTAATAATATTTCCTTATTATTTTTTATTAAAATGAGTATAAATGTATAAAATATCAACATGTCATATTGAGTAGTAGTTATTATTTATGTATGATTTGTATACATAAAACGTGTATAAATAACATAAACAAAAATACCAGTATCATAATCGTCAAACTATCAAACAGTTGAAACTGAATAGTTTGAAATAGTTGTTTTTACGTAATTCGTCATTCTCTTACTCAAAACTCCACATTTTCAGTCGAAAAAATCCAGGAAGATCACATAATCAACACAGTTAGATAAAATACAACTTTAAATACTGACCTTCATGTGGTAACTTAACCAACAAAGTCCCAATGCAAACGATTCAACGGAGATCCTTTTTTTTTCCTCAATTTCCATTATTTTATTTTTTTTAAATATCTGAGTCGTATTTATCAATATTTAATCATATCAAAATAAACTTCACGTTGAAATATATATTTATGAGAAAGTTTTATTTATTTAATAATAGGTAACATAAAATAATATTTACTATTAATATTAATTTTTCAAGAACAAAAAATTAAACTTTAGATCCAGTTTAATCTATACAAGCTTATAAATGCAAAAAAAATATTTGCCCAACAAATTTCTGAACATATCTTCCCTTGGTTTTTATTCAGACCAATCAGCCACCAGGAGCAGTCTTATAAATATTTATTTAAAAAAACATGTACTGATAAACTTATATTATTTGTATTGTAATTATGGTGTTTATATTATGTTCCGATCATTAAAGACCATTCTCAGAATCACAGAACAACCGATATTCTGTTATTTGATTATAACAAACAATAAGGGACAGCAACCTCAAAACAATGATTTTTAACAATAGTCCCAAAAGTTGCCTATTTGGCTCATACAAGATAACTTTCATTTCTTAATTTACTAAACAACCATCCAAACCAACTATCTCCAAGCTTTCAATTACCAATAGCTTTCCGAGGCATGTGAAAAGAAGATGGGCTTGCGACCTTCTAATATAACTTTTATCATACCAATGGGTTGAGACTTAAATAGGTTATCCCCCAAACTTAGTGAATATATTTATATATAAAGTTATAAAATTTTAACGAACGAATATAAATATTTTTTTAATTTAAATAATGCCTCCATCTGGACAAACAAATTACTTGGAACCCATCTACAAGACTCAAACAATGTCATGATACAATAAATTCACATTGGCTATGGCGCTGTTTATTAGCTGCAAAGATACAACTTCCCACTCTAGAATACACATCTTGCCAATGCAATTAAATGAATAACCCGAAAACAGTGAATTTTGAAGTTAAGTCAGTTTACCTCTCAGAGACAGAATGATAGATACAAAATAAGGTGGGTATACTTTTTTTTTTATTATTATTGTTTTTTATTGATACAAATTTCTGCTATTTTTAAGTATTTCACTAAAACCTGTCAGTTCTCCTTTCTTAGTATTAAAATTAATTTCCGTTTTCATGTATGTCCAATGTTCAATGTTTATGAAAATGTTTTTGAATAACAAAAAATCGTCTACTTGAAAAAAGTTGACTTTGCGTTTTGTATGAAAGATACGAGTATTCATAATGTTACCTAGAGTTCATTTTAATTTTAAATCAATCCCCGATCTATTGGGATAGACCATGCACCCTACCCCCGATTCCCCTACCACAGACTATTTGACCGCCTGTTTAATGTTCCATTTAGCAGTTAATGTACTCGGGACTACGCTAAAGCCAGCTGACACTGACACAAATAAACAGTTGAGGGAGTCAAACAAGGCCGTTAGTTAATGTCAGTCCTCTCCCAACTAGTCGTTACTGAATGACGAAGCTGATGCAGCAGAGCACAATCGAGTTTAGCAATATCGATCCTCTGTATTGTCACCTTACAGTCGTCACCAACTGCTCTTATATTATTTTTTCATTTAACTATTGTTATATTTTCACATTTGAGGAAAAAAAATCAATTTTTTTTACACTTGTAAATAGTCTTTAAAATAAATATATTAAAATTAGTTTATTTATAAAAATATATACATGGATGATAAATGTAAATAGTTAATACGCTTAAAATATTTTTATTAGCTTGTGTTTTGTTTGGACATATCATTTTCATATTTTATTTTTCCTCTAGTAAAAAAAATGGATTATAAATGTATATAAATTTTGTAAAATACATTGTTTGGCACGTAATGCTAACAGGTAAGTATATATATATATATATATATATATATATATATATATATATATATATATATATATATATATATATACACATGTCAAATCTTATGTTCTTAAATATATATATTGACATTTAAGCTATCTAAATAGAAATTCTATTAAATTATTTATTTAAATGTACCTAAATACATTTTGATTGTGTAAATAATATTTTTATTGTTATTTGTGAAAAATTGTAAGCCCCTTGTATAAAAATTGGGCAAATAAATGTGTGTTGGGCAATCGTGCAAGTAGTGATTTCCACCCTCCCTCATCCCATCCTTTCAGAAGTATTTAATACAAAATATATACGTGTATACATTGTTGTTGTAATGTTAGTATAAAATAATATCTGGGATATTAATCTTATATAAATTACATTAATAAAACGCTGTCTGATCAATTACAAATTTCAAAAATTAAATTAAGCATTATTTCAGATTGCCAAAGATGAGGTCTTTTATTCAGCAACAAGTTCTCTTTTAGAAATAAATCTATAATTTGACAATCATTAGATACAATCTCAGCTGAATCATGTATATATTGGCCAACTTCCAGGAAAAATCACCAGACCAACTAGATTTTTGTTTTTATTACAGGACTTGGGATTTCAGGACGTATAAAAATGTGCTCTGATCAATGCTCTGTGTACATTCTATTAATATGACTTGAAGACTTGAAGAAAAAATACGAAGACGTCACAAATATTAAACAACATTATTGATGAGTTATTTGAATGACCGTGACGTAATGAAGATATAGGTGGTTCGAGTTTGAAGTCATAGAAACACAATTAAAACATAAATGTTAATTTAGTGTGCCGACGTTTCGGTCTTCACTGGTGAGCCTTCATGAGGACTAAAAGGAAAAAAAACAAAATGATTTTACAAAAAAATAAAAAGAAGCAAAAAAGAAAAATAAATAAATTAAATATTTTGTTTTTTTTTTAGATTGAAAAAAAAAGTAAAATACTAGCAGATATAGTTGGTAAGTAAAAAAAATAATAAAGTATAACAATTTTTTTATATTATACTGTTATACTTTTATTTCTTTTAATCTTTCTAATAACAAAACATTTAATTTTCTCTTTCAAATATTTATACGCAACTTAAATTTAATTTATTTATTTCATTTGCTTTTTTAAACTTATCTTTTCCAATTTCATACTGTTTTCTTATACATATATATATATATATATATATATATATATATATATATATATATATATATATATTTTAATTATCTCTTTTTTTTTTGACACATCTTTCTGTTTGTTTTTCTTCTACCTCTCACGAAGGCTTAATAGACATTGTAGTCTATGTCGACACAATAAATTAAAATTTATATTTTAATTGTGTTCCCACTACTACACATCCCAACTACCTACATCTTAAATAAACAAAGTTACTAACAATATACACAACACTGTAGGCAAATCCATTTAACTTAAATTACCTCCACACCCCATCTATATATTATTTTCTATCCTACAGGTGTTTCTCCGTCCTACAAGAATCAGTGTTTTCTTCTATATTATGTCTCAGTATGATTACTAGTTGCTTCACTCCTATACTTCGCATACACGCATTGTACATCGATCAGGTCATACTTTTGTGCACACGAAACAGAAATTTTAACAAGATACAAAAATCCAACTTGATCTTCACAGATCCTACATGCCAAACTCCATAATTGGCATGACCTCTGAAGAACCTGAATACATTTTGATAAATTTTACAATTAAACTGTACAAGACCTTTGACGTTTGACCGAAGAATAACATGGGTCCATATATCTAGAAAAAAAAGTAAAACCATAACTTCACAGACATTACAACATTACTTCTCGAAATTGCATGACTGCCCTTAATACATTATGACAAATCACAGCACACAACTTTTACTCTTCCATATAAAACACATCCTCCAGTTTACCTTGATAACGTACAGACACTTTCATCACCGCTTTCTAATGTTTGACAGCTAAATCACATGGAGTCCAAATCATTTCAAAGAAACTATTAGTTAAAGGATGAATCAGTGTATTATATTTAAATTAAAAAAAAGAAATGTTTGTTGTTCTTTATTTATTTTAAGACCTATTGTCTTTATTTTTGTTCAGTCTAATCAATCACCAACAGTTCTCCTATAAAGTTAGATAGTAACTGTTGTAGCTACAAACTCAATTGTATTTTTATATATAATGTATGTGAGGTTCTACAACCAGCAAAAAAAAATAAATAAATAAAAACTGGTATCAAAAAACACAATGTAGACATATATTTTTTTATTAGACTATTAGAATATTAACATTTTTATACAGAGATTTTTCTTTTGGAAACAATGTATTTATTTGTGGTTACCATCCTAGTGATAAAGCTGCACAACAGACCTGGCCTCTACTCCTTCAGCGGTTCTCTAGTGTCTAGCCAACCTGGTGTTCCACAAAACATCATTTATGGCGGAATTTCAGTCAGAATAATCCTATTCTAACCGACACTCCGAGTAAAGGGTACTAATAAAATTATAATATTTGTCATTTTAAGATTATAGTGTTCTAAAGGTAAGTCAGTCCAATATTTTTTTATTTTATGTTTTAGTTAACAATGGTCTGCTAGTCATCAATTCTATATAACCTTTGGCTGTAGTCCATCCTTAACTTCGAATTTTTCATCGCGAAAGCCCGCAAACTATTTTCGTACCACATGATTTTTTATGGAATTAATTTGACCAATCCTACAAGACGTTTCAACGTCGTTCAGCTTTTTATGGAAATGAATTAGGTGAACAATTTAAAAAAATCCAGCAGTCAAAACAAAGATGTCTATGTACCTAAGGACTTCTGACCGACTATTATTTTTTTTTAAGGAATGTTTATACTCAGAAGTGGGTTTTGAGGCTAATAGAAGTGAGCTTATATGAATCATAATATGAACTAAATATAATCTAATAACAAAAATCAGACACCTCACCGGGAATAACGTTTTCGAGACAGATAGCATTGATCTGTTGATAAAACCCACGCTCCTAAGTTGGCCGCTCCATTGGCAACGGCCCTGGGACATTCATTTTCCTCTTTCCATTTAATCCATTAAGCCCAACGACATCGATATTGTTGTTTTCCATTTGTAGTAATTAATTTGAAGATTTTCCATTTGCTGGCTATTTCTTTTATTGTTCCCAACTGTGTAGATAATTCATAAAAGAATCTTGATTATTTTGCTGAATTTGTTGAATACCAAGTCTTTCATACCAAAAGTTGAGATAGAATCCGTTTTTTGTTTTATATAAGGAAATGTATGTTTGCTTTGAGTGACAAATGTTTTTAATTGTAGGGTCCCATGAAAGCAAAAAACTAGATGCTCTTTAGCTCTCTTTTAAATTGAGCATTCATATATAAAATATTTTTTTCTTGATATAATTACAGAACAAGTTTTTCCCTGTATACATTTTTTGTTACAAATTTTATTATTATATCCATTCTCCAGCAAACTTAATGTTTGCTAAAGGTATATATATATATTTGGATAAATTTCTTGACTGTAATTATTAAATGTTTAGTAAGGTTCTTGAGGTTTAGTAAGGTTCTTGAGGTTCAGTCAATAAATAAAAACAACTATTTTGACGACGTTTCGAGACTATATTGTTATCATAATCATGCCAATGTTACTAGTGGATAGACTAACAATTCTAGTACACAACTGTTGTATAGAATTTTTCATAAAATAACATAGAATTATTAGTCTATTCATATCCACTAGTAACCATGGCATGATTATGAGAACAATATAGTCTCGAAACGTCACCAAAATAGTTGTGTTTTTATTTATTGACTGAACCTCAAGAACCTTACTAAACATTTAATAGTAACAGTCAAGAAATTTATCCATATATATATATATATATATAAATTATGAAGTGGTTCTTGTTTAATAAATATTTTTTAAATATATTTTTTATTTTTGAAGAGAAAAGATTTGACCCCAGTTGGGATTCGAACCCAAGTCTCCACCTCTCTAGCGTGGCGCCTTATCCACTAGGCCACCGGGCTCGTATCCGAACCAGGGAAATCTTTTCTCTTCACTGATCTATACCCCCGGGCACTCGCAATTGCGATGTACAATTCGGGGATGAATGTTCAAATTGAACATTACTTTAATTAGATCTATTGACGAGCTGTCATATATATATATATATAAATTATGAAGTGGTTCTTGTTTAATAAATATTTTTTAAATATATTTTTTATTTTTGAAGAGAAAAGATTTGACCCCAGTTGGGATTCGAACCCAAGTCTCCACCTCTCTAGCGTGGCGCCTTATCCACTAGGCCACCGGGCTCGTATCCGAACCAGGGAAATCTTTTCTCTTCACTGATCTATACCCCCGGGCACTCGCAATTGCGATGTACAATTCGGGGATGAATGTTCAAATTGAACATTACTTTAATTAGATCTATTGACGAGCTGTCATATATATATATATATATTAAATTATGAAGTGGTTCTTGTTTAATAAATATTTTTTAAATATATTTTTTATTTTTGAAGAGAAAAGATTTGACCCCAGTTGGGATTCGAACCCAAGTCTCCACCTCTCTAGCGTGGCGCCTTATCCACTAGGCCACCGGGCTCGTATCCGAACCAGGGAAATCTTTTCTCTTCACTGATCTATACCCCCGGGCACTCGCAATTGCGATGTACAATTCGGGGATGAATGTTCAAATTGAACATTACTTTAATTAGATCTATTGACGAGCTGTCATATATATATATATATATAAATTATGAAGTGGTTCTTGTTTAATAAATATTTTTTAAATATATTTTTTATTTTTGAAGAGAAAAGATTTGACCCCAGTTAGGATTCGAACCCAAGTCTCCACCTCTCTAGCGTGGCGCCTTATCCACTAGGCCACCGGGCTCGTATCCGAACCAGGGAAATCTTTTCTCTTCACTGATCTATACCCCCGGGCACTCGCAATTGCGATGTACAATTCGGGGATGAATGTTCAAATTGAACATTACTTTAATTAGATCTATTGAAGAGCTGTCATATATATATATATATATATATATATAATATATATATATATATATATATATATATATATATTAAATTATGAAGTGGTTCTTGTTTAATAAATATTTTTTAAATATTTTTTATTTTTGAAGAGAAAAAAGATTTGACCCCAGTTGGGATTCGAACCCAAGTCTCCACCTCTCTAGCGTGGCGCCTTAGCCACTAGGCCACCGGGCTCGTATCCGAACCAGGGAAATCTTTTCTCTTCACTGATCTATACCCCCGGGCACTCGCAATTGCGATGTACAATTCGGGGATGAATGTTCAAATTGAACATTACTTTAATTAGATCTATTGACGAGCTGTCATATATATATATTAAATATTGAAGTGGTTCTTGTTTAATAAATATTTTTTAAATATATTTTTTATTTTTGAAGAGAAAAGATTTGACCCCAGCTGGGATTCGAACCCAAGTCTCCACCTCTCTAGCGTGGAGCCTTATCCACTAGGCCCCGAATTGTACATCGCAATTGCGAGTGCCCGGGGGTACAGATCAGTGAAGAGAAAAGATTTCCCTGGTTCGGATACGAGCCCGGTGGCCTAGTGGATAAGGCGCCACGCTAGAGAGGTGGAGACTTGGGTTCGAATCCCAACTGGGGTCAAATCTTTTCTCTTCAAAAATAAAAAATATATTTAAAAAATATTTATTAAACAAGAACCACTTCATAATTTAATATATATATATATATGACAGCTCGTCAATAGATCTAATTAAAGTAATGTTCAATTTGAACATTCATCCCCGAATTGTACATCGCAATTGCGAGTGCCCGGGGGTATAGATCAGTGAAGAGAAAAGATTTCCCTGGTTCGGATACGAGCCCGGTGGCCTAGTGGATAAGGCGCCACGCTAGAGAGGTGGAGACTTGGGTTCGAATCCCAACTGGGGTCAAATCTTTTCTCTTCAAAAATAAAAAATATATTTAAAAAATATTTATTAAACAAGAACCACTTCATAATTTAATATATATATATGACAGCTCGTCAATAGATCTAATTAAAGTAATGTTCAATTTGAACATTCATCCCCGAATTGTACATCGCAATTGCGAGTGCCCGGGGGTATAGATCAGTGAAGAGAAAAGATTTCCCTGGTTCGGATACGAGCCCGGTGGCCTAGTGGATAAGGCGCCACGCTAGAGAGGTGGAGACTTGGGTTCGAATCCCAACTGGGGTCAAATCTTTTCTCTTCAAAAATAAAAATTATATATATATATATATATATATATATATATATATATATATATATATATATATATATATATATATATATATATATATATGGGTGTGTATGTATAATTAATATATCCCCATACAGGATCACTATGGGCTACGCTCTTATCATTTCTGGACATTTTTCTTTTTATGTCTTTCTACTCATATTCTTCTCATCCTCCCACATCTACCTCATTCATCCCACCGTTCATTTCTTACTTACCTGCCTCTATGATACCCATTCTCTACACTTCTTTCTTTATTTTTTCTTATTCTGCGTTACTTTCATATCCTTTCTCGGGCTGTAATACACTTTCCATGTACATTTCTTTCTATCCCTAACAACGGATCTATGCTGATGAACCCCATAGTCTCCATCTCATATAGTATTAATGGTGTTATGACTGCTTCGTTATGTCTAACTTTGGTGTTCCTGGAGAGATTCTTTTGAGTGTATAGATTTCTGACTAATATCTATAATATATATAGACCGTTCCCTCATCCATAATACAAATTGAAATAATCATTCTGAGAATAAAATATTGAGAAAGAGGGGGTTGAAATTATAATAAATACTTACAATCTATTTACCGTCTATTATTTTCACAGTTAAGAAATTGCTAATAATTCTGAGAATATTAATTAGAATTTTTTGTTTTTTCAAAGCTTATACTATTCTGTTATATTTTAAATGTGCGGAGTACTAAATACTGGTATACGATTTATCGGCATTGTGTTCTATAATCAACATCTTGTTGCCCCTGAAAAGTAAGATAAATCATCATGTAATAAAGTTAACATTTAGATTAAAAGTTTTCTTAAAGTTTTTTTTTTAACAAAGAATACCGAAATTACTAGAAAATATAGTAAGAAGTCAGTACAGGAGGTGAGCCCCTTCCAACGTACGATCACACTATACCAAAAGTGCAATAAAGTACTGCGGTACTGTAGGCCTATAGCGCCGTTTTCCTCAGGCCTACACTGGCTGTGAAATCGAATAGTTTTTATCTTATTGCTGTTATTCCATAGTATATTTGTTAACCCTTACATATTAGTGTAGTAAGTCATTTGTAAGTTGTTAAAGATCTAATCTTCCACCAAAAGGCCAATATTTGATAGCCAAATCTACTAAACAGTTTTTAACAGCCTCTTACTTATAAATAAATAGTTGTTAATAGCCTCTTTCTTCATAGTCGATTTACCATATAAATCTATTAATTTATATTACCGGCAATCATTTAAACGCCTATAAAAAAAAAAGAGGGAGCAGCTATTTTAGCTAATTTCATATGTTTTTTTTCATTTATCAAAGACTTTAAATATTAAAAACTTATGTTTCCCATTAATTTATATACCTTCGGCTCTACCTCCTGTTATTAATTAGTATAAAGAATAACAGCAACTAATATTAAGACTAACCATTCTACGTTTTTTAACGAGACCTTAAAAAAAAATGATTAACTATAAAAGCTATCTTGAAAAATTACACGGATAGGTAGACGAACTAGAAAATATAGCTGCAATTGGCATAGCTTATCTTAGCGAAAGCTCACAAAAAGTTGGATGAGAAATGTCCTTGCTTTATGGTTAAATTGTATTTATGTTTTTTCAGGAGTAAATAGAAAATATATTTATAATAAATATATAAATTTTTAATATTTGAATCTTTGGGCCCCACTATACCATCCAATTCGTCTTGTATCCAATTATTACAATTCAAAATGCTTCGAAAAATCTTCAATGCTCCTTACTTTGTCACAAACAAACTAATAAACAAAGATATTAATGTAGCATGTGTTGTTGTAATAGCCCAAACCGGATTCGTATCCTTTCACAGCAAACTCCATAACCATTTAAATCCACTAGTATCACAAATTGCTTCACATTCTATTCTACATATAAAACTCCGAGGCATCTGAAAACATAATGAGACTTTTTAGAATAGTACTTTATTGTTACCAATTGATAGTTATTAGCTTTACAAGCAATATACACGTCATTTTAAGCATTATCTTCACACTTACTTGATGTATTTTATTTTATATTTTACAATTTCAGTATATAGCCATAAACTGAAAAAAACTTAATCTTCATTCTCATATGTCAATCTTTGTTTTCAACTGATTAACAATCAGTGAATTTAGTAAAATACACTAAATCACTTAGCGTGAAATGCATTAGAAGGGGAAGAACACCATGGCACCTCCTTCTAACGTAATTTTGTTTATAGACTATTATCTGGAATGTTGTGGCCACGTCGTTTATGAGTGTTGGGGTGTCTATGTAGTCTATCGTGAAATCGTTTCTAAAGAAAAATGAACTAATTAAATCATTTTCAAAAAGCTAAGTGGTAGATATAAATATATATATACGCCAAAATTATTAGATATAGGTTCCAGCAGCTGTTAGAACAGAATCAAACCAGCTTGAAAAATTGTGAAAAAACAATGTGCCTGCACTACTCTTGGGTTGAATCGGTATCGAACTTTCGGTTATGCTAAAACTCATTATTATTACTTTTTTTTATAAGAATTGCTCTGAATTAAAGTAAAATAATGTTCTTGGAATCGTTGAGTACAAGTCAGATTTTTTTAATAGTAATTTATAATATCCAATTTAAATTGTAAACCTAAAAGTTTAATAAACTCTGAAACTGAATCTGGGGAGCGAACCTTGGTGGAACTAATGAGACCATAATTTTGAGAATTTAAAGGACACAATTACAAAATGGATAAAAGGAACAAAAGGGGACTCTGGTTAGAAAAATGTCAACAGCCGACAAAACAGTCCTTTACATATTGTAGGGTGTAGTTCCATGAGGAGAACAATAAGGGCGGCAGAATAAAAGCTGGAATTTACTGCCCTGCAACTTGGAATTAAATGCCATACTCCTCCCTTAATCTGGAGAGCGGTTTTCCCTTCGTCCTCAACACTGAGTTAGCCTCTCTGTTATACGCTGGTTGTGCGCTTACTTTCGTAGGTTAGTTTTCATATTGGTACTAAGCTTGATAGGTCTCTAAATCATATAGCAAAGTCACAGCTCAAGAGCTAAAAATATAAACTCGATCGCACCATAATTCTCAACTCTGACAATAAGCCTGAATTGTATAGTGATGGGCCACTGATAAAAAATATTATCTTACAATTAGTTTAAATCAAGTATCAAACGGAAACAAGTTGCATGTTTTTCGGAAAGCTATATATTTACATTCGGGTAGAATCAGTATGAAAAATGTGTTTAGGTTACAGACAATATAGGGTTAAGTAAGTAAAGGAGCTAATGTAGTTTTTACAGGTGAAGTTGACATTATGTGCAAACACCAACAAAGTCTACACAAAAACCTCCACGTTTTGTACTCGATTTTTTATTATTAATGAGTCATACTAGAATAATATTAATAATAATATAGTAGTAATAATAATATTTAAAAAACTAATATTATTATAATAAATAATAATAATATTTATTATTTTTGTTATTAATGAGTCAAGCTAGACTCTAATGTAACCATGAAGTGGGAATTTAATATTAAAAATATTATTATTAATTAATAATATTATTTTTGTTTTAAATAAGTAGCAATAATAATTACCACAATAGGTAATACTTGTAACTTTACTTTACTGTAAAGGATGGTTACACTCTTAAAACACAGTTAGTCCCCGTAAAATCATGAATCATGTTCTTAAAAAATTCCTCTAAATAGTTCCAAAATACGTCTTTCAACTAGATCCGCTATGGTAATAGTTGACATAAACAGTACAAGCATAAAATTAATTTAACTCTTTCGTAAGGTAACTTATAACTTGTAGCATACAACATGAATACATTTATAAATACACTCAATCAAAAAATAAACACTTCCTTTCACTAAAACGTACTTACATAAGCATCGCAAATACTGCTAAACAGACTGTAAGAACAGTGTTAATAAACTCCAAATTTTTGTGGAAAAATACTCAGGACAATCACAAAAGCACGATGGCCCGTAAGGGACATAACTCTACATACAGGCCTTCGCATTCTGACTGTTAACAAACAAATTCAAAACCACATAGCCATACCACTCAAAAACGATATGGCCACAAAGAACATACCACAGAACAATCGGATAACACGGAAAAGGAGCTGTGTGGGAGATTTCTTTAATAACAATTTATATTCAAAAGAAAAAAAATTCTGGTAGTTGTACTCGGCTGGTTTTGAAATTCAGCTGCTTAAGTTAAACCATGCATTCAAATGTGGTTTTAACTTTCACATAAAACCGTTTTGATAGGGTCATTTTATATTTGAATATACGCAAGAGAAAAGGAATTAGAGGTTAAGGTTGCTGTTATTCAACGAACTGATTTTTTTTTTATTATGTAGCTGAGGAGAGAAAACTTTGGTGTTAAATCCATTGGAGTCAAAGTCGCTAAGAACTACACTTCAGAAACTGCTTGATTAAATAGTTTTAGAATTATAACGTGAGAAATATACTTGTTTAAATAATTAAAGACACTCCTTTCGAGAGAGAGAAGAGGGATGCCATTTGCTCAATAAGGGATGAGATGGGAGAAGTTTAGGAGGAGCCCTCAGGTGTTCCGCCCTAAGTAGTTCACGCTCTGATGAAGTCACTCAACTTTTATTCCAACTGCCACAGACCTCTGCATATGAACGCCATGTCGCCTTCCTTTTGAATATTGATAGACATTTCCTCTTCTAGTGCTGGCGGTCCTTTAACCACCACCTCCTTTCCTCTCTCTTATATTATACATTTTAGGTTTACTTTCGCTGTTTTATATTTGTCTTTATCTGCCAAATACATTTCCTCCACAGAAAATCAATTAATCAAAATTTAAAAAAATAAATAATCTTATGAAATATACCTTGAAATACAAAAATAATTTGAAATTTTTTATGACCTAAAATAAACATTATTATACTGTCAGGTTATACACATATTGAAACGAAATGAAAAAATAAACTTTATTCTGGGACTTACTGACCCCTAAGAATAAAAATAATGCACAGTTAAAAGTAAAATTGTCTGGCCTATTATTTACAAATCTTTAGTAATTGCAGCATACATTTTTTACAGAAAAAAAATTAAATTAAATTTAAAAAAAATAAAAATAAATAAATATATGAAATAATAATTATAACATAAAATACAATCGTATGTATATGAACATATAAAAGAAAGAAAGAGAAAAACAAAAGTAATTCTAAGTATTCATTTGATTATTAACATATTTGGGGAAGATTGATTGTCTAAAAGGTACAGAAATAAGTTATTTTTAAAGAAAGTTATGGAAGCTGCTTTAGGAATAGAAGCAGGTAGGGAATTCCAGAAGGTGGTACCACGAATGATGAAGGATTTGTCAAAGGAAGCGGTTTTATGTGAGGGGATGTAGAGGTTATAAGTTTGGGATCTAGTGTTTAGGAGGTGGATAGAAGAACGCAGAGTTAATAGATCAAGAATATAGGAAGGGTTTTTGGTTTTTAGACATTGGAATAGGAAAGTACCCAGAATGTATTGCCGTCGGAAAGAGCTACCCAAACTGCGTATCGGCAAGCAACGTGTGACCACCTGGGGATCCCGAAGATAAATCTAATGAAACAGTTCATCAGTCTCCCCAGCTTCATCTCTAGATCCTCAGACAGTCCCCATTAAACCAAGCAACCGTAATTAAAGCAAGGGAAAACAAGAGAGGACACTAGAAGCTGACGGGTACTCTGGGAAAAGGAATCTCGAGATATATTCTGTTATTTAAGGATTATGATGGATTTTTTTGGAAATTTGGGCGATATAGTTATTCCAGGATAGGTGGTGATCAAAGGTGATTCCTAAATTTTTAATAGAGTTTTGTAACTGAATAGGAAGGTTATTGAGGTAAAGCAATGGATAGTAAAGAAGGGTTTTGAGGATGGGTTTTGAGCCGATGAGAATAGCGTTAGTTTTCTTTGAATTCAGATATAACGTATTCTTCACTGCTCAACGGTTGATGTCATCAATGTCTTCCTGAAGTTTACGAGATGCCTCGAGCATATTTGAAGGATGAAAAGATTGGTAGATTTGAAGGTTGTCTGCAAGTAGGTGATAATTGAAATAGTGGATAAAGCTGGGTAAATCATTGATATAGATAGAAAATAGGATTGGTGATAGGAAGGATCCTTAAGGAACACCTTGGGTTAAAGGTAGGGAAGATGAAGGAGGACTGTTGGGTATGATGACTGTCTGGGAACGATGAGATAAGAAGGAGTGGAACCAATTTAGGGCACTATTAGATGGGGAGAAGTTTTGAAGTTTAGATAGGAGAATTGAATGGTTAACACATATTCCTTATTAAACAACAACATATTCCTTATCCATATTACTTATACATATTAATCTACACGAAGATGTCACCCAGGCTATATTTATCTAACAAACTAGGAATATTCTAAAATAATTAATTAATAACCAAAGTGAGCCACAATACCCACTCCCAATTAAATTGAACTTCTCTAACATCAAAGTTTCTTCTCATAAAGAAATACGTGGGGTCGGGGTAATTAAGATAACAATAGGAGAACGTAATCTAAAATAATTATATGACAGAGTGAAATACAACTGGTTAAGGAAGTTGACTGATCTTAAATGACAAACAAGGTACAGTAGAAGCTCACTAACCCGAACCATGAGGGGTCAAGGGGTAGGGCGGAACGGCCTAAACGTCGGATTAACCGGAGATCATAATGAAACACATATTTTTAAAAGTGTGTTATAATTATATTAAAAGATATACATTCGCATTTTTTTTTAAACTTATTTAAAAACAGTTACCTACATAAAACGATTATTTAAAAAAAAAAAAATTTAATTTTGGTCCAACTACTGCCTATTTTGGAGAAAGGTTATGGATTCTCGGATTTTTAGTTAAGGGATGTGAGGAGTTTGCGCGCTACGTATCATCACAAATATTTCTGATTGCTAATTTAAAAGTTATGGGTTTAACACAAAGCAAGTATCTTTACAAAAATCTTATCAATATATATTTATTGTAGTAAACTCCTGCCCCTAAGGTCATTGCCAACACATATTTGATTAAATTATGTAATAGTATATTATTATTTTTTAGACTACGAGTCTTCTCCGAGTGAACTTTTCATGCGTTTGACTATTTCCTCAGCCCCCTCAATCGCCACCTGACACACACACATACGTATATATTTTTCATTTTTATATTTTTTTATCTTTTCATAAACAAACTGCTCACAAATTGTAGTGGACCACTCTTCGAAAGTTAGATAACACTCTTTTTTAACCATAATTCTGGTCATTGTTTGTTACATTTGGGTATAATAAATTATGTATTGATATTGGTATTTGTATAACAAAAAAAAATACACTAAAAAAATTAAGAAAAATATTTTTTTTTAAATATAAATCAAAAAAATTTTTTCATTTTAATCTTCTTCAGTAGGGTGTTGGAACCTCTCTACTTTGAATGCTTCACATCGGCGGTTCGTACTTCTAATTATGCTCAATATTTAATGTTGAGGTTAAAAGTCTATTCCTCAACAAAGCTTCAGCAAGTTAATCAAGTTGAGCAAGTTGATCTGAACAAGGCGAACGCATGTGTGATTGGCCTCGAAGTTTGTTCCAAACATGTGTAATTGGCCTCGAAGTTTGTTCCAAACATGTGTAATTGGCCTCGAAGTTTGTTCCAAACATGTGTAATTGGCCTCGAAGTTTGTTCCAAACATGTGTAATTGGCCTCGAAGTTTGTTCCAAACATGTGTAATTGGCCTCGAAGTTTGTTCCAAACATGTGTAATTGGCCTCGAAGTTTGTTCCAAACATGTGTAATTGGCCTCGAAGTTTGTTCCAAACATGTGTAATTGGATTCATATTATTAATCAATTAAACAAAATTATAAAATATCTTAAATTCCTTAAGTGGTCCATTTCATTTTGTGAGCAGTTTAGTAGAGTGACTGCATTCATAATAATCCGTATTAGTTGGAATCCTCGAGCAGGGCGGATTGTAATGCATACTTAAACATTAAACTATTTAATAAATATATACTTCTATTTATACTTCATATAATTTTTATGACGAATGCAGTTACAATTATTAATAAAAATGTATAAAGAGCAAGAATTATGTAACAGTAAAAAATCATTGTTCAAATTACACAAAAAAAAAATTAAAAGGAGACCCTAACTTGTCTAATGATAGCTAATCCAAATAGAGGAGAAAAGATAAAGAGGAGTTGTTTGGAGAGTGTAATTTAGCTTAAGATGTCCATTAACAACCTCTACCCCGGGATTGGGCCCTTTACTATAAATATGCAGATTGTAAGAGGAGCCGGAAGGTGTAGGGGAGGATTAATACAGAAGGTTCTAAGTGCTAGTCTGGAACCTGGAGTCTGGGGTCTGGAACCTGGAACCTGGAAGAAGCATTAAGATAAAAGGAAAGAAGGCTGAAGGACGGGACTCCTTAGACTCGCCCATTCGCCCGGTTTATTATCCAATATTTCGGAACCGAGCCCACTTTTAGCGGCTTCTTTTTTTCACCTTATTCAGATTTCACGGCTCCTGAGGAAGAGAAAAGTAGAATTTACGACGATGTCTAGGGTCTTGTTCAGTTAGTGAATGTAAAATGCCTCTTCATCTTAGCCAACGAGCTCTCATCTTTATTTTAAGTTGTTGGGAAAGAACATGATATAATAAGCCATAGTAACTTACATATTCTGACATATAATACTAAATGGTGAAGCCATATGTTTTCTATGAAAAACATTATGTCCAATTACATTGTAGTTCTTAAACCAGTCTCCTTAGACAAGTTCTGTGTATCGGGTAACCGTTCCCTTTAATTTTTTTCTGTGGCTTAGTATATATAAAATTAAGTATCATTTCAAACATTTCCTTAAACCTCCAAATACCCTAGCAGCGCTATCCACTTCCGTCACCATGCCAGCTTTCTTTTAACCCTCATTCTAGTAAATTGTCACACAACTTGACTTTAGCATTTTTTTTTTTTTTTTTTTTTTTTTCTAATCTGGTGAACTTACTGCAAATATTTCACCCTTTCTCCCTCGATCAGGGAAATACGAGTAAACAGTTGTTAGCATTTTGTGGCTGTAGGAAGGCTATCAACAGGTTTTATCAGTTTATTTATTTCGACAACCAGAACTTGCAGCCAACTTTCCCAAGAAGCTAACTTGTTTTTTCTATAAAGCAAGCCAAGGAAAGTTTTAATTTCAGTCATTAATATTTAGTTTACCAAGTTGTTTTACTTTCTGAAATTATCAAGTAGAAGTGGAATAATTCATTTTTTATGACTATTTATTAATATTTATTTGCAGGGATGACACTTTGCACTGAAAAAGAGGTCTGAGAGTAATAATTATTGGGATAGTGTGAAAATAATTCAGTTTTTGAATATTCATTTTTTTTTTCAGGCAAGTGCTTGTAAACAAAGATAATCCTCCAGCCTAGTTAATAGATTATAAGCAATGGTTATTAATCGATCCTCCTATACCATCATGCGTACCTTAAGAAAGTCTAACTTACTTCAAAGAAGACTATTAATAGTTTTTCAGCTAGGTTGCGAGGTAAACACATAAAGGCTACGCTCCAATTTACTGAACTTGCGTTCGTTTCGCTGAAAGAGCTTCCTGGGAAAGGGAAAATTAAAAAAGAAAAGGGGGGGGGGAAGTGGGGGGGGGGGGTAAAGAGGAGAGAATGCGTGCCCCCAAGGGGATGATTAATGCCTTTTTAATTTAGCCTCGCTCGTAATGGAACCAAAGCTCTATCTTCTAGGGCCAATTTAAGTCTTAATCTAAGTCTCGCCTCTCTGTGGAAGATCTTCCTAGGAAATGATTGATTATTTAATATTATAAATGTTACATATAAATATAACCATAATAAATAATATTCCTTTGTATGTAAAATTTAACTATCTTAGGCCAAAATTACTATTCATAAAATTGAGAAAATATTATCAGAAAAATGAAACGAAGCTAGAGGAAATCATAGCTGAAATATTTTTAAATCGTATACATATTATAAATTATATTTATGTAATTAAGATATACTGAAGTAAATTTATTAAAGAGTATCAAATGAGAGGCTGGAAATTATCAACAAATTAAAGAAATGTTGAAACGCAATTCGCAATTCTCCTAAAACTCAACAAGCCTTGTGCTCCTTTTCCCTCCGATAATTTAGCTCTAATCCCTCCCAACTGGAGAACGGATTACCATAGAAGTCTTGAAAAGTGACCTACATAGAGTTAGAAAGGCCACCGTCAGAACATAGATAATTAAGAAATTTGAACATTTATTTGGCTAGCGCTCTGAATTAACATATTCGTTATACTGAGAGACCACAAATAAAAGGAAATGAAAAAATTACATTTAGCAAAATTCCCAGACATGCGGGGGGGGGGGGGGGAAGGTCAGAAGTAACTGAGAAATAGATACCAATAAAAACTATGACAATCCATATAAAATAATTTAGCTTATAACTATAAATATCTTAAATTATTCAAAAATGTGTCAACATAGTAAACTGAAAAATAGAATTAATTCTACAATAAAATGTCATCTAAATCCTCTTTCTCAATCTCAATCCAGAATGACTCACTTCCCAGTATGTCAAATTTAAAGAAAACATTTTTTTCTCCTGTTAGGTAATTTGGCTCCTGATTTGACTAGGCTAAATTTTAAAATAACCTATCGGTGCTGATGGCTTCTTATATTACAGATGCATTTATTTTAATGGTCTATTTGAAAATTTTAGAATGTTAGTAGATATTTGTGGATGCAATATTCTTCAGTTGATTACAATTTATGCAGAAGGAGATTTGGCTGGCTGAGTGGCATCTTAGCAGGGTATCTTGTAAGAGTATTCTCATCTTAATATGAGCTTCCTGAGAATAAAAAACTAGCACGATGAAAAATTGACTAGATATTATGAATAAAAAATACAGCATTTTTAACAGGTTTTTTTTTTTATTAGAGATTAGAATATAATGATTAAATAATGGGGTATTACAAATAAATAGTCAAAGAATCGTTGGAATCGAGAATCGACACAACTGTACTTGAAATGCTTGCATGTGTGGAGTTAGGCTGGTCTCCCATCCAGCGCCTCTCCAGATGACTGATAGGGGGATAATCACCAAATATAGTGGGTACCGGGGAAATAATGCACTCAGGGTAGACCTAATCCAGTCAGGAGAAGGAAGGTCTCCATGTCGTGTTGAAGGTGGCCTTCCTAGAGCAGGAGAACCTTGTAGAAAAATATGCTGCTCCAGGTTGAGGGTAAGGTGTAATTGAGCTTGCAACTCAATCCCGAAAAACTCAACATATTGTGAATCGTGAAAAAATAAACCTGGCAACCTTAACCCTTGGCGAGCTGTATAGCCATGGAATACTAATAACAATAGAGTAGAAATGATTACACGGCAGGACAGGAATGAATACAATTAATCAAATAACTCGGACGCCAATAACACATGTCTGAAAAATAATACCTATTGAAAGTTGTTTGTATATTGATAGCTGATTGGTATGTACTTTTCTGCGCTAAATTCAAAAATGCAACCCATATTTTTATATCACGTCAGGTTATCTCATAAACTCGGAATGTACTTTGAGGGAAACCCAAATGTAACCCAATTTTCACATTTTTTTTTTTTTTTTAAGTTAAAGATTTTATTAAACACAAAAGAAATATTACAATTTACATCCACACAAAAGAATACTGTAATTAGAATAATTTCATACTTAAAAGTGGCTCATTCACTTTCCATCAAAGCTTCTTTCAGTGCTCATCCTACTGTGCACATGTTGAGGATTGTCCCTTTTTAACATCCAGCAGTAGTCTGCTATCATGTTGACGCTCCCCCTTCCCTGGTACTTTCTCTCCATTCCCTTGATGTCTTGATGGAACCTTTTCCCCTATACCTCACTTACAGCCGTTAGGTTTGCCGAAAACAAGTCAAGGTGCGAGTCCAGAAAATGAATTTTTATACTCATGTTACAACTAAGTTTTTTGAAGTTGTCCAGCATGTCTGCGAAGTAACTGGAGCCAAAAGATGCTTTTCTTTCAGTCTAGAGCCTATAACCTTTGCTGAATCCTTAGGTAGTCCTCTCTAACGAAATCGGTCAGTTTGGATTGGATAAACGGTATAAGTTCACTCGATTTTAATTAGGAGCGTAGCGATCACCGTCATCATAACTATCACATGACTGAGGCTAGAGTTTGGGATCATCTAAAATATCATCTAGGGTATTTGGAGGGAAAGGTACTGGTATTTTGAGAGCATGAGGAAGCGGTCGAATAGCTGACGAGATGTTCGGGATGTATCTGTAGCTGTAGCTGACGGGATGTATCTCTTCGTTGTTTTTCAAACAGAGACATTGCAGGTTACAAGAATACATTTGTTCATTTTTATTCATTACTATTTTTTGGTTCCCTGGACACCCTGAAACCATTGTCTTAGTTCTTCGATACAGATTGAACAAACTTGGTGTGGAGCCCAAGGCTTATCTTGATCTCCCAATTTTATGCCAAAGTATGCCATGTACACTTTTCTTACAAATTCAGGAGTGTTTCTTTGTTGCTTTTTAACTGTGCAATCACCACAAATGTAGCAGAACCGGTGAGTTGATACATACTCTGGAAGCCTTTGTACATGAATCAATCACAAAAGTGTAAAACAAAATCTGTCTCTACTTTACATAAACAGCACAGATTTAACAAGTGAATTGATTAATGACATTAGAGTAAGAGTGTGGTAGAAGGAAGATTGAGCATTGATAGACATGCACAGACATGAGAGTGATGCAGCTAAGCTTGTAGATTCTAGTCCAGCCTAACAAATGTACAAATGGCTATAACGAAAATCACATAACTTCCTCACATTAAATTTTAAAAACATTTCAAAGCTAATTGCAATAATTAATGCGGATCATAAAAATATTATTCTCAAACTTTGTCATGCTCCATAAGTTAGAAAACGTCGAATAGCAAAAAATTTTCTTGTTGATTGTGAGGGACTGTACGTGATGGAATTATTTCACTATCTTTCCTGAAATAAGCGCTGAAAATACTATAAAGTCCACTGATTATATTTAAAACAATATTTCTTTTGCAGACCTGTGTAGCTAGGGGATAGTGTGTCTGTAGGAACAATATCTATATTAATATAAATAAAATATTAAGTAAGCCCTCAAACTGTGTGTTCCAAAACTGCAATACTTCATTATTTCCATTACTGAGACTATTCTTAAAACGGTTCCTGATGTTGGACTCCCGAATATGCAGGAATAGGCGAGAGAAGTGAGATCGGAATAATCTCATCCCCGGCCATATATCTGCAACTAATTGAAGTGGATACCATCTCTGGATCTCTGGAGGTAGCAGTGTAGGGAGCTGGGGGGGGGGGGGGGGCTAACCAACTCTGGCTAATTATCTCCCAACCAGGAACTTGTTAATTTCCAGATTGATCATCATTAACTAACTGTTCCTGCTTAAGATACCGCCTCCCGCCACCTAAGCTACCTCACCACTATACTTCAACACTATACCTCTATAATATACCTCACCACTACTATATATGCCTCTCGCTGGGCGTATCTGTTCTTCCGACGTTATAATCTTCTGGTATACCAAGGTCTTCACACGCCCAACTCGGAAACAGGAACCGTTAATTACTTATCAACTTCAGAATACAAACTAGAAGGTCCGATATGATTGTACCCGGCCCAAAAATAAATTAAAAAAAGTATGAAATTGTAACTGTTGATGTAAGCATGATGATATAGGAGGATAACTACAATTAGTATCGGTGAGTGATTTACCAGTTCTATTAGACACCCCATAGAAGCTAGGGGATACGGATAGATATACCGATACGGAAAACTGGACGATCAAAAAACCACAGATTAAATAAAACCACACATATAAATAAAAATAACCATATATATTTAAAAAGAATTGGAAACGGAACTAATACATAACGAAGAAAATCAAATTTAAAAAATAAAAATTTACGAATCACTAGAAGTAATAAAATCATTTAAAACCAAACCAAAGTTTTCTTTAAATTGCTATTTTAAAAGTCTTCCCAATAAGAACAGAAAACTAAATTAGTCATACTATAATTCATAAGATTGTCTATTTACTTGATCATTTAACTGACTACCAAACTTGTCTCTATAACTCCTGAGTGTACTCTAGGAATCGATAGCTTCAAAACCCCTCTCGCTTTGGCTCCTTAGGTAAATATAAATATGATTGATTTCTATTTTGAGGACTGTGAATTAAATGCAATAAAAACTGAAAAATATGCAAATATATTATTATTTAAAAAAATATATATATAATACATATTTATACATAAGTACAATCTCACGTTTGAGAAACTAGTTATGATAAAAATGGAAACGATAGGAAGAGGATAATTAAAAAGCAACAAATGTTGTGTCTTGGTGGACACTGCCTGGGAAACTAGGTAATGGAATGATGGTAGGAAGAAGAGAAATAAGAAAATTGGTGTGATATTCTAAGTTATTAAAAGGAGCGAGAACGAGATATTATTTCGGATAAGCAATTTCAAGAGAAGCGTATACGATCAAAAGTTGAGAATCAAACACGAACTCATTTATATGACAGGAAAAAAAATAATAGCTATTTTTCGGTTTTATTTATATTTATATTTTCGTCTACTCCGGGACATCTAGCTATGACTAAATATGCACAAATATGAAAAATAAAAAAAAACCCAAATTGATTTTAAATGCCTCAAAAGAAATACATTTTGATTACGAGTATAATAGATATTATAATTGGTTAAGGGAAATATACAGATTTATGTATAGTCTGAGCGCTGGCTGCTGGCACTGGGAAAAGTGGAGGGAGGGAGGTGTGGCAGGTCAGGACCAATGAGAGTGTTACAGGGTTGCCGGTTCTCTTTCCACCTACCTTCATTACTGATTTACAACAAAGAGGTTCATTACTTTTCTACCTCTCAAAAAGGTCACAATGAGTTTTCGGTTTTTATGTTTAAATTCTAAGTTATTATTATAAAGTGTCAGCGGAAAGCAGCACATCAAATCGTAAGGTGCTCACATTACAAGCTCGCGAAATGGTTTTGAAAATGAAACATTGAAACATTTTATTTTTTACTTGAGATAGAATAGGAAAAAAAACTTTAAGATGGGGCTAAGTCCCTTAAAAACCAATTATGAATAGAAAAAAATCGTCTCTGGCTATGAGATCCTTTGTTATTGCTAATATTGATGATATTATATTGCTAATAAACAAAATATAATTAAAAATTACATTAAATGAAAATTATAAAAAAAAGAATGAAACTTGACAAAAATAATTAAATTTAGTTATTAGATGAACAAAAGATAAAATAATGCTAACTACGATCCTTAAAATGGCTAAGCTGTAGTTATAATAATAAAAACATACTTTAACAAAATAAAACCAAACAAACATGAAATAATTAAAAGAAAGATCTCGGCAAAGAATGTGAGGGTTAAGAAGCTATGTCAACGTTGCTACCTCTCGTCTCGTTTGCTAGGTGCCATCAGCCAGCGCTCAGATAACATTTCAAAGCCCTACTTATCATACATTTTTAATATTGATATATGTAATCTGTTAATCAAATTGCTGATGTTTTGAATTTTTATGATTTTAGAACTAATAATAAATGACATTCGAATCTAGTCTTTTAATAAAACATTCCATAAGAAGTTGCAAAAAATTCTCCAATCCTAATCAAACAAAGCTTTGAAATTGTTAGTATTTTTATCATAAATTCATCTGATATTCAAATCAGCCGTTCTAAAGTAAGAAGGAGATAAGTATGGTTTTATTTTTGTCTACTGGATTCACGTGCCATAGACCATGAAGTGGATGAATACTATAAGCTATCAAGTTCTCAGAAAACTGGAATTTTGATTATGAGAAGTTATTAATATCCCAAATCTATTTAAAAATTTCCAGATATTAGCTGTTAAAACAGAATATTCGAAACCAACATACTTTATTGTTATATTGAAATAATTTCAGTGGTTAAAATAAATTGAACCAGATCGGATAAATCATATTAGCTGAAAATTAACCTTGGGTTTGCATGAGAGCCTCCATTATAGGATATTTCCACTCGATTCGTTTATTTGACAATATCTGCCAGTTGCCGGCTCCACGTTTTCTCAACGAATTTCACAATGCTGAATTGTGTGGGCTTGTTTACAGATATAAATGTATTTAACTTATACCAATCATACGCAACTTTGACTTTATTTTATTTTTAATACCTTTAAGTACTTTTTTTAGTTAATTATTTTACTGGAGCAAGCATATTTCTATTAAATTATTGTACCTATTTAATATGTTATAAATGATGTTTATTATACATGTCTATCACTTCATTTTTTTTTCCTTTTAAAGAAATTTTAAACTGCCTAAATCGGTGATTTACTAATCAAGATCGAGAAGGTGTGGTTTTGAGCCCCAAACTTTATTTTTCATCTGTGCTTTAAATTTTTAAAAATGTACAATTCGACTATTAGTAAGATAAAAGAAGTAGATAAATACTAAAAGGGAAAAATTAGTTCCCGCCGCACAGTAGTCCGATTACGTATTCAGCTGATAAAAAATGAATGTGACTCCTTTAAATCCGGATTAAAGGTATTACAAACAAGAGATAACATGTTTCTGAGTTCAGAACAAAGGTACAAAGACGAGGAGGCAAGTAAACAAGCGTTAGTAAACAAATTGCTAATTGGACCATATCCCAACCAATTAGTTCTGAGTTTTCTTTTGAGCGTAGAAACAGTTTTATTAATCATTATTTTGTTTATCTATTAATACAGTTTAATTAATAATTAGCTGACGGAGCTCACTCTTTTTGTGTGTGTAGGACTTGTAATACATAACACTTTTCTCAAGAATCGATGAAATTGAGAATCAGCTATTGTTATCGATACAACCCTAAAATTTATCAAATATTATTATGTAATGCAGTATTAATTATTATTTACTACATCGATCGCAATGGTGTTCTAATCAAATTTAAATAACAGAAAATTAAATAATTCTCAATATATTGTATGTGGTTTCAAAATAATGATATTTGCACTGTTTATATATTGGACTAGATCACACACACACCCGGCAAAGTGTTGGTGTAACCTAATGTGAAGACTATTATAAAGTTAGATTGCGTTTGTTTCCGAAGCTGAAGAAACCTATAGCCCGACCTAATAAAAACAAAACATGTCCGAGGTTGGCAAGACTGGAAGTTATTATGGTTTCCTGTCCGTGGCTGGGACTTTGGCAAAAGTTATTGTGACCGATCGCTCCTGCCCCAACAAAGCTCACCGGATTTTCACGCCGGAGATGGATCGTGGCGTTCCCTGATTCATCGATTTAGATAGCACATTCGATACGGTCACTCATCTATATTAGTCTACCGTATTAGGGAACTTTATAGGAGAGGCGCTGAATATAAATAGATGATGTTTGCTCAAAAAATTTTAGGAGCAAAATGTTGTTTTAAAGCAGTGATTTATTTTTTTTTTAAACTTGTTTTCACTTGAATAAAGAAGACTTTAATGTAAACATTTCAAGAAATGATTACATTAAGAAACAAATGGTTAAAGATCATTATTGGTAAATTTATTTATTGTTGTTATTGATACCTTGAGAGATTATTTAATAGTTTTATCTCTATTAATAATAGATCTCGTTCCTAGTGACACTGTAGCCCCCAACTATTGCTCTCTCAGTTATTGAATTAATAATATCCTACCGTGTAAACGATTCTATTTTCTTGGGTCGATTAGTGATTTGTGATGTTTAATAGTTCATATAATAAATATAGTTTAATAGTTATTAATGTTGGTGAATATTTTTTATCTGTGTCTGTGTTCGGGTAGTCTGCCTATGTGTCCATAGAATTTCAGTCTGCGTTTCCTGATGTCTGCCTCGATGTTTTAAAGTTTCTCTATGGTTTTATTATATTGGAGTCGGTAGCCATCTTCAGTCTTTGATGGTCCTATAATTTTCTTTCTGCTTTCTTGATGTTTTCCAATGCTTGTTAAGTACCAGGGTTTTAGTTGCGTACAAGGCTGCCGGTTTGATGACAGTGTTGTAGTATCTGATCTTAGCTTGAATAGATAAGCACTTTTTATTGTAGATTTGATAAGTTCTACCATAGGCTTCCTTTAGCTTCAGTTCCCTGCTTTCTTGTGATCCCGAAGGCTCGAGAATTTCACCCATATATTTGAAGTGTGGAACTCTTTCAATGATACCGTATTTTGTGTATTATATTGTGTGCCAAAGAACACTGCCAATTGTGTGCCGAAGAACACTGTCTTCTCTAAAGCTATCAGAAGACCCACCTTTTTTGAACATTCTACTAGAGTTCCGGTATCTCCATCCTTCATCATGCAGGTATCACCATCCTATTCTTATTTCCCGAGTTCTTCGTAAATAGGGGTTTATCCCCTCCATCTAACCTTTGAATTTCATCCCTCGAAATTTGATTTGAAACTGCTTCGAGGGTGTTCGAGGTACCTGCCGACAAAGGACAAATTAGGTCAGACCCAGGCTATACTCTCATTTGGTGTCCTACTGAAAATCCTGAAATAAAATGAATTCTGAAGTCATAAAAGAGTTAGTCACTGCTTATATTAACTGATGGTGGTCGTTGTTTCACAGCTACTTTCAGAATCATCACAACGAACTTTTCTTTATCACAACAATATTCAACGTGAATTAAGGTTGATAAGAGACTTTAAAGATAGAGTACAATGCATCTAAATTAGAATATATTTACATGAAAATATATTTCGTAAACGGGGGCTACTTTGATACAGGTTTTGCACATTTTGCGCTACAGTACGATCGTTTTGTGGATCTTTAAATTTTCTGAGATTAAATGATAGCTACTCAACTCAGCTCAAATTCCCGTATAAGCTATTCTGGTATCATCAATACGAGTGAAGAGGGAGTCGTTTTTCTCTTGTTAAAAGTAGCCTTGAAGAACAAAAACGCATCTTCAAACGAGTCTTCTTCAGTTTGACCTTTTTAATTATCAAATTTAAGTTTTTGAAAAATGTTTTTAGAGTTGGATTTTTTTTGTGTGTGTCTTGAGTCGGAAAACCATGCAGCAAGATAAATCCGTAAATCCACCAATAGGGTTCATTTCATCCACAGATTTGTTAATGAAATACAAATAATAAAAACACGAATATCTTTAATAATATTGATAGCTTTTATAAAAATATAGCCTTGAAGTTCACATTTATTTTATTGTTTTATTATTATTTAAATTTTATTTTCAGTGTTTTAATTTAATTATTTTTGTTTTAAGTTTTAGTTATAAATAATATGAATGAAACTAATTATTCATATTCACCAAATAACAGAACAGACGATAACACAATATTTAAAGTAACACCGCTTTCTTCAAGGTAGTCAACAACTTTGTTTAAAATAGTCCCTTTAATTTGCCTTTCTTTGTCTTAAAAAAGGCATATAAAATTAAGAAAATGAGTTAGAGACATGAAACAAAATAAATAAATAAAATAAAATTTTCTGAATAGATTGGTGATCAATGTATTGGATGAAATGGAACGAAATATTGCAACTAGATGATGTAATAATCCTTCAAGATAAACAAGTGAAAAGTAAAAGAACCCAAACACATATTTACAAACTCTCATCGGATACATTCCAAAAAGTTTGTTTGAAAATAAGTTCCGCTTTAAACATTTTATTTTTTACCTTCAAATACAATATTGACCATCAGAAGACAGGCTTTCGATAATATTCTTCTGAAAGTTACATTAGTCCTAAAGACATTTCGACGACAGGTATTTAGACCTTCTTTTTTTTATTTTTTTGTATAATTGAGAAACAAGCAAGAATGCAATAGTTTAGATTGGATTCTACTCAGAGTATAATAGCAAGTTGAAATATCCAAGTCTTTGACTTATTTGATAAAATAATATCAATTCCAAAGTAGACTAAACAAAAAGATCTTTGATCGGGGTTTACTTAAAACCATGTTTTTGACTTTGTGTGATTCACTTGTAATCCCACGATATTCTCTACCGTAATAAGTAACAAAAATATTATCAATTTTTAATATCAACAAATTTTCAAAACACTGCATTTTCAACTAATAACCTTCATGAAATCGGAAATTGAAGAAAATTAATCAAATTTACCAGATATGCCAAAGACAGACAGCAGTTATAAATTTCATTACATAAACTCAAAAATTCATTATTTACATTTCTATTCCTTGTAGATATTAACTTTAGAAGGTATGACATCTAATGCTGTAATTTATTGGTTGCATGATTTGCAATATATGTATAATATATGATATATATATTGCATATAAGTCGGGTTATCATTTATTTCGTGATGGAAACAAATGAATCTTGACCTTTTCACCATGGCTAGAATAGGTTGGTAACATTCTAGTTGGTAACACAGATTACCCGTTATTCCTGCCCTGATTAGTTTAAATAAGGACGTCAACCAACAACGGTATTTCTTTAAAACGAAACAGATAGTCTTTATATTTAATAAAGTTTTTTGATATATTGGCTTGAAAGAAAAAAATATTATTTTTTTTACAAAATACAAAACTTGCCCCTTATTTTTTTTTTTTGCTAACATCTGCAAGCTCAGAATGATTTTATATAAAAAGAATGCAGGAGTAAAAAATAAAATTATAAAAAAAATTAAATGAAATATTCTATCCAATATTATTGATTATATTTTAGTCGCTGAAAATAATTTAAAATAGCTTTATAAAGATTTAAAAGCTTTTCAAAACAGCCTGTGAATATTGCCTTGGTTAAATTTATTGCCAGCCTATTTTATTTGCTGATTCCCATATACAGACAGCCATTACCGTACAGCTTCGATTTCATTCCTTTGAAATTTAAATGTTCTGCTCTAGCTAGGTAAAATTTATATTTTATACTGCCTCCAAAAGAGGAAACACATCTATAGGTTGGGGAAGCAATGCGAAAATGGAATCACATCCATTTTGCTTCCTCGGATTTTGAAAAATATTTCATTTACATATATTCACAGCCAGTACAGCCGATTCCAACATAACATTAAAATTTCCACTGCTTCCCCCCAGCCGTTTCAGAAATATAAAAATAAAATTGTTATAAGAAATAATCAAAATATCCTCAGAATTAAAATAATGAAAAATAAAAGCGATTATAAAGTGATTAGGGCAGTGGCAAGTCCGCTTCACAGTTCCTCTTTGGTTAGCACCCCTTGCTGATAATGTGTAACCTTATAATAATCCAATGCCTCACATCCAGAAATTGGCTGCCAATAACCTCAACATGGTATCGTAATATTTTAATACGAGTAAAGAATTAAACGAGTTTAATTCGAGTAAAAAATTAAACATTTACTCCCCGATAAAATAATTTCGGACTTCGAGCCTTTTATTTAATTGATTAAAAATTATATTAAACGTTTTCAGTGATGAAGGGCTGGCTATAAATAAGAAAGTCATAAAAAATGTTTATTAAAAATATACAGAAATTTATTACCACAAAGTAAATTTAGTACGTAAATGAATGTCAGTTTTAATCCATAAGGGATGACAGGAGCTAATAGCCTGAAGATTAATAATCTAAAATAATTAATCAATTAAGATAATGTGCCCCGATAGCCACTTTACTTTAGTTCGAACTTTCTTATAACCATTTTTCTTCTCCCGAAGTTTAAAACCTGTAATCAGAATAATTAAATTAATTATTAGAAAAAGTAGTCTAGAAGAATCAAATTGATGAGTGACATGCGACTTGTTAATAAACACGACTGGTGTTAAATGAAAACCAAATATATATATTGACAATAAACAAGGGTGATATATAAAATCACAGTTAGAAATAGACATAATTTATAAGATTATTAACTTAAGTGGTAACAGAAACAAACTTAATCTAGACTTGTAGTTATAGTCTTCTAACGTTTTCTGCTCTTAATTTTGTTTGTGAGAACAAGTTGAGCAATCTCTGTAGCTGTTGAAGAAAAAATCCGAAAGCATGTGCATTTCAATGAACCAATCATTTTTGACCCTGTCACTCGCAGTAGACCTGAGCCGTTCTACATTTTTCCAAACATATGATGCGATAACGTCTAATTGCTCTTAGTAGATTCAAGGAACCGAAATCTTAGATCCGTCCGTATCTTTAACTTCTTTAGTAGAGTTGTAGGAGTGTACGAATCGAGGAAAAGTTGCAGCAAATTTGATTAAAACCATATCTTGAACTCTTCAGGTTGATTTAAGCTTCTTTTATTTGCTTTAAGCTTTTCTAATACAATGTCCCATTGAATAAATATCCCAAGCTCTCGCCAAAAGGCAGCGAGTAATATGGATGACAAGGAATCCATTCATACAATATGTTTTATAAAAAAAGATGAAAATCAACGAGTGAAATTTTAACCATATCATCTTTCCAGTTCGAGGAAGGTTCAGCAATAATAAAATCAATTGATTTTTGATTAACTTATAATTAAAAGTCATAATATGTGGATAACAGAGAATTTGTAAAACCAATGGGTATGTGATTAGCACAATTACGCAGTACAGTTTACAACGGTAAAACTAATGAACTCATCTGAATCATATTTTAACTACATCATTTTCATATTTCTAAGGTTTAGCTAGAACTCAATTTACAATAACAGAAATTTAATTTACAGTTGACCGAATATTTCCATTCATTATTTTTTAAGAACTATAAATAATTATCAATTATGTAATCATTACGATCTTACGTATTATTTTTATTAAATTAAAAAATACATATAAAATAAATGATGAACAATTGAATCTTATTTAAAAAAATAAATAAAAATTGACCAATCGAAACCTCGGTTAAAAGTTCCCCGGATAATGGAGGTCCTACTGTATAAAATTTTCTTAATTGTTGTTGAGTGGTTTTATTTGGCCTTATTTCAACTCTATTGTTTATGTAAATCAGGTTTCCATGTCTATTTAAGTGTGTAGACTATTTTCCTCCTAGATTAGTCATTCGTCCCACAGTGCGGATCCCCACACCATTGCATCTCCCATCAAGCTAAATCTAAATTGTTAAGAGTTGAGTTATTACACTTAGAATTGATTTTCACTGTTTAAAACTGTCATCAGTGCAAGGTGGTTAGGTCTTTTAGGGTAAGGACGATGGTTATTAACGATAGGTCTGAAAAAAATATAGTCAGGGATATCAAACAATCATGTACCTGGTAGATACCGTCATCCTGTGATGATACTTTACTGATCCGAGACCATGGCCTTCCACCGACGAAACCATTCCCACTCTATGGCATCTCTAATAACTACATGTCTAGATTAAGTTTGTTTCTGTTACCACTTAAAGTTAATAATCTTATAAATGATGTCTATTTCTAACTGTGATTTTATATGTCACCCTTGTTTATTGTCAATATATATATTTGGTTTTCATTTAAAACCAGTCGTGTTTATTAACAAGTCGCATGTAACTCATCAATTTGATTCTTCTAGACTACTTTTTCTAATAATTAACTTAATTATTCTGAATACAGGTTTTAAACTTCGGGAGAAGAAAAATGGTTATAAGAAAGTTCGAACTAAAGTAAAGTGGCTATCGGGGCACATTATCTTAATTGATTAATTATTTTAGATTATTAATCTTCAGGCTATTAGCTCCTGCCATTCCTTATGGATTGAATTTGACATTCATTTACGTACTAAATTTACTTTGTGGTAATAAATTTCTGTATATTTTCAATAAACATTTTTTATGACTTTCATATTTATAGCCAGACCTTCATCACTGAAAACGTTTAATAAAATTTTTAATCAATTAAATAAAAGGCTCGAAGTCCGAAATTATTTTATCGGGGAGTAAATGTTTATTTTTTTTTTTTTTTTTTTTAAGTATTAAAATATTACGATACCATGTTGAGGTTATTGGCAGCCGATTTCTGGATGTGAGGTATTGGATTATTTAAACTGTAGGTACAATAAACTCTTTATCAGGATGATTCGGCAAAGCTGTCGAAACAATATACAGCAGCTCCTCTCCCAATTATCCGCTGGCCTGGGCTGACCCAACCACCACTCCACTCCAACAAATAAACACCCGTCACTCAATGTCCATTGCCTCTTTAATCCTTATTTCTTTTTCGCCAATTCAGTTTGTTCCGTCGCTTCTGTTGTGTTGATAGCGGTTTGTAAACGATAAATATCGCCTTGTTATTTAGCAACAGAAAAAAAAAAATAATCAGATTCATAAGAATTAATATCTAGTTTCTGCTATCAAACTTCACCTATATACAGGGTGAGTATCTCTTAGAGTAAAAAAAAAATTGGGTGAAACTAGATCAAAAATGTAGCAAAATGCTGCAGACCTCACCTTTCTATTCCAATCCGTTTTATTTTATTACTAAGGATTTATTTTCTTAGATTATCAATGTAATGTTTAAAATCTAATGATAATGAACATAGATCTCAATTTTGTCGTAAGCTTCTGAATGTAGATTGTGTTGAAGAATACAATTTTTTGAGGTGAATTTTATGAGCTTATGAGTATGTTTTTACAGGGAAGGCATTTCAACCTATCCATGTATATCGTTGGTTTATATTTGTATTGCTTTTGAATAATATGGAGGAGCACCATGGTGTTGGAAAACCATATTTTGCCGAACTTCAGGTGGAATATCGTGATGAAGATGTGGTAGGATATTTTATCAATCTGCATTCAGAAGCTAACGGCAAAATTGAGCTCTATGTTCATTATCATTAGATTTTAAAAATTACATTGAAAATTTAATAAAATAAATCCTAAATAATAATAATAAATAGATAAATGAAATAACATAAGATCCTCTGATCTGGTGTCGCTTTTTTGACAGTTTTCCTTTATTTTCTATTAAGCAAGAATTTTTTTCTTTGCTTTTTATTCCAATGAAGAGTTTATTATGATTGAAATGCATATTTTCATTAAGGTAATGTCATGATGTTTTATTTACTCAAGTAACTGATTTGTATGCCAAATGAGAACACCATGTTTTTTCGGTTTTAAATGTAAATTTCTCCATGAAATCGAAACAAAATCATAACACTTAACATATCATTCGAAAGCTTATTAAATTTGCAAGTTTTTGTAAGATTTGACGTTTTGTGGATAGTTTTTTTTCGAAAAACGGTGAGCGTAAAAGTAATATAAGACATGGTGACTTCCCCAAATAAAGTGAAGGTCAAGCTGTTCTTCAGATACCAAGTTTGTAAAATTCAAGGTTACGTGTACTCAGCTACTATAGAAAATTTAATGATAAATCCGAAAATGTGGCCAAAATTTAAAAAAAAATTTAAACAAAATTGAAATATTACAGATTTTATGGAAAAAACGTGGTTTCCTAAAAAAAGTCTTTGATTTATCGTATATCTGCAACGAATTGGAATAGAAAGGCGAAGTTTGCTGCATTTTGCTACATATTTGATCTAGTTTCACCCATTTTTTTTTTTTTTTTTTTTTTTTTTTTTTACACTAAGAGATACTCACCCTGTATAATATTACATGGTGGACGGAACAGATTTTATTCCCATTAGGAAATTTAAAACAATATAAGTAGTTCAAACGTTAATGCAGGTTTATTAATTGAGGCGTGAAATTCCAAAACCAGCTTTCCAGATTCCAGAAGTCCAATTTCCAGATTTTTTTTTTATTGAATAGTTATACCATTAAGCTATTTTTAGGTGAAAGGTTTCCTATAAAAGTAGTTAAATCACATTGAAAACGGCCGTAGAAAAAATAATTTCCCTTCCTAATCCAGTCAATATGTCGGCACCACCAAAAAAAATTTGTAATCCTTGACATTAAATATTTCTGATTTTTATCGACTAATAATCGATCTCTATATTTCTATCGGCAGAAATTCATTACTGTACTCCAACGAGTTCATAACGACAAAACATCGCATAACGATTTTTCTTTTTTTTTCATACTTCCTATGCTTGAGCTGTTTTAATTATCTTGTTAGCCAGAGTTGTTCGACCTGATTTTCTCGATGTTTTGGGATTTACATCCACCAAAGCTAGCAGAATATCGCCATCCAGGAAAGAGGTACTGCTGTGAACATTCTTGCCTTCAAGGCTGAAGTCTCCCACTCAAAATTGTTTAAACCATTGTTGAACAGTGCACACACCGTATCTTCCCTTCGCACTTAATTAATGTTTCTATCTATTCGTTCGGATTCCTTCATAGCGAAGAAAGGAGGCCGCTGGTCCTTCCCCTACGCTTCTTGACGATTTAAGCATATTGTATCCTTAACCACGAGATGCTTTAGTGTTTGAAAACGTCAGTACCTTCTGATCAAATAGCCTCATACAATAACTTTTTTCAAGATTTCCTGAACAGGTTTTTCAGCGAACTTGTAACTTAAGAAATGGCGCTTTCTTTGAATCGTTTGATCACAACTTACCGGTATTTTGAATATTTCACTTTCACACAAACCAAAAAATATCACAATTTCGGCTGAAAAAAAAACTCGAATTTCGTCATTCCTCTCAATATAATAAATTTAACAAAAGGTGTTCTGGTTTTTTTTCTCGTAATTTACAGAAACTCGTTTGAAAAAAATCTAAAACTTACTAATTTGCCTTTGTATAAGTTGGGATCCTCTTTCTATGTCAAATAATTTTTGTTTCTCAATACCATTTAACTGATTGCCCACGTGGAATACCTTTAAGGAATAATTAATACCAAAAATCTCTCTTTAATAAGAAAATGTAAGCTGAATTTATATTCTTTCATAAATATAAAAGTAAATTGAAAGTTCCTTCAGTTTGTATTTATTCACAGCATAAATTTCTTTTACTCTTTTTTATTTCTTTTTTGTTTTTTAGTAGTTCCTCTATTAATGATGTTAACACCAGTTGGGTTAATTTCTGCTCTTGTTATTTAAGAAAATATTGTTAGGTCGGCCCTTGCTGTTCTCTCCCGAATTTGTTCTATATTGTATTTATTATAATATTAGCACTATTTTTTTCAATATTAAGCCAATGGAATCGGCAAATTGTAAAGCACTTTACTTTTATTATATTTGAATTTTTTTATTTATTAAAAAGAGTTCTGGCCTAATTTCGGAAATATCTTAATACTAAGTTGTTTAAAAATTCCCTAAGCATATAGCTTTATCTCAGAAGAGCATCCCCAGTTGCGGCTTTGTCTGCTCTCATAATTAAACAACTTAACAAGATAATTTTAACTAATAGTTGAAGTTTTAATTGTTTATCGATAAAAATCTTTTATTGACGCATGCAATTGTGAATTATTTCTTCAATGTTATTCTCACGCATAGCAGTAATTTTTAACCTGGCTTAAAATATAAAGGTTTTTTTAATCCAAGGGTAGTTGAAGAGTAGATAAAGCATAATTTGACATCTAATTTTTAATTTAATATGTGAATTGATAATCAAGATGGACAAATACTAGTAAGAAACTCTGATAATAGACTGCCTTATCAGTCCTTACAACTAAAGGCCCATGAATCATATTTTTACACACAATATCGAAAAGCAAAGCATCGACATTTTGATTTGGTTATAATTTTTATTCGGCACTAATAATTGTATTGATTTTATCTGGTTGGATTGTAATTTCTAACCATAAAAATATATCACATTGTGGCAAACCTTTCGGCCACTCAACATTGTACATTTGAATTGTTATTATTGTAAATGCCATTATTGCTAAACGATCCTTGAACTAAAAAATGACAGTACCAACGTTAGAATTTGGTACAGATGGGTTAAGTAGTTTTACCACTGTAAACTGTATTTAAATACGGTGCTAAACCACATACGGTCGACTTTCAAACCTCACTGGGATCCACGTGTCGCACTACATATCTAAATGTTTTTTAATAATTTAATTAAATAAAAGTAAATTTTATTATCAATTTCAAGCTCAATATAACACCGCTTCTTTGTAACCTCAATTTTCATTCTTTACTGTTATTCATATATTACCCTTTTTTAATAACAAATTAATTTAAAATCAGTAGATTTTCATCATTCTTAATCCTTCGTGGAACTATAAGGATGATGTGGTTAAACTTTGGTGCAGATTGGTTCTATAGTTTTTGTGGTTAGTGATCACAAACGAAAAATGGCCTGTCCTTTTATATAATAGTAAAGATTGCATATTCTAAATAATTAAACACATTAAACATGAACGCTACTCATCAGAATAAAGTCCATTGTTTTCAACTAATTATACCCATATTTCTAACAGTAATTGGATTTTATGCCAGTATCTTCTTTGGTTTTGAGGCAAACAACTCATCCAAATTTTATTACATCTTCGTAATTATCAAAGATCCGAATTTTTATAATCATAAAGTATAATCTGACGGTTATTATCTTATCTAAGTTATAAGCAAGATAAGGTAAAAAGTTTACTCCTTGTATTGCAGATGGTTATCCTTGGTCAAATGAGAACGATTTCCAAAGGCATTGTTGAGTTGCAAAATAGTTTGAATCTTGTCAAAGCGAGGTACTTTGAAATCAAAACTGCATAACTTCTAGCTGTTTATAGTAAAGGTTTGAGTCTACTAATCAACCATCGATTTTCCACGAAACACAAGTAATCACTTTTTTTCCCGAACCGATCCAGAAGAACCAAAGTATTTTGATGGGTAACTGCTTTTATGGCTCAAATCTCTTTGGTGGCTGCCTTATCGTTGAGACTTTATTTCTTCCTTTATTTTTTTCTTCTTTCTTTATTCATTCTTTAATTTATCCATTTATAGAAATTTACAACTGTACATAAAAGAAAACATACATCCAGTAAAAGTGATAATATCGTACATAACAACATGAAAATTGCTTGTAAAGAAACTTATATAGAATTTGCTGGTAACGCTTAAATAACAGTTCTGTATAGGGTCCCGAGGCCATCTTCTTTTTAGACACCTCGGAGGATTTTCAGAAATAAAATAGGAAGTAAGTTGAGAGACTAGTGGATCTGAATGTTTAAGGAGTTTAATACAAAAGGATAGGTATCTGGTTTGGGCTAAATCAGCAGCACATGGAATATTAGGTCCTTTATAGATAAGTTTATTTATGACAAATTAAGAAGCACTAAGGATTTTTCGAAAGATTTTGGCTCAACTCTTACTATTTATCTTATAATAAAGTTTTGAAACTGCAAATGACCTCATAAAGCTAACTCATGGCTTTATGAGTCACAATGAATTAAATGATTAGTCAAAATAAACATTGCCTTTAATAGTAGAGAAAAAAAACATTCTTATCGGAATAGTCATGAGAATTTGAATATAAAGGTTGTGTTCATTCACAAGGACTTTCGTAACAACCAAGCAGTTTAAGAACAATCACTAATTTTATGGAACGAGGATTTTGTGGAGCTGTATCTGGAAACACCTTCAGTTCTAGCTGATATATTGTGGTGAGAGGCTCCCGGTATTCTCTTGATTGAGAAGCCCTGTTGCTTTAACGCATGTTCCTGACGACGGTGCACTCCCTGCCATCTGTTGGCCCACCACTCAACCCCTTCTGAAGGTATCCTTTCAACTCCAGGGTCTTATCCATCCAGGGTGATAGATGGCCTTCTCGAGTCTAAATGTGTAATAATGCTCTGTTTGGCCCCTCCTCGGTGGAAAGCGTGAACTAACAGCCTATAAGTACCCTTCCGTCCCATTCATCGAACTCAAAAACTTTATTTTTCCTAAATACATAATATGAATGCATAATATTGTAATTTGTCTAAAATAACTATAATAATATTCTTCAGAAGTTAATTACTAGTTATATATCTACAAAATTTATTTCGTATTATTTAATATCCCTTTATTTATTTGGAAATATTCTTTAAAATTCCCCCTATCCGTTTTTTAAAACTAATTTCGTATAACAACTTGTTACATTCAATTTTATTTTATTCTGAATTTTGTGTAATTATTTATTTTTTTTTTTTCAATTTTAGTAACTTTTTTTTTTTTGTTATATCTTGTAAGAAGTAATACATTTTGGACCAAAATAAAGTCATTGTAAAAAAAGGGCTGTATTGCCGCATTAACTATAACACCTTATCAAACTCCCAAAAAACTCATCATTTATTATAAATGATTGTATTAAATGATATTGTATGGCACCATTATTTATGGTAGTAATGATTTGAATATTGGTGTAACTGTAGTTAGAGAATTTTTATTTTGTTATATCAATTTATTGAAATTTACAACTGTACAAAATATATACATCAAGTAAATGTGTTGTTAACTAATACAACAACATGACAGAACTTGAAAAGAACTACTCATCAATAGCACAATAAAAATTCTTCTTTCTGGGTCATCTACTTTTCAGACACCTCGGAGGATTATCGGGAACGGAGTGGGAAGCAAGTTGAGAAATTAGGGGATTTGAGTGGTTATGGAGTTTACTATGAAAGGATGAATATCTGGTTTGGGCTAAATAAGCAACATATGGAACATAAAGATCTTTATGAATAAGATTATTGGTGACAAAGTAAGGAGGATTGAGGATTTTTCGAAAGAGTATGTATTGTAAGGATTGGATACGAGTTCGATGTTTATCCATGGATATGAATTGGATGTTTTAGTGGAGCCCCAAAGCTCAACTCCGTACGTCCTAATAGGTCTAATCACAGTCATGTATATATATGAAATTAATTGGGAGCTTTGAACGTTTGTCTAATAAATGTTGAAGTAATCTGATATCATCTGATATAATCTGATAACATCTAATAATGTTGAAGCAGGCAGTTTCTTGTCGTTTTAGTCTTGTATGTGGATTCCAAGTAAGACGTTTGTCAAAGTGGAGTCTAGGTAGAGGATCTGTTCAACAGGAATTAGTGGTATTTTTTATTCTTGAAGGCTTAGGAAGTGGGATTGGAGTGTTTGGGAGCAATGAAGAAATCATTGTTTACTGATAATACACGTGTCATCAGCGTAAGTGGTGAGGACAGTGGTAGGATGAATTAGGATATCAGCTGTATACACCGTGTAAAGGATGGGGCCTAGGATACTACCTTGAGGAACACCGGCAGATTGGGTAAAGAGGGAAGAATAGGAATTTTTAAGATTTACTTGGAAGATTCTATCACTCAGATAGGAACGGATTAAAATGAAGAATTAAAATGAACTTATGAAACATATTTTATTTAAGACTAATGGAAAACAACCACAAGTGACTAAAAAATTTACCATTTGCAGAATGATTACTGAGTCGCACTAACTGAATTGCATAGCGCGCCTAAACAAATAAAAACAATGGTAATTTAAGTTTTAAGTTTAAGGTGAGAACCAAACGTTTTTAACCTTCCAATCAATAGTCCTCCGAATAATCTTAAATGCTCCATATTATTTCTCTAACAAAACCCAACATAATTATCTCATTGTACCTTTATCTCGACCCTAAATTTTCGAAATTCCGTCAAAATCTTTCCCACAACCCCGACCTTCTGGATTAATTATTATCTAATTCCAAAAATTCTCATAGCCTTTCTCGCATAATAAAATGGCAGTGGCACTGAGATATTATTTATGCACAGTTATAACAATGGGCAGATTCCCCGCCCAAGTCCCCAGCGGCTGCGGTGCAAACTAGCTTTCCATTTCATTCAACTGACGGAAGTTCTTTTAGTTTCGAAATATTGAATAATGGAATTGCTTACACGGGAAGATAACCAAAAGATGATAATTTACATTTATAGAAAATATCTTCGGGAGATGCTATGATCATGCGGAGAGATCGGATTGCCTAAACAGTACGGAGTTGATCCACCATTTTTTTTTTTTTTTTCATATTGTCCCCGATCGAGTGGGGTGCATGACAAAGACAAAGACAATTATTATAGTTTTGAGTTCAAATTTTCCTAGAGTTTGTGTTTGTAACTTCATTTTCATATATGTAAACTTATCCTTTGACTGCCGACTTCTGAGGAAAAATTTTATCTGTTTCTGAACTTAGGCGAAGAAGGCGAACTATTCAAGAAACAAGCCATCTAATTCCAGGTGAGTAAACAGTTTTTCGTTATTTTAGGTTTGGGGGGAAGGTGATTATATATATTTTGGATGTCGATTTTAACAGCCGGTCAACAGGGGTATGAAATTCTCAACTTTTTTATTCCCTTCTGGTTTTTAAACAATTTTTTTAATTTAATAATTAATTACAGTTCGTTGGCGTTAGCAGAAATTTTAGTTTTCATCTATATCTCGTGAAAATAATAGTGTAAATAATCTTTATGTAACCATCGTTATATGAAGATAATCAAACATAATTGACTAAAAAGGATAATTATTGAATTAAATAAGGTATTCTTCTGTCAAAATTTTAAGTTTCAATGCTTTAAATATTTAAATACCCAAATAGTACTGAGTGCTAATTGATTTAGATAAAATAAATATTAAAAACGCACTGAAGAATTATTTAATGGTCATGAAAGTAGTCAGGAATGCTCTTAAACCCGCAAAACTACTCAGCAAATGTAACGGATTCAGTTAGAACTCTACAATCGGCGGTAGTGGAAGACTAGAACTAATCCAATCATAGCCTAGGTTGTGCCGACTCTTCTGTAATCGTCCAATGTTCAAGCTTAAACCTCAGTAATTCAGTTATTTTCCCGCCGTTCAGGACCGAGTTGGAAATAATTATACAGAAATGGGTTTCGCTAAATTGGCGCTCGAACCGTTTAATAGCAAGCTCTCTGGCTATACAGGAGTAGTTTTTAATAGCTTAATCTCCTGTGAAATTAGAAATTCGTCAAAATCCCCATATGCATGTAAAAGGGGTTTGTACTGGATTTTTATATTGTTTTTAAATCATTGTATAAATAAATTGAACTTAAATCCTATAAACAAGAACCAACAAAACTTACTAGTCAACTGTAAAATTTTAGACCAATAGTTTTGTATAAATGAGAGAAAATTATCATATTTTTGAGGCACATTGTTCTCTAATGTAAAAACAAAAAATTATCACAAATGGTACTTTTTTTTATTACAATATTTTTCAAAAAAATCAGTTCATGTAGATTTTAAAACTATAGACATAATAATAATAAGTGTATAAATTAGAAAGAAAATTGAGACTGGGTATTGAAGAGGTGGGTAGAGAAACGCAGGGTAAATATCTCTATTGTATAGAAAGGTTTATTTCGAATTTTATTAAAGATTTAAAAATAAATGAGTAAGGAAGTATTATCATCGAAAAGCAAAATAAAGAAACCATAACTCGTAATATTAGCAAGATATCTTGAACTTACAAAGAGAGTATTTTATATAGTAACCATATTTAGGTGAAGTAGAGAGCGAACCATTTATTATGACCCCCTTTGCGGGTGCGGAGAGGGTGAACAAAATACCGAGCACATCCTTCAGACCTGCAGGCTCTATTCTGAGCAAAGGAAGCTGATCCCTGTCCAACCGATGTGAGGACCAAGCTCCATGGTGACCTGGAGGACCTTAAGAGGACCACTGAATTCCTCATCTTGACCCCCGACCTGGCCATCTAAGGGAAGATCGCAGAAGAAGAAGTTGGATTTCATTTTCTCAAATAATTTTTAATAATTTCAGTTTTCAGTAGCCACAGGACCTATGAAGAACCAACACTATCAGGGATCTTCCCAATAACCTTGTTTATTTACAGGCCAGTCTCATGCAGCCTGCTGGTAGTGATAGCGCTACCACCAAACCAAATACGAGCCAAACATAAAGATGTAGAATATTTATCTCTTCTACAGGACAACAGAACCGGAGGAGTATGCCAGCCTGGGGCATTAACAGAAGTGCATCACTACAGGCATCCGGAACAGATTTCCTGCGTCTTCACACTCCTGTAGTGGAAGCAAGACCTTAGGGTATATGAAAACAAAGATAAATTCTATTTAACTGAAAATTTTATATATACATATATATCCCCAGTTAAGTTTCTCTAGGTAAACATCAAAATTGAGATAGATTTATCAAAGATAAAACCGCCCTATTTCCCTAGATAGCGAATGAGACTTAACTGCCACGCTAGAATCGCTGAGGAACAGTAGATTATACTCTTGTACATTTTAATAATATTAAATAATAATAATGTATTAATAATAACACCAACTGAGCTAGAGCGTGTCAAAAAAACCCAACAAAAAAAATGTAGGTAAAACTTAACTTTCTTCATTCAAACCAATGTAGCGCCTACACGTAGCAAGTTATAATATTATATGACAAAAAGTATTCTTCATTAAATTTCTGATAAGAAAATGTTCGTCAAATTTTCGATATGAGCAACACCAACAAAGCTAAATCGTATCAAATTGTTACATTTTTGAATGTGAAAAAAACTTTAGAGCCATATATACTATACCATATATACAATATATACTCCCAGCCAAAAGACATTTGGCTTCACATTCTTTATGTGTGGGGCTTTAAATGTAAAGTAAAAATGTCAATAAAAGAACACTCAATTTCGATTTTATTTTTTACCTCTTATGACTAAAATCGACCCTAACTCATTTCCCTATCGCCCTAAAGCCAGTTGAACAGAACCGTACTATATACAGGACGAGATATAGACGAGAATATATACAGGGCGAGATATAGACGGGAATATAGGCCGGAGTTACGGTCCCAATAAACTGTGGATCCATAGATCAGCCGCCTAGTTGACAATAAATCCCGCGTTATATTTTACAGCACATACCTCGCGGGGCAGGCAGTCAATGAACAGCGCGGAAGCTGCCCCCCTTTCCATTATTCATGAGCTGTAAGGTGACATTCGTATCCCTCTCCAATCGTCCTCCGTTTGTGCGCTTATACCTTTTGATTAAATTCTATCTCTTATCAATAACCTATAAGAAAATCGGCTTACAAATCGTTATGTTATAAATTTTAAGTAGGGAATCATAAAACCAGCAATATTCTTCCCCAGACGTTCCCACCGGTTCAGCGGAGAAAAAATAAGATTTATTAAATTTACCCATCTTCCATTGGCTGAAAAGCTTCAATAACATTATTTTGTTTTTATTTTAGTATGACTATGTCAACCATGTTTTTTTTCAAATATAATTAGTGATTGACAATGTTTTCTGTAATTATAAATTCATATCTATTTGAGCTGCTAATCAATAAATAGTCCAGTCAATAAACAGATTGTAGACTGCATGAAATATGCTATTATTTTTACCTCAGATCTTCGTTAGGAGTATTAAGAGGATAAACATACTAAAAGCCCCCGCCCCTAATGGTGGGGGGAGAGGGGAAAAGTTCCCATTTTTGGATTTTTCGATTATATCTCGAAAACTGTGAACTCAAGAAAAATATGTTTCAAATAAAAATAAAAGCTAATTAAATTTCCTATAAATTAATTTCATACATATTTGTTGAAGTTCTGCGGTTTTTGAGATATACGGAATTGAAAATCGATAATTTTCGCAAACAAATTTTAACCTCACTTTTTGTCAAACATTTGCTGATAGTGCCTTCCACGATCATTTCTCAGAAAAAAATGTCAGGATGAAAGTTGTACAGGATTAAATTTACTTTAATTTATATATACATTTCTGGCACTTGAAGCAAATGTTTAACAAAAAGAAAAATGTTTGTGCACATTCACCTTGGATGCCAATTGTTCAAACATTATTTGCGGGCTTTGTTGGACTAAGTAGGATATAAATTAAACGTATTCCACTATAATGTACTTAATTAATGATATACTCGAAATACCCTAAACCATTTTTTTTCTTATATTAAAATAACTTCCAATTTATCTTAATTTGAATGCACTTGTACGAATTAGAAATCAATTCATTACTTTGGATTTTATCTCATTAATTATCAGTTAAATTAAAAAAAATTGTAGGAACAATCAAATTCACAAGACAAGATTCCGTGATTCCACGATCATTTCTCAGAAAAATTTCAGATGAAAGTTGTAGAGAATTAAATTTACTTTAATTACATATATACATTTCTGGCACTTAGAGCAAACGTTTGACAAAAAGAAAATTTTTTGTGCACATTCACCTTGGATTCCAATTGTTCAAACATTATTTGCGGGCTTTGTGGGACTAAGTTGGATGTTAATTAAACGTAATTCTCTATAATGTATTTAATTAATGATATACTCGAAATACCCTAAACTATATTTTTCTTATATGAAAATCACTTCCAATTTATCTTAATTTGAATGCACTTGTACGAATTAGAAATTAATTCATTATTTTTTATTCTATCTCATTAATTGTCATTAAAATAAAAAAAATTGTAGGAGCAATCAAATTCATAAGATAAGATTTCGTGCACTTTGAATCAATTTTTATTACGTTTTTTCACAAACACAGCTTTTTTTCCGCTACGTATTTCTGGAACGCTCCAACATTTTATTATTCCTAAGAGGTTAGAAGATGGTGCATACTGGCCAGGAATCAAATTATAAAAAATTAATTTTTCGCACGTCAGGGATTTTGGGCCGTTCAAACCATTATGCAGGGTATCTCTTAGTGTAAAAAAATATTAGGTTAAACTAGATCAAAAATGTAGCAAAATGCCGCAGATCTCACCTTTCTATTCCAATCCGTTGCAGATATATGATAAAACAAAGACTTTTTTGAGGAAACCAGGTTTTTTTTCTATAAAAGCTGTAATATCTCTTAAATATTTAAATCTAAAGCTTAAATGTTTTTCAAATTTTGACCACATTTTCGAATTTAGCATTAAATTTTCTATAATAGTTGAGTACCTGTAACCTTGGATTTTACAAACTTGGTATCTAAAGAACAGCTTGGTCTTCACCTTATTTGGGAAAGTCACAATGTGTAATATTACTTCAAGGCTCACCGTTTTTTAAAAAAACTATCCACAAAACGTCAAATCTTACAAAAACTTGCAAATTTAATAAGCTTTTGAATGATATGTTAAACGCAATGATTTTTTTTCAATTTCATGGAGAAATTTACTTTTGAAACTGAAAAAAACAGATCAGAGGATCTTACGTTATTACATTTATTTATTTATTATTATTATTATTTAGGATTTTATTTTATTAAATTTTCAATGTAAGGTTTAAAACTCAATGATGATGAACATAGACCTCAATTTTGCGGTTAGCTTCTGATTGCAGATTGTGTAGAAGAATAGCACTTTTTGAGGTGAATTTTATGGGCAGATGAGACTGTTTTTACAGGAGAAGACATTTCTACCTATCATGTATACCGTTGGTTTATATTTGTATTGCTTTTGAATAATGTGGAGGAGCACCATGGTGTTGGAAAATCATATTTTGCCGAACTTAGGTGTAATATCGTGATGAAGTGGTAGGATATTTTGTAACAAATCTTAGTAATCTCATCATTCAAGCTGTTGGGCAAACTATGATTTTCGACTCCAATACAAACACTATTCGACAGCAATACAAAGATGAATAAACTAACGATACTCCACATGGAACGGTAGAAATGCCTTCCCCTGTAAAAACAGACTCATCTGTCCATAAAATTCATCTCAAAAAGTGATATTGTTTAATCCATCTGCATTCAGAAGCTAATAGCAAAATTATGGTCTATGTTCATTATCATTGAGTTTTAAACCTTACATTGAAAATTTAATAAAATAAAATTCTAAATTATAGTAATAAAAAATAAATGTAATAAAAATCCTCTGAATCTGGTGTCGCTTTATGGACAGTTTTCCTTTATTTTCTATTAAACAATATTTTTTTTTCTTTGCTTCTTAATCCAATGAAGAGTTTTATATGTTTGAAATTCATATTGTCATAAGGGATAGTCATAATTAGAGACCGGATTCTGTGTTATTGCACGTTTACTTCGGTTTGATTTAGCGCTCTCTAATCCAGGTAGTTATCTCATTTATAACCTAAGGATTCTTATTCTCAAATTTTATTTTGCACGAAATTGCACAAATTTGACTTTTTGAGTTTAATTGCACGAATTCGGGTTTTCCTGCACGAAATTGCACAATTGAACCAAATTCATCAAATTTTATTCACTTGACCATTTATTCTTTGAAAATTCTACTTACGATTATTAGGCAACATTTATAACATAGATTCCCATAAACGACAGCTTGAACTTAAGAAAAAAAAACCTGTGCAACAAAGTGTCGTAAATTCCTTCCAAGCATCCTGTAGTAAGAATGTGTTCTACGTTGACTTGTGTCAAGCATCATTAGGGGCTAATATTCCTTTATTCAAACTACAGTCACCTTCTTTCCGAACATTTTTATCAACTTACACTCAGAAAATCATACCGGACGAAAGTAGTCTGAGAAAAAAACTATTTACAAGTTGTTTTTAACTCGACAATTATGAAAATTCGAGAAAAAATTGGAGACCACAACATATACGCTATGGTCGATGAAACTACCGACGAAAGAGGCCTTTACATTTGTAATCTATTAATCGGAGTTCTTCATCCGGAGATCGAACCGACACCATCGTTGATTTCATGTAAAGTAATTTTGAATACAAACCATGAAACGGTCTCACGTTTCATTAACGACAGTCTAATGGATTTTTTTAAAAATACTGAATACCAGAACAAAGTTCTGCTATTAGTGACAGATGCAGCTCCCTACATGATGGCAACTGGTCGTGCTCTGAAAACATTTTATACAAATATGATTCAGTTTCATTTACACAAGTAACTGATTTGTATGCCAAATGAGAACACCATGGTTTTTCTGTTTCAAAAGTAAATTTCTCCATGAAATCGCAACAAAATCATTGCGTTTAACATATCAATCGAAAGCTTATTAAATTTGCAAGTTTTTGTGAGATTTGACGTTTTGTGGATAGTTTTTTCAAAAAAACATTGAGCGTTGAAGTAATATAAGACATTGTGACTTCCCCAAATAAGATGAAGATCAAGCTGTTCTTTAGATACCAATTTTGTAAAATTCAAGGTTACAGGTACTCAACTATTATAGAAAATTAAATGCTAAATTCGAAAATGTGGTCAAAGTTTGAAAAATATTTAAGCAAATTGGAGATATTTTAGCTTTTATAGAAAAAAACGTGGTTTCCTCAAAAAAGTCTTTGTTTTATCATATATCTGCTACGGATTGGAATAGAAAGGTGAGATCTGCGGCATTTTTCTAAATGTTTGATGTAGTTTTACCTAATTTGTTTTTGTTACACTAAGAGATACTCACCCTGTAGAAAAAAAAATGGTTTTAAACAATCTCTGTCCAATATTTTTACAGTATCTTTCGAATGACTGAGATTTGTCCATTACTTCTTGATTCTCTACTGTCAATGGAATGCAAATGTAGCAACTCTATAAAGTTTAAATTTAATTTTCACAATTTATGTATAGAGTTAATTATAACAACTGCGTAAATCAGAGAATTTTCTCGAAGTCAAATTTACCATATTATATCCATGTTTTTAATTTATACTTTTAGTAAATTTTGTATTTTAAGAATAGATATGTAAAAAAATTGAACTCGAGTTTACTGCTGTTTTGGAGGGTGCGTGGAACTGGAGAATGAATGAATCAGAGGGTCGGAATGGTTGGAGAAGTTTTGATTGAATTTTGAAAATTTAAGGTTATGAGGTCAAGGAAATCAGGTAAGGTTTTAAATGACAACACGTATATAGAACATCATCTAGGGTTTTGTCGAAGACATAATATGGAGCATTTGAAATATTACGATGGACTTCAGATTGGATGGAATGAATGCGTTTGATATTCAGTTGTTTTGCTGTTCCCCGCAATTAATGTCCATAGGTCTTAATAGGTTGTTTTCCATGTACTTGAATATGGAAAAATTTGTTTTAAATGGAAAGATATGATGTCCTATTCAGAATTCCATACAATTGGCTCAAGCCTCTGTTATGTTCTTACCTTTTAAGTCTAGTGTGATGGTTCTATGTAGTATTTTATTTAAGTAGAAGCAAACATACTTTGCACTTTGTCAGCTTGGGTAGTGAAATATAATTCATTCAAACAAGATGTTATCAAGTAATAGTTAAGTGGGAATAGAGACATTAACATCTCTGTTCAATTTTACCACGAATAACTTCATCCCAAGTACTTACCGTTTTATAAAAAGATTCTTTCTTCTTTTTTTCAATTTCTTTTAAAGGTTCCTTAAAAAGTTCGTTAACTCAAGGATAAATCTTCACAAAAGTAGAATCACTCTTAAGGACTCATTCTCTCTTTCGTGTTAAACTAATATTTCGGTAAATGCCCGAACTATATGTATATATACCCACATTTGATACACATATATATAACATTCATTATTGTTTGTAAGTATTTTATTGAAATTGTCTATTTTCTATATAAGCTAATAAATATATTGCTTGAGTTGTTTCAAGTTTAATTAAAAACAACAGAGGACTTCAAAATAGAGATTCCAGCAATACCCATTACAAATATTCAGTAATTTTTAATGAAGCGATTTTTGGGATTATCACAAGAGTAAAACTGTGTACAGGTTGGGATATAAGCTTAATAAACATAAGTTCCGCTCAGTTGGCGTAATCCCAAGGGATGATCCCTCAAGGAAGGGTTATTCCAGATTAAGAAAGTGGTTATTTAGATAGCAACTAAACATCCCCCCGATTACAAACCAGCCTTTCCTTATTGAAATGAATATTAAATATCGAATAATATTATATTGGAAGCGGATTATTCAGCGTAGGAGATTCTCCTTCCATCCTTCATCAGTTTATAAACCGTTTTAGATATTTAAATAAGTGTGTATAATTATTCCTTTTCATGTATTCCAAAAAAAATATATTATTTATAGGTTTATAATCATTTAAAGCATAATTGGATACAAAATTTTTAATTTTAATTTATGAGTTGGAAATCCAGATGGACAGCGACTATTAAGAAACCCTTGCGTATAATTCACTGCATTATCAGCGCTAACTACTAAAGGCCCATGGATGATATTTTTAAGCACGAAAAAAAAAAAAGCAAAGCGACAATTTGATTTGGTAATATTTTTTACTGTGCAGAGATAATTTTATTGATTTCATCTTGTTTGGTTTTAATATTTAACCATTTCTTCGTTTCTGCCACTCAACATTGCACATTCTAATTTTCGCTATTGTGAATTTTATTATTGCTAAGCCTTCCTAGAATTATGCAGATAATGTGGTTAAAGCTCAGCACGGATGGGTTCAGTAGTTTATCATTATTACTCTATTTTGGAATGAAAAACAAACCACATATCGGTTGATTTTCAAACTCACTGCGATCCGCATGTCACATCACATATTTAAATATTTTTTAATTATTTAATTGAAGTAAATTTTGTCATAAATTTCAAGCTCTATATAGAACCGTACCTTTGTAACCTCTGTTGTAGAATTGCGTTCGCCACCTATCTATCGGTCTAATTCCAGACTTCAATGTTATCCACATATAACCATTTTTTAATAACGAATTAATTGAACATCAGTTGGTTTTGTTATTGCTAAACCTTCCTGTAAATATGAAGATGGTGTAGTTCAAATTTGGTACAGATTGGTTCTGTATTTTTTGTGGTTAGTGATCACAAACCAAAAATGGCTTGCCTTGTTAAATAATAGTATAGTTATAGATTAATCTCCAAATAATTGTTGTAAAAGTTATAGTTATAACATTTTTAATTCAGATTTTTCTTTTTAATATTTATCATTCAGTCAATATGTCTCGAATCAGATTCGATTATGATTAGTTCAATAAATTAATTGAATGTTAATTGTGACTTAACGTCGATAAGTACCTCAACTAGAGTAGGATGGATGGGGTCGCAATATGCCTGTGTGAGTAGTCATAATGATTCGATTTCTTGTTCTTTAGCGTTTTTAAAACCAGCTTGGAATGTAGGAGAATCTGCAATTGTTTCAAGTTATCACAACTACTCTGAGAAAATAAAAATCGTTGAAATGCACAGCTTCAGACTAACGAATAATTAGTTAAATATAAAATACTAAAATCCAGTTTGATAGAAGGGAGGGAATGAATTCAGAGAACTGGTTCATCGAAAAACCAAAATGGCCAATTTGCATCAACACCTCGAATTTTTTTAATAACACGCTTTTTTTAAATCGATCTGTATGTAATGAAATCTTTCAGCGTAATTTTCACCAATTTCCAGCAATTTGATTGACATGAACATCTGCACACCTGTCAATGATCTATGGCAATACAATTATTCAACAGCTTTCATTTCCTCAATAGAATTATCCTAATAAAATAAAATATGTATAGTCCGGTCAATGAACATTTTGTAGAATGCATGAAATATATGATAGTCTTTGACTTCATGTTTTCATTAGGTGTAGTTATTAGGTAAACATAAAGTCCCCGCCCAGGGGGATGAGCATAACATGGGGGGAGGGAAGGAGGAAACTTTTTTTTTGTGGGGGGCGGTTTCGATTATACCTCAAAAACTATAGGTTCTAGAAAAATATGTTTTCAATAAAAAACAAAGCTAATTAAATTTTATATAATTTTTGTTCTATACATATTTGTCGAACTTTCAACGGTTTTCTAGATATATGTTATTTTCTCTTAATTTTCTATAAAAAATGTGTGTTTGTGTTTTTAAATGTGTGTACATACACAGGGTGTCCCGAATTTAAATGGCGAAACTTCAGGAACTTTTGGAAAGGGGACCGAGCAACTCTGCTATAATGAGCTGGACATCCATCGAGTTGGAACCACATTTCAATACGTTGCTATAATGAATGTCATCTAAATAATTAGAAAAGTCGTTCTCCAAAAAATGTGTAAATGTGATACCATTCAATCTTCCAGGTAAAAAATATGGCCCCAACAGTAATCCGTTCCAAATTCCAAGCCAAACTTTAACAACAAATTCTTGCTGAAACCTATCCTCTCTAATAGCTCTGGGATTTTCAAGAGTCCATACATGATAATTTCTTTGATTAACAATTCCTCCTCTTGTAAAGGTAGCTTCATCGGTCCATATAATTTTTAATGGAAATAAATTATCATCGCGAATTTTGTCAAGAAACCAGTTACTAAAATTCAATCTCTTGACATAATCTTGAGGTAATAAATTCTGAACTTTTTGAAGATGGTATGGTATGGGATTATCACCTTTCAAAGTTCGCTATATTGCTAATGCAGCAGATGCTCTTCGGATGCTAGTCTCAGGATTGTTATCGAAGTGGCGTTGGACACAATTTCTTCTCCGATAATTTGCTCTTATTGCTGCCTGGAATTGGTCGCCTTCATTACGTATTAAGAATGACCCAGTCTCTCGTAGTCTATTAAAACTTAACGAAAAGACTCGTCGATTAGGCACTCTTCTATTCGTAAATCGGCGTGCATACCTCTGCACCGCTTCTAAAGCATTACCGTTACAGAAACCATACACAAAAGTCATATCAGCGTATTCAACATTAGAATATGTATGCGGCATTGTGGCTGATGCTATTCACACAAAAATATCTGAGTAACTGACTGACGACTGATTTAGGAATTATAATCCTAGAAGGAAGTCAAAATGTAAACAAATAAAAAAATGTAAAGGATAACATTAAGTGTCTGCATATCTCACTGCCTAGCCTGACGAACTTTGAAAGGTGGTAAACGCTACCAGTAACATTTTTTTTTCCGATTTTCTCTAAAACTAAGCAAAAACGAGCAAATTTCTAAAGGACTTTTTGTCTTAGTTTTTCGGTCCCCTATAAGTTCCTGAAGTTTTGCCATTTAAATTCGGGACACCCTGTATAACACCAACAAACAGGGCACTACGGTCGGCCACTTTCACTATTCTAATCCATTTTTTTCGGATAAAACCGCCCGTTATGTTTGTAGGAATAGATATTCCTCACACCAAGGATCTTTAGGTCGGCCTTAACGTCATCTTTCCAGAACATTCGTGGCCATATTTTCCTCTATTACCTCTGCCTGGAACTCAACTCATCTTAGTTTTTGCATTCTATGGACTTCAACCCTGTGACACAGCCATTCGTTTCTTTTTCTTATAAAATTTACTTTAAAATTACAAATGACGTTGAAATGTAGCTGAAAATGTAAGAACATTATAAGTTTGGTAACAGCTTTCAAGTTGATTGACTATGAAAAAAAAATTATGTATGACAGTAAGAAATTACTAAAATATGATATGATGATTTTAAAGCTTTTGGTAAAAGATGGAAGCTGTATTAGTACATATATCACTAACCCGCCAAAAACTAATCTCTAATAAATAATAATAACACTATAATTGGTATTAATTTAGTATAATTTGTAAATATCTTCTTTAATGTTTCATCTTGTGCCTGTTTTCAATTTATCCTTCAACGGACCCAACGATAATGGTCGAGAGCAATTATTAAACTGGGCTTTAACTCCTACTCCCATTTTGGCGAGTTGCCATCCAATCAAAGAAAATTGACGGCGGACGTCAACCGTTGCCAAAAATGTATCGCCTAAAGTTTTCAATTTGATTTATTCATCTTATCATTAGTTGATTTGTTGTTGTTCAATGTTATTGAACTAGATAATAAATCACTCTCTGATAAATAGGCGGTAGAGACAGTTTTAGTATTATATTCACTTAACGTCTCTTAGGAATATAATAATTAGGAATGCCAATAACGAATGACGGTTATACAAAAGGTTTTACTTTTTTTTTCAAAATATTTATGTTTTAGTCTATATCAATCACGTTAAAAATAAAAAAATGTTCATGAATTTTATTTAGAGTGTCCGCTCCAAACAGCCGAACTTATGAAAGCAATAGTGCGTACATTTAAAAAACACCAACAAAAACAATAGGGTCAAGTGGGGAACGGTGAAATATCAAGATTAGCCCTAAACTTTTTCTAATTTGACTTCGGTGTCTCTTGACTTTTTAGTCAATCTCATGTTCCCCCATCTTGAACATCTGTCATAGGACGCCAAATTGCAAGATAAATGAAAGAATAAAACAATTTATGTTTTTTGTACACCACCCCTGGGGTGCACTAACAAATTTGTGATTTCAGATAACTAAACAAATAAGTAGCTTTTAAGTATATTTTTTATATTATTTCAAGGCTAATATGAAGGTTAAAGAATGTTGATTTAATAGTAAGTTTATTATAATAAACTTTTTTTTTCTAAAAATAAAAACGTCTTCTTTTTTTACACTGTTTCCCACTTGACCCTACTGGTAATTTCAGAATCACTGAAGCAACAACAAATCCGAAAAGTACGAAGACAGTCCGACAGTAGTGTCAGGTCTGGAGAGCGACCAGGCCAAGCCACTGGTCCTGTACTGCTAATTTATTGATTGGGATAATTAAAATTTAGTCATTGTCGTGTACCTTTTCCGTAATGTGCTGGACAACCATCTTATTGAAACCACATGTTCCTTCTCAGTCGTAGGGTATTGAAAAATTCCAAAAATGTGTCCGCATTGAGCCGAGGTTGTAAGAAAATAAATGAATAGGTGCTCAAAATAATGCTCACGAATTGCATTGGGATTTTTATGCAATCAGAGATGATTATTTTTCTGTTTGAAAATACCTCTTCAAGTAATCGGTCCAGAAAATGTCTCCTCAAATGTGTTGATTGTGATCAGCTTGATTTAAAACCAAGCTGAAAAATGTCTTCTTTGCAGTGAACCCTGCGGTAGTAATTTTTTTACCCTTTGATAATGTTTTGTGTGTTGTTATCTGCAATGAACGTTCTCCATACTGTAGTTGGCGTAAAATTTAATTCGGCTCCAGCTCTTCGTACATTGCCAGATGGAGGAACATCAAAATATTGTAATATGGTCTCACTACTTTTTTCATTTCGTATAGGGGAAAAAATAATAATGGTATATGGCATATACTTATTGATATATTTAATGAAATATGGAAAAATGCTAGTTTTTCCGACTCATGGGGTGAATATCTTGTCGTTCCTATTTTAAAGCTTGGTAAGGATAGTAAAGTCGCCTCTTCATATCGTCCAATTTCATTGTCTTCGTGTGTCCTTAAGACATTTGAAAGAATAATTAAAATGAGGCTAGAGTGGTATTTGAAAACAAATGATATTCTGCCTTCAAACCAATATGGCTTCAGAAAAGGTAAATCTGTTCAGCAGGCTCAATCCCAACTTCTACTTGACATCTACTCAGCATTCACAAAATGCAAAACGGTTACTGCTGTATTTATAGATATTTCCAAAGCATATGACAGCATTATATTCAGTGATTTAAGTAGAGCTATGTCTAATGTACAACTTCCTGAAGGCTTTATTAATAGAATTTTAGAATTATACAAAGACAGGAAAATGTTTTCGAGAGTAAACCGACAAATTACAGAACCGCGTATAGCTCGAATCGGTTTGCCACAGGGAGGCATTTTAAGTTGTCTTCTCTACGCCGTTTACGTCGCTGATATAAATAAAAATATAACAGGCAATGCTCACCTGATTCAGTACGCCGATGACAACTGTTTGTATACCAAAGGTAAAGATGCTAATGATTGTTTTCAATCCTTATCACCAAAAATAAACAATTTACTTACCTTGGCGACAAAGAAAGGCCTGTCAATATCTACTGAAAATAATTTAACAATTGAATATAGGAGGTTTTTTCATACTATAAATCGTATCTTTATAGCTGGATAATTTTAAAAAAGCTGCTACCAATGGGGGAGGTGTTTTGCTTTTCCAATATCTGTGAGTTAGGGTTGCTGTTGTTATATGAACCAGTTTATTATTTAACTCGCTGTCCTCTGCAAGCAATTTTATGACAAATTTCCCGGTCAAAATTTCCCTTATGATTATAAGTGGAGGTTCTCCAGCTTCGACTAAAATATTATTATTCGGACTGCTATTAAGCAGTCCTAAGCTTGTTTTGATAGATCTATACTGTACTCTATCAAGAGTGAGTAATTTAGATTTTGCCGCGTTCTCATAAAATACGCAACCAAAATCTATTATAGCCCTAATTGTTGACTTATAGAAATCAATACATATTTTAGGGGCAGCCCCCCATTTAGTTGAACAGATAGCTCTACTCACTCTTGAGAGAGTACAGTATAGATCTATCAAAACAAGCTTAGGCCTTCTTAATAGCAGTCCGAATAATAATATTTTAGTCAAAGCTGGAGAACCTCCACTTATAATCAGAAGGGAAATTTTGACCGGGAAATTTGTCATAAAATTGCTTGCAGAGGACTGCGAGTTAAATAATAAACTGGTTCAATTAACAACAGAAACCCTAACTCACAGATATTGGAAAAGCAAAACACCTCGCCCATTGGTAGCAGGGCGGATTTTAAAATTATCCAGCTATTAAGATACGATTTATAGTGTGACAAAACCTCCTATATTCAATTGTATATACGATATATTTTCAATAAATATAGAAATAATTCCGATTCCCGACCTTGATACAATTCCAGAGACCCAACGCGATTCATATTTCAACGAATACATTAAATAAAATCTTCCATCTTTTTATCTAATATTCATCGACGGATCTAAGAGCCCAGAATGAGTAGGCGCTGCTGTCTATATTCCTACATACAACAAAAGTATACTTATTAGTATACACAAAAAGGCTTCTGTTTACACAGCCGAACTAACAGCGATGTTAACTGCTCTAGATCACATAAAAGATAACCACTTTAATAAAACTCTAATTCTAACTGACAGTCTAAGTGCCATAAAAAAACTAGAAAATCTAAATTTCAACTCCAAAACATCCTCTTTTATAATCTCGATTTTGGAAAAAGTTCTTATAATTAAAAAACAAGGTAAAACTATTAAATTTGCATGGATTGGGAACCACACAGGTATTAAAGGCAATACAGCAGTCGATAGCTTTGCTAAAGAAGCAACAAAAAAACCGATTGATAAATGTCGTGTTCCATTTTCACGTATATTTAACGAATTAAAAATTTCCATGAAGGCTGAAAGGCAGAAACGTTTTGCAAAAGAAGATAAGGGATTTTTTTATAAATCTCACTGCCCACTGGTCTCAATGGAACCATGGTTTGGTAACAGCAATGCACCCAGATCATGGATAAGATCAATGTGCAGATTGAGAATTAATCATACTATCTCTGGTACATACTTAAAAAAATTAAAAGAAAAGATATGGATTACTGTTTGTGCGAAGTTAAAGACGATCCGAAACATATAATAATGTCATGCATAAAATATTCTGCCGAGCGATACCATTTTACAAATAAAATTAAAAATATAATAAATAAATACAACCCTTCTTATATAGAGATAATCTCAATCCCCAATTCTGTACTAGAAACGTTAGGCCATTTTATAAATTCCACTGGCATTAAATTATAAAAATTCATAGATTTTCACTTATTAAGAAAAAATAAAAACAAACAATTATTTTGAATAAATACTATTTTAAATTTGGCCAATGGCGTCTAGCTAAAGCCTAAAAGATATTTAAAAAAAAGAAAAAAGATTGTCATTAACAATATCCTTGAAACTAGTCATTCACTTTGCAATATTTCATCGCAGAAAGTATCTGCCTTACTGTCGCATACCTCTTTGGAAAGAAAAACCCTCATAACACTTGCTGAGTTTAATTTAAATCCGATTTTTTAGTTTTAATTATTTTGTTGATTTTTGTTCTTTTGTGAATTCATAGACTCCATGATCATCATAGAGTTATGAGTCTGTTTATGATTAAGTTTTCAACTACACGGACTTTATGTATCTAGCTGTCTCAAGTTTTCTTTTTATTACAAATGTTTCAGTGATTTTCACAAAATGACGATCATGTTTTTTTGTTTATAATTTGTTATATGTGCCCAATTTCAGTTTATTTATTACTCTTATGTATTGAATAAATTATAATCCTTATGCTCAACCCTTTTTAAAGATGATTTCACATTATCAGTGCTGAAAATGTGTCTCTTGATATTAAAAATACTACAACGTGTATCACTTTTACAATGTGATACTTGTTTAGTCCAGAAAAGCCAGAAGTTAACGTTATTATGATTTGTGGATTAGGGCTGATATATCATTACCAGAATCTAACAAACATTTTAGGGACCACTATGTGAGATATCAGTAAGTATATCATTACTTTATTGCCTAAATTTTTAACATTTTAACTTTTCCATGTAATTGTAATAATAACTTTTACATTATAGATCTATCTACTGGCTGTGCTTAATGGATGGTATAATATAAGTTGATATAAGGATTAGAAAGTATTTTGTAATCCCTAAGTGCTGGAAAAGTTTCAAATATAGTTTGACGGAATCATGTATTCCTGTACATAGGAATCATGTATATACTTCTTACGTTTGTATATACAGACGTGTATGGATCCTGATTATATTTTTAGTCTAGGAAAAGAATGATACCACAAAAGTAAGAAAATGTGACAGACTTTTATCCAAAAACATTTAGGGATACCACAGTGTCTATCTTATCCTTTTTCCACTTAGTCAGTATTAGTGGTAGTTTGTGTACAATTTAATGAAAGCTTGTAATATCATTTTAGATTTTTATAAAGTCTTCAAAGTTTTTTTAATATGTTTGGTACTAGTGTCCAGACTAGTAGATAATTTCTGTCCTTGTCCATGTTAAATCCCTGAAATACATATTCTATCTTTAGCCCTGTTAAATACCTCAAATACCTATTTCTTGACCATCACCTTTGGATTTATTTCAATGTTTCTGTTGCTTATTTTGGAGATGTAATTACCACTAATTGTTGTATCCAACCCATTTTTATGATCATTTGAGTTACCTACCTATTCATTGAAGATTTTGATGTACAGTTTATAGATATACTATACATAAATACTGTTAATCCTGAGTTTTTAAAATATTTCTCTCTTTTTTTAAGGTCTGAAGATTATGAATGGAAATTGTGGAAAGTATGATGTTGAAGAGAAGTCTACTCCAATAGCAAATCTCTTACTGTGGAGGTTTTAGTTTTGAAGTTATTAAGAAAATACTGGCTGGCAACAAATTAAAAAAATGTTATTGTTGTGACATTCAACTGTTATTTAGTTTTTAGAACATTAATGAGGGAGACTTGTGTTAGTCAAATGTATATCTGCTATTATTGCAATTTAAGAAATGCTAGCCTTGGCAGGTTAAAATGCCATATCAAAATAAACCATCTACCTAAAATAGAAAACAGTAGCTCGATACCAGTTCTTCAAAACAGATTTCCTACTAGTTCCTTAAAAAAATTTGAGAACCTAGAATGTTGCCTTCTTTGTAAATATAAAACTGGTTGTTTCAAAAAATTAATTAGTCATGTTGTTATAAGACATGCAAATTTAAACATAAAAAAATGCCCTTTATGTGAGTTTCAGATGAAATTATCAAGAGGTTTATTGTCCCATTTTACTTTGAAACATATCAGTAAAAAGCCTCGTAAATGTCCTCTTTGTGAATTCAAGTCTGGAGGGCATGATGGTGGATTATTATTTCATTTGACTGTTAAACATTGTAATAATCACAGTTTTATTTGTTATCATTGTTATGATAGAAAAGATAGTCTAAAGAGTTTGAAGTATCATATTAAATCTGAACACCTTGGGACACACTTACTCTATCCTGACAATTGTTCTAAATGCAAATATTCATCTGATATGTCACCTCAGGTTCCTCAACAATGTCCCTTCTGTAAATTCAATTCGAAATCATATAGTGAGTTGATTGGCCATGTTGCACTAAAGCATACTGACATGAACCCACATCGGTGTCCTTTGTGCGATTTTAAATCGAAGCATGCCAATGACTTGTTGGGGCATGTCACCTCCAAGCATACAAGTACCAAGCCACCTCAGTGCCCACTGTGTGGTTTCAAGTCTTCTAACTACAGTACACTATTATTTCATGTGACTTTCAAGCATACAAATGAAAAGCCTTGTCATTGTCTACTATGTGATTACGAAGCTCCCAGCTCTGAAACTCTGTTGTCTCATGTCTCTCGCAAACACAGCTCTATAAAACCATTTGTGTGTGATGACTGTGAGGTTAAAGAATATTGGTCTACGTTACTCAAGAAACATTTCAAATTAAAACATGAGGAAATAAGTTCCCATCGATGCCCATTGTGTAATCATAAAAGTCTTTCCTTGAGGACTTTATTAAACCATATTACTCTGAAGCACACTGATGTCAAGTCTAAAAAGTGTCCTCTCTGTGCCTTTTCCACTAGACAGTATTCTGATTTACTAAGGCATGTAACTTGTAAGCATACAAAAATAAGAATCTGAAATGTCCTCTATGCGACTATAAATCTAATCACTCTTCTAATTTGCTATGCCATTTCACAGGAAAGCATACTGCCATTCGGCCTTACAAGTGTTCTGAATGCAATTATTCATCCAACCAATTAATCAACTTAAAGCACCATACGACACTTCACACTCATGAAAAGCTTTACAAATGTAAAGAGTGTAATTTTAAAGCTAGTCAGCCAAATATAATTAAACGTCACATTATGTCTAAGCATACGTTTGAAACTCCACATAAGTGTTCCAATTGTAATTTTGCGACTAGCAATAAAACCAATTTGGAAACTCATATCATTACTAAACATGAAAATATAAAACCAAAGAAATGCCCACTCTGTGATTATAGAACAAGACTTACGAGTAATTTAAAAAACCACATCACTGCTAAGCACACTAATGTAAAACCTTATAAATGTGCTTATTGTGAATATAAAACAACCCAAGCAACCCATCTGAACACTCATATCAAAAGTAAGCATTTATATAACAAATCTCACCAGTGTCCTCATTGCATATTCAGCTCAAGTCGTTCAGATAATTTAAAAAGTCACATAAGGTCAAAGCATGAAAATAAAAAGCCTTATAAATGTCCACATTGTAATTTTAAAACTGCTCGAAGTAATCAAGTGAAGGATCATGTAGCTAGAAAGCATAAAACACTTTCATCATCAAAAAAATTATAATATGTATTTTGTATCAACATAAACTCAACTATCAGGTAAAAACACATAATTACCTCAAAGTATTCATTTTAGAAGTATATTTTCTATCATTTACTCTATATGAATTCATGTAATAGCTTAGTAATTGTTTTTCTTAATTATTGTTATGATTTTCTGTCTTTTAATAAAAATCTACTTTTTCTTTATAATATTCAAATTGCAATTAAAGAAAACCCATTTATGTACCTTCTTTAAGAGGATCTTTACAGTAACACACTCTAGGACCCATGTTTCATTAATCACTTTAGCTTTATTTGGATAAATTACTTTAAATCAGATTACTGTTTCTTTGGTCCTATTCATCCCATTAAAAATTGTAAAACACTTCATCCAATATGTTCTGAATTCTATCTAACCTTTAGAAATCATAAATTGGCTTGTGCTAAAGATATAACAAATTTTTTGGAATGAAGACTTGAATATTCTTTTATTACTGGATTCAGTTTTCTGCTTCATGATTAGTTCACATCAATGGCATTATCAAACCTTCTCATTAGCTTTACTTTCATCGGAAAATAAAATTAACCATTGGCTTGTTCTTTCTGAAGTTTCCCTTTCAAGATAACTCAAAGGTTTGATTTCTATAATTCAGATGGGGTGGAAAGAGAGGCATATGACATCTTTGGCAAGTGTATCCTCCTTAAGATAAAAATTCAAGATACGTTTAGGGATAGGAACTTGAATGGAAACCAGTCCATGAGAGGACTGGTTCTGGTCTCTTGCAGCAATACTTAAAAAAGTGCGGCACTTAAAAAAATTCATTAAGATGTCCTAATCCTAAAAGCTGCCAGTATGGGCATGCATGGGAATGCCCTCATATGGCTCAATGATTATCTCAGGGACCAAAAAGCAAGAATGCACTCAAGAAATGTAAGGAGCCAGGCAAAGAAATTTAGAAACAATGCGCCACAGGTAGAAGTTCTTTCTCCAGTGCTATTCTTAATCTTCATAAATGATATTATTCAAAACTTGCCAAATAACGTAAAAACATCCTGGTTGATGAATAATACCGTCCTCTAGAGTAAATAAAATTCTATAATTGCTAGGAGATGCCAGATACAAGTGGCATTAGATAGTCTCTACCAGTGGACTAAAAAATTGGCCATGATGGTAAATTCAACTAAAACTAAACATACAATCTTCAGTCGCTCTACAAAAATATCGGATATTCTCAATCTGAAGTTTAATAATGAAGATTAGGCCAAAGATGAAAACTCCTCTTAACTTTGGCATTAAGTTTGATCCAAGACTCATGTGGAAGTCTTATATAAATTAGTCTGTTCAGAGGGGAATGATAAGAGCAGCCTTATTTATGAAAAAAGCCGGATCTAACTGGGAAGCAGGCCTGAACAATGAGATCATTATATACTGGCTACGTCAGGCCTACCTTGGAATATGGTATCACTGCTGCTGCCTCAAACTTCAAGAAAATCTCATCCATACAAAATCAAGGACTAAGGTTTATGAAAGGAGTGATGAAATCCACACCAATTAGTAAAATGGAGGCTGTCATGAACAATCTTCAATAGATAACAGAAAAGATGTGAAACTCATCCATCTCAAAGTGAAAGCCAAATCTACTCTACAACACCCCCTTTAAACTAGGGTAGCAGAAAGGAACATGAGTTAAATAGAACAGCAAAATATCTACCACATCTCTACAAAGCTGATTTCTGAAACAAAAGTAAATCAATTATGGATAGAACCATCAGCAAAGGTAGAAGAAAATCCTCCTTGGCTTAATAATCAAAAACCTAAAATAATTCTTACAATCCCTGATTTCAAAAATAATAAGAACATGTTTTCAGAAAAAATTAAAGTTCTTACTCTCCAGCTTTTTAACGAAAAGAACCCAAAAGATAAATGGACTCTCATATGTACAGATGGTTGACAAATTTTGGGGCTGGCATTCATATGCAGTTTCCTGCGAGAAACATTATTAAAAGGCAATTCCAAGTGGCTAAATTTCATCTAACTAACCAGGCTGAGCAGAAAGCAATCTATGAACTATCCAAACTGCTTAGAATACTTAAAACAACCAGAAACTTAAAAATTGTTTTCCTCTCAGATGCCATGTCAGTATTACAGAATTGAAAAAACTGGCCAAAGCACTAGAATGTCTAATGATTATGTATGAGGAGATCATCCTACAATGGATTCCTACGCATTGTGGACTTTCTGGAAACGAGAGTGCAGACCAGCTTGCCAAAGAGGTAGCTTCAAGCTTGCAGTTTGATGTACCCTCAGCCTTGAATAGGTTAAACCTTTTAATAAATCGGCCATTAATCAGAAATGGACAAATAAACATCCAAATAATGACCCAAAAGATGCCATTTATGAACTCACTCAACGAGAACTGGTCTTAATCTTCTGCTTATAAACAGGGCGAAATAGCCTCAAAGCCCATTTGTAAAGGAACTTTTGTATTGGTTCCAGTCCAATCTGAGAGTGTGGGAAGGTAAGCAGAATGCAGAACATGTACTCCAAACATGCAGACTGCTTTTGGAGACAAGAACACTGAAGTGGGAAGAAAGTTATATGGAAGCCTGAAGGACCTTAGGAGGACCACCCAATTCTTCATTGCAAATCCCGATTTGGCCATATAAAGGGAATAAAGCAAGGCACTTCATGGAAAACCAGAGTATTGACTTAAAGGATATTACAGTAATGTCTAAAATATAATTCTGGACTCTCTGGCATTATTAGTGCTTGAATGGTATCTAAATGCATAGTTTTATTCTTTTTGTTGTAGTTATTTATTTATTTTCAGTTTTTCTTTCCTTAATTTTAAACTTTAATTGAATGTTACAATATTGATATTGAAAATTTATTTTTTGTTTTTATTGTTATTATTGTCATATTGCTCAAACAGATCTGATGATTTGTTACCATGCTGAGAGCATATCTCTGCAAAACATTGCCCAAAAATGAAAAAAAAAATCACACTCAACCTCTACTATACAATATGTACCAAAAAGACGCATAGAATTGAAATTTCACTAGAATAGATCAAAAACCGGAACACCTAGGAAATTGAAGAGCCATCACATGAGGAACATCTTAGCACAAATAAATGAAAAACCCCACAGTAGTGCAACTTCAATGGCCAATAGAATCTTTAAGGACCATGGAATAAAATTGCACCCTTAGATTGTATGAAATATACTTAATAGGGCCAGCTACAGAGGTATAACTGCCAGGAGGTAAAGCACCCTCTGTTTGTTGGTAAATTGGCAAATAAACCTGACAATATCTTGGCGAACTTTATATTTTCTGATTAATCAAAACAAAAAGTGTTTTGTTCTACTTCAAGAGAAAAAATTTGCTTCCAACTTTTAAACACAGAGGTGGAAGTGTCATGGTTTGGGAGGAGAGTATTCAGTTCATCCGGTGTTGGTATTTTAGTGTCTATACATAGAATTATGGACTAAAATTTATATTTTGATATATTAAGGAATAATATAAAATAATCATTTTATATCAACACATGGCTTATGCCAATGACATAATCATCACAGCATGGTCATTTCCAGCACTTTCAGTAGTGTTGGGAGAGTTTGAAAGGTCAGCTAAGAGAAAGGGATTGACCATCAATTGTAGCAAGATGGAATACATGGAGGCTTCAAGATGCCTACAAGCATATGGAGATAAAGAAGTACAAATTAATGGGCACACATTTAGGCGCTACAAAACGTTTAAGTACTTAAGGTCTCTAATAATAGAAAAAATCATATGAAATTGGAGATCAAAGCAAGAATAGCGGCTAGCAGCAAATGCCTTTTAGCCCTATGTAAATTTATGAGGTCTCGATCTGCCAAAATTGCAGTCTATAAAACTATAAGAAGGCCAGTTGTGACTTATGGAAGCGAGTGTTGGGTGCTGACTCAAGAGAATAAGAGGTTACTGAGGATTTGGGAAAGAAAGGTCCTCAGAAAAATCGTTGGTCCGGTGAATGACATTGGGAATTGGAGAATCAGAACCAACCTGGAGTTGGAACAATTGATCAGTGGACCCAACATCATTTCAATAGTCAAAGCAGGCAGATTAAGGTGGCTCAGTCATGTGAAAAGGATGATGAAAGATAGACTTCCAATAAAGATGATAAACGGCAGGACGGGAGGAAAAAGATTGAGAGGAAGGCTGAGATGGCTGGACAACGTTCAGGATGACCTGGAAGACTGGGAGTGAATGGTTGGAGGAGGAAGGCAGAAGATAGACAGGAATGGCTGTCTGTATTTTATGATGTCAAGGTCCGACTAGGACTGTAGCGCTCAATAATAAATAAATAAAATAATCATTTATAAAGCCTGGACTTGGGCCAGTTATATATAACAGGACAGTGGTCCAAAACATATTGATAGAAAAGTTAAAGAATAGCTAATCCGTAATGTTCCAAAACAACTTAAGACACCTACATAATCACCATATCACCATAGAGCATTTATGTAATGAACTAGGGCAACAAATAAAAATTCATAACACCAGGATCAAGGAAGAGCTAAAATCTGCTTGTTCCAAGCATGAAAATCAGACTTCTTTAAATATTAAAGGTGAAAGGATGTCCCACAAATATTTAGAATTGATATATATTATTTATTTATAATTGTTATTAAAGGTACATGGAAACTTTAATTTATTTTTTAGTTGGTATATTAAAACATATTCAATATTATATGGCTGTATGGAAAAAAGGTTGTATGTATTACTGATTATATTCTTGGACATCTGAAAGAGAGTTTTAACTGTTGACTTGTTTTATTTTTTATTTTTAGGTATATATTTATGCTGTTTTACTTTTTAAATGAAGTATTTCTCTCTATGTATATAAATATATGTATATAGTATTCTGTTTTCTTATTGACCATTCTTTCAAATCATATATTTACGCTAACAAAGCAAAAAAACTGCTATTTTATTTTTATTTTCTCTGCCAAAAGTCTCATTCTTTTTATGAATAAATACATTTATGATTATGCAAAGTTATAAATTTATAAATATAGAGATGAGCAAATTTAATTGTGCATTTAATTAATGCTAAGGAAGATGCACTTGGCATGACACCTATTGATGATGGAAATTCCTTTACACATGTGATAAAAACGGCTGGTATTCCCTGCCAAACTCTACAAAAAGTCATTAGACATTTACATGAAACTGGATCTTACCAAAGAGAATGACCTGAAGTGGTATTTTTGAAAAATTCTGTTTATTCTTATTAAAAATGTATATGTTTCATCATTTCAACTTTGATGAGGTATAGTTGACTGTTAAGTATTAGGAGAAGAGATAGTTGGGGTATGCAGTCATAAAGATAAAAGCAATTAAAATTTTTTTTAAAAAAAATTAAAAAATAAGTTTTTTATTATAAAAAATTTTAATTATAAAATTAAAAAACTTATTTCTTAATTGCTTTTATCTTTATGACTGCATAACCCAACTATCTCTTCTCCATTTCAACTTTAACTAAAAATTTATAGTATACGTATATAATGAACTATTATAAACCAACAGAAAATTGGTTACATTCAAAATTAGTTTTTAAACAAACTGTTCTTCATAGTAGTGGCAAATCATTTATGAATTCTTAATGACAGTGTTGTTTTTCTTAAATTGTAGAAACAACGTTCAAGTAATTTTATGCCAATTTAAATTATTGAATAAAAGGTATTTATTGATAGAAAGAAAAGAAGTGTTTACAAATAAAAATGTTAATAGGAAAAAGAGTAGAATTACTGAAAAGATTGGGCCTATTTACTTGAAGTATGTGGTAAGCTTTAGCTAAATAAAGGATAACACTATACAGTTTCTTAAAAAGTTAAATCTTATTTAGTTCTCCAGATAGGCCACTACTATCTCACATTCTATCGTGATATTATTTTTAAACAATTCTTTTTATGGATATATTTGAAAGATTTAATGTTATTGCATCATATTTAATTTTACATATATTTTCTGGTTCTAGCAACAAAATAAATCTCTTGTTAAACCATCTCTAATCAAAATGCAGATAGCATATTAGGCAGTAGCGAGCAACACTGTTTGGGGAAGGTTATCGGCTATCAGCTGGCGTGATAACCAAAGAGGCTATGTGAAATGGATTTGCCACTGCCGCAGTTAATATATTTACATTTTATTTGTACAATTGTTTTTATTTAGATGTATTTTTAATTTATAATTATTTTTGTTTAGAAGTTTACCTAATTCTCATTTTCATTTAATGCAGTGGCAAATCCATGAGAAACCTCACTCCAGCTGATACGTATAACCACATATACTACTGTTACCTGTTTTCTAGTGTGCGGATATAAGATATTAATTGTTGTATAAATTTTTGACTGAGGCTTGTATAAGGATATCACGATTGGAATTACGATTTGGTTTGAAATAAAGAGGAAAATAAAACAGTATTTTTCTTAATTGCCACGCACCTTACAAGGCTATCAAATTTCAAGTACACCATTAAATGTTATCATACCATGCCCACTCTGTTTTTATATTTTATAAGTGTAACTTAACATTCTGCACTGTCACTGTTGGAAAGCTATAGATAATTTTTTGTCAAACCCTAATGTTGAATTAATTGAAGTAGGTGATATCAGGTAATTCTTTCTCTACCCCTCGGCAGTCAAAATTTAGTATTCTCGGTATAAAAATTTAATTTTTGCTCATCTAAAGTTTTCATTCTAGAATTTATTTAATTAAGTATGATGATGGGTTAGTACAAGAATGTACAATAGACCTTTATTAAAACCCTAAAATATACAACCCTATTATGAAAGAAATTACACAAGGAACTGTTTAGGTATATAATAAGGACTGCTAAACCAACTCAATTTCAGACATCTGCTTTCAATTTGATTGCTAAAATAAGGAAGATGTTTGATTTTGATGATTGTATAATGTTAAACTTTATGCATATAGTTACCTCACCCTATCACTTATATTTTACATTTAAGCACATATATTAATGATTTATGGAAGGCATTAAGTGTTTCCAACTGTTCTCAGGTTACCTCACCTAGAAGCTTTATAGTCTCAGAGCTTATATTCTTTATACTCACTTATTTATATCAAGCAGGGGGTTTTTAGATATCTTCATATCAACCAATCTTGCAGGACTAGTTTTATTTTGCACCACCATTCCCGATGGATAAAGAAATTAATATTATTGGTAGTTAGAGGGTTGCTGAATAATTTTTGAGACACCATTTTTGTTTTCAAATAGAGGCTACTTTTATTATAAGTTTCTTTCCTGTCGAAACCCCTACCTTCACTCAGGTAGAGACTGCCCCAGCCATACCAATCATATGTCTACTCTACATCCATCACTTGCACTTCATCAGTTCAATTCTGTATCTAACCTTAGAAGGAAACTTTTGTTATAGTGTTCAAGATCAAATAGCTTGTAGTTATTAAATTCTTTTGTAAAGATGGCATTGTTCTTGCACAAATTGAAGAACACTTGGATAGATTGTATGGTCATTCGTTTTCCTGATATTCCATTGGAAAAGAATAGGTAAAATTATTAAATTAAATTAAGTTAGGAAGTTAAAATCAATGAAGATCTACTTCCTGGTTGTCCATTGGAATCTGTTACTTCTAAACAATGCAACTTATAGAAGCTGAATAGCTGTCTGGTCAACTGAAGCCCAAAGGGATGCCCCCTAGGTTAGGCCTTTCAAAAATACGTATTCTAAGGATAATCAAAGAATATTAGAATATGATCAAGATGTGTTTTGAAAATTCTTATAGCTGCTCAAAAAGTGGAACATGTTCGCTGCTCCAACCAATTTCCACATGGGTGTATTGTGAACCCTAGATATTTTTTAATATCAAATGTAACTTGGGATGAGATAATGGTTCTATACTATGACTCATTCAGCAAAAGGAAGTCAATGAAATGGAGAAGCAACCTGACTAAAGATAAAAACCATAATAGTCCACAAAGTTGCTCACGACAAATCTCGAGAACAGTGCTGCCGATGCGAGTATTTTTTCCCGAAATCGGGAAATGTTTGGCATCGGCGGGAATTCAACGGGTATCTCCGAAAAACGGGTAATTTCGGGTATTTTTGCTTTCCATAACTGATGATGTTAATACCTATTACATCGTTCTCCTTTTCTAAATTGATAAAAACAATTATCGTCAAAAAGTTCAATAGTGATTTTAATATTTTTCTGTCAAGGAAGAATCGAAAAGGTCAGTCAGTCTTCGACGACAATCAGGGGGATGGAAGCCGTTCAGTTCTTCAGATGTCCACGTGAATGTTAGGTACCGCCACCAGCACTGCTGTCCTTTCTTCGATGCTCACTTGAATATTAGAGTGCGGCTTTTGTCACTGCCTTTTTCGAATGCTGCCGTGGAAAGGGTTTTTAGCGACTTAAAAAATCTGCCTCTTGTTAGTCTTTTATGTGTGCCAGTTTGTGATAAATCATAAATAAAAGTCTGAATTAAACATATTAGATGTTATTAAAATATAAAATTTTTACCTACTAATTGTTTTATTAATAATTCCTAATATTATATTTTGTATCTGTCCACTTTCCTTTTCTTTTAGTCACACAGCAAAACGTCAGTAAGAAAATAATAATGCAGGCAAATATTGAAATGTTGATTAATTAAAAAAGGTTAAGAAATTGAGAAGGTTAATGCAGTAATACAAATTAACATTTATTATATTACACTGGCACTAAATTTAAAATAAATTTGCCAGAAATCAATTTTTGCGGACCATTTGGCGCCCCTTTATGAGTATTTGATGCCCCCCCCCCCTCGCTGGTATAATAAAGATAATTCCCCAAAACTGATATTACTTCAAGCATTGGCGGGTATTTCTCGGTAAAAACGGGAATTTTTATGCTTGGTGGCGGGTATTTTGGGTTGGGGGCATCGGCAGCACTGCTCGAGAATGTTGTCCAAAAGCAGTAGTAGTGTGGAAACGTGTGGACTGATAATACAAGATCTTCATGTGACGTACCATGAGATTCAAGCATCTCTGGGTGTTGATATGTGTTGCATACAAACGATTTTGCAAAAAACATTTGACAGTAAGAAAATTAAAATCAAAATTCGCGTTGGATCCTACATAACTTCATAAAAAAAATGGTGATGGCAATTAGTACAAAGAAATGCTGAAAAAAAATAATTGTAGTTTGTTAAATGACTCTTATAATCTCTGTCTATGTATATTAGCCAGAACGTAAACTGCAATCGACTGTTTAGCTCTTTATAAAGTAAACCTAACACACCAAATCGGTTTGGAAAAGAAGCGCTGCCAAGCAAATGGTCCCCTATTTTTGGGGGGGGGGGGGAGAGTGATCATGTGACTAATGTTTCTCTATGAAAATGTAAAATTGATTTCTGAATGGTACAAGACCATTAGTTGGTCAGAATTCTTCCGAAAGCTGGTAATGCTTGATAAGCAAGTCAGGCGCATTACCCAGCAGCAATGGAGTTTTTGAGGAGAGTGGTTGAAAAGACAAAAAAGGTATTGCGTCAGATACGAACGATCTGAGGTGACAGACTACGCTCAAATCCCAAAGGTTGAACTTGTGCTGTTTAGAGGGTGAGAGGGAGCCCAAGAAAGTCCTGAAGCTCGATCTATTGGGAAAAGAACGTGAGGAACTCTCAGAATTTCTTATCATGAGAATACTCAGATGATTGGAGAGGAAAGAGTTAAAACATTCCAGGAAATTAAAAAGCTTTACATGGACTGGGGGAATGGCTACAGTTTATCGAGGCTCATCGGCACTGAAGTAAGACAAGAGAGAAGAGAAGATACATTTTTTGTTAATCCAGTCTCGGTTCGAAGATCGAAAACATAGATCTGCGTATGAGCTGTTCCCGTAACCAAATCAAGTTGTTCGAATAATTTTATTCATGAGGAGAAAAAAATTCTAATAATATTTTTCGTAAACATTCCAGACCATATTCCTTTTAATCTAAATGTTTGCTGATCCGATCGCATATGTTTCGGATTAACACCACTTCATTGTAATTATAAATTTCGTATAACATAATTGAAGGGTCAAGTTGATGAAAGTGTTAGGAACATTTTTGGAAAAACTGTGTTTGCTCAGTGGATAAACATGCGGAGTGATATATTTTTAGTACTTCCTACTTCCATACCCGTAAAATCAATTGGTTTTCAGTCTAATGTTTTTCAGATCTGCCAGGATCTGACGATTTTTGGCGGTCGAAGGACATCCTTGGCCACTCTCCTTTCCCACTTAGAATTACTTTTCGTCCTTAAGGATATTATTATAAAATGGCGGAAGGACACCTTTCGGCCACATATATATATATATATATATATATATATATATATATATATATATATATATATATATATATATATATATATATATATTAGTATTCCGCCATTGTTGTCCTTAAGGATACTATTTTGAAATATATTTAGCCAATGCCCAAAGTTTGACTTCAGTTTTCTCGAAACGCGAAACATGTTATTTGTTACCTTCATCCACTAGCTCCTTCAATTAAAATTGTTCATTGTATATTTCACTTGGGGCTTCAGGCATCACAATTTGAACCGACATATAAATATAGACATAAAGTTGGTCCGAACTCCACAAATGGAAACCTCACACTGCGCAGTGGTAGAGGGAACAGGAATATGATTATGTAAATAACATATTTGTATGTGCGTAGATATAATATGTACTTGCATGAATACGCACGAATATAAATATACGATAATACAATTTTCCAAATTCAACTCTCATTTTATTTATTTAAAATTTTAAGCTTCTATAGATTTTAGTCAGCTTTGTATTTAAAAAAAAATAAAAATAAAAATCATAAGCTACAAAATTATTATTCTCAGTGATGTTATTTTTAATGAAGATCCACTATATAGCATTTTCCAATAGATTTAAACTGTTTAAAAAACGAATTAACCATTTTTTATAGATACAAGTCAACACTTTTTGAAGCCTAAAACTATCCAAGCTTCCGTTATAATTTCTTTATCGTTTGTGACCAAGCACCAGCTTAGATAATGCAATGTAATTTATTTTGTCAATAATGACTTGCAAACAGTTCAAACAGAACTCGATAATAAAATCTTATATAATTAATAAATTGACGCTCTGGACGGCTTTAGACCACGCCTACTCTTCTCTCTGGTTTACTTTGGATGCAATAACAGAGGCGGGGCTAATTTAGGTTTATCCTCTCAGCTTGTTATTTTCAATTCCATTTATTTTTTTTTTTCTATTCTCGTCCTACTTGTACTTTATCACCCACTCTAGGTAAGGTTTTTGTGATTACCGTGTTTTCTCCCCAGTATTTGATTATAACTCTGTAAGTACAGGTTGTCCACAATGTTACATTTTGTAAAATTAGTTATACCTTCGTAATACTTCGGATTGCTGTATGATACAGTTCTTATTCTAATAATTTAATTTTAATCTTAACTTCGTGTTGAGTTTGTAGTTTTCCGTTTCATTGAATATGTTAAGAATCTAATTTTAACTAACATTCAATTACGTGTTTTAATAAAAAAAAAATATTACATTAATTTATTTATTTATTATTATAGAATTTTAATAATTTTATTACAGCATTTATTCATACTATGTCAAATCTTCCAACAATTATTATTTTGTTTATTTCTCTTTCCTTAAGAAGTCAATTATATAAAATATTTTATTTGTCAGATTTTATATTTAATTTTTAATGTTCTACAGTGTTATATATATTATTTGTTCCATAGTAATATTGATTTTATTGAATTTGTGATGCTCTCGATCCTCCAAAATTTATTACATTTATAATCAAATATTAAAGAAAAAATTTGTATGTTCTGATAATTATTTTTAAAAATTGTATAATAATTATAGTTATAACACATAATTATATTTATTTCTCTGGATAATATTGATTATAATAAGTCTCCATTTCTATTCATATAAAAGACAGATTTAAATTAATATATATCTTACATGTCATTCTATTTATTCAATGGTAATTGTTTTTATAAAGGAAATAGAAATGTATTTGGTTGTTAACAACTCATGTTTTATGAATACCAAATTATGCAATAATTCTCTTATCATTTTTGTTATGTCTGGTTTCTTTCTTATTTTGTTAGTTGATGAGTTAAATCTACTAGTTGAGTATCAGTAGTCCTAAGTTTTCTAATGACTTGTGTGTCAAGGTCGTCAAACTGATAAAAAAGAAAGTTTCTTGGTAATTGTCCAAATAGTATTTTTTTCAATTTTATTTATCTCAACTTTGGTGGGATAATTAGTTTTATCATTTTATGAGTATAAATGATTTTTTTTTTTTTATGTGTGCATACTTTAATTATGTGAAATATCTACCTTATTTTCTGATATTGAAAAATAACTAGTTTGCTCTAGGTGATTAGTTGTTATTCTAAAACATCTCTTCATTATTAAAATAGTATTTCCTTTTAGAATAAAACAAAATTAAAATAATGTATTTCACACTTTTGTTACCTATTTTTTAAAATATTCATTTTCAATTTTTAAATTCTAAAATAAATGTATATAGAGAGATATTTAATTATTAAAAGTTTAGAGATATCTTTTTGGGCTTTAACTTATTTTGTTTTATGAGAATTATTCTATTTTCTGTAGAAAAAATTCTTCTGAACTCATTTTGTTATAAGTCACTAGTATTTATCTTAATGGGCCCCCTATCTTTTCTGAGGGTCTTTAGGTTTCTACCTAATGGTGGTGTAATATCTCAAAAATTAAAACTTAGTTGTTAAAATTAGCCTTAGTTGTTTTGTGTTGATAAATGCATTGCCTTCATAGAGCTTTTTCATTACTTCATATAATTTTTTTTTTCGGCCTTACTGTTTTCAAAATAAAGCTTGTTTATAAATCCATATTTGTTTGACTTTTTATTAGTAACTTTAAGTGGGCTCAAAAGAAGCCAAGAAACATTCTCATTGTTTGGTCTTCTGGGTAATAAAAGGTTCCTTCATTTATAAACATGGTAGAAGCTTGTCTTTCTTCAGAATTTTAATGTGAAAGTTTTAAAGGTTGATTTACTGAATACATTTCATCCATTGATGAAGCAGTATCTTAAAAAAAATTATCAGTTCTTACTTTTTTTTTAAACTAGTCTGCTTCTGTCTTGAGATTATTTATTTGAAAAATTTATTTCTATGCATAAATTGTATATTTAAATATTTTTTATTTAAAAATACCTAGTTATGATGAATTTTATAGACTTACAAAATGGCTCAAAATAAAATAGTTAAAGCTAATTAGGTCTTCCATTCTTTCTTTAGGAAAATATTTTTAAAAAATAAAAATTACAAGCTGCTCCTTTTAAGTGAATAAGTATTAATATTAATTTTATCGTGTTACTTTAGGTCTTAACTCTAAATTTAATTTGTTTTATTTTATTTTAATTTAACAATCATATCAACCATGTCCTCCTATTTCTTATTACATTTTTTTTCAGGTGATATAGAGCATTCATTTTGAACCTAATAATAATAATAAGAGTCCCATCATGTTTGTCTTAAGACAATGCCTTTCCTTCGGGACCAAATCTTCTATTAGGAACTTTTCTGCTGCTACTAATTTGGTTAATGTAACAGTTAATGAAGATACTGGTAATATTTTGTTTTCATAATTTTCTTTGTGCACTTAAAATACTTACAGTAATTTTTTTATATTTTTAAATAAACTTAAATCCATTTACAGGAGTGGCCATTGTTGAAATGAATCGGCCACCTGTTAACAGCCTTAATTATGAACTGTTGGAAGCAATGCATCGTACATTGGTCAAGCTCGAGAACGACAGGTGCCGCGGAATGATTCTTACATCGGTGAGTATCTGTTATTATCTAAAGGCTAGGCAAATACTTTTCTGTTGCTACGGTTCCTGTGCCAATTTTAAATTATTTTTGGAGACTGATTGAAGGTTGGTTGTGAAAATAAATAGCTGTTATTTTTTTTTTCAATAAAGTTATTTAGATTTACTTTCTCCCTTTCTGTATAATGAATAAATTTTTAATAGAAATAAGCATTACTATTAAAAAACACATAGGTTTATGAAGTAACATATTTGCTATATATGGTCTAACAGTTCACCTATTTTATTTTTTCATCTTTTATAATATATTTTATCGAATGTTTTAATTTATATTATATTTAGGATGTACTTATTTAAAATCTGGATTTTAAAATTAAAACAAAAAAAAAATTATTTGCTTAAATTGCTTTATTTAGATCTTATAAATTTCCCTTTTATTTCATTAGTTTTATCTTTATAGCGAAAGGGTACACAAGGTGATAAATTTCATGAAATAAAATTTTTAAAATCATAAAATTTGTTAAACAAATAAATCAAAAATATTCTTAAGAATAAAACTTATTTTCTATTAAAAATAAATTTGATCCTCATAATTTATTTCTATTTACATAAATAGTTATATTAAGATAAAAGACAAGTAGATATAGTTAATGTGTAAGTACATAAATCAAGTATAACAGTAGGCAGTTGAACAATATTGTAGATAAATAGATACATAGAGTATTACAATTAGATAGTATGTTGCCATGAAGGAATAATAAAGATTGAGGAATAAATAGTATAAAAAACTTAAAAGTACATTGATAAAAGGAAAAGAAAAAAGGAGCAGATGTTATATATTGTGAGGAAAATGAAAGTTAGTATAAAATATACATTACAATTAAATTTTTTAAAAAGGTTAATAATTTAATGACTTCATACACCACCTATCTACATATTCATTGTTTTTCTGATAGCAGACATTTTTTTTTAATGAGAGATATTGACCTTGTTGTACTTATTACTAGGATGTTTTGTTTTCCTTTATTATGAAGGTTACATCGTGCATGTTTTTTTTGTTTTTTTAATTTGTAGAATTATCTATCAGATATCATCAGGATGAAATTGCACTATACTGCTTATAATACCATCTTTTTAATACATGGTAAAGTGTTATGTTTACATTTTAAATAATAAAGAAATTTTATAAAATCTAAGCAATTATAGCTTTTTTTGTGTGTGTAATTTATTATATCTTTAAATAATACTTCTTATTTCATTAACTATTTTATTTTTATTTATTTATATATTTGGATACTGGATACATATGGATATTTTCTATGCCAAATGGATAGTAGTTGAAACTATTTTATAAACTTCAATTAACGGCAAAATATCTTCAAAGATTAAACCAATTCAAGAAATACTTATAGGAATATTAAAACTTGAAACTCAAGTGCGGTACTCCTTACAGGTTTGCTCCAACAATAGGTTGGCTTCCTTCATTTTGAAAATTTTTTCAAGACAAAATAAGGGAACAGAAAAATAAAAAAATAAATTATTCTAAACAGGATCAAGGATGATACAAATGTTATAATTAAGAGTAAAATCCAAACAGAAGTATATCTGACGTACCTTGGTATTAAGGTTTGAGAACACAAAATGTTATTAAGATATTATTTTAACCAAAAACAAAAATTTGGAAGGAAAATTTATTTTAGATGGATCAATGATATGTGAAAACTCTTAACCAACTTATATGAAACTCTTAACATGAACTAGAAAACCAATTAAAACAAACTAACTAAATTAGTTTTCATGTTTGTGCTTTATTTTCATTTTGGTTTTAACCATTCTACTGTTTAAAATTTTTTAAAACATTGTCTCATAGATTAAAAAAAAAATAATTCAACTAATGAATTCAATCTGTTATTTTTGATTAATGTTAAGAAACTTAATTCTATGATTTCAATATAAATATCTATGTTCTAGTGTAAAAAATTTTCTTTTCTTCATGAATGCAGCCATTCATTCATTCATATTCATAGCCAGGTCCATTTATTAATGATAAATAAGTGAGTTTCTTATTGATTAATATAAACTGTATTGTCACTGTGGAAGCAGAAAAGAAAATGAGCTATAAAGACATAATATTCAAGAGTTTGGTTAAACTCAGATTTTCCTAGGTTATTTGAGGAAGCATCTTTAAGAAAAAAAAAATCTTGACAAATATTTGTGCAGATATGGGGAAATTCTCTATAATAGCGCTCTGAAAATATTCTTGACAAAAATTTTATGATAAGATGATTGGACAAATCTATTATAACCTTTAGAAGATTTATTGTAAGTAATTTAATAAAAATAGTTAAAACTTACTTTTATTTGTTAGAAGCTTGTCTACCATCTCTTTCATTTAAACAAGCTCTTTTTATGCTCTACTGTCAATAATATTATCAACTTAAGGTTGTTGTTTCTGTCAATTATTATTTTTTTTATTGTAACTTTTAAAAGTGTATTATATGTAAAGTTGTTCTCAATGGGAATTTCACCAAACTCTTGTTTTTGTTTCAGACTTCACCCACCATCTTCAGCGCAGGGCTTGACATTTTAGAAATGTACAAGCCCACTGTTGATAAGGCAAGGAAATTTTGGGGAATGTTACAGAATACCTGGATCAAACTGTACTCTTCACCTTATCCAACTGTCGCTGCTATAAACGTTAGTGGCTTTTGAATAATTATTTTAATTTAATATTTATTTATATAATCTTATCATATGCTATATTTTATTACTAATCTTATTGAAATTTAGCTCTTGCATATTTCTATTTCAATTTAATAATAAAATTATTCTTTCTCCTTCTTATGTATGCTTCTTTTAAATATAGTCATATGATTAACCAAAATCAAACTCCAACAGGAGATAAAATTAAGTTTATATAAAAAAATGTTTATTTATGTATACAGTTGACTGCTTGGTTACCCTTTAGTAGATCTCTTCATGAGACAGAGTTCATAAAAAAGCTCCATTATTTGACCAGTTATGTAATTCTGGAATTTTACTTAGACAATAGATACCTGCTAAACGTATGAGATTTATATGCTTATATATACAAAATATGGATACTAAAGTTCTGTCTAGTTTGAACACACGGAGAAAGGGAAGGAAGTAACCACTGTTGATATAAGGCTACAAGCTTAAAAAAAAATTTTAAATTATTATTTTTAATGTAAAAAACATGACACATATACTCAAAAACAAAAATGGAAAGGCAATCGTGCCAACAATTCTTGGTTTTATGTTCATATTTTATTAAAATTGTTATTCACACTAACACTCATAGCTTTTTGAAATCTATTTATTATAGCACAATTATATATTTTTCTCATATTTTAGTTTTTGCTCTCATTATTTATAAATATTACCTAAATATTTAGGGGCACAGCCCAGCTGGTGGTTGCCTTCTTGCTCTCAGCTGCGAATACAGGATTATGGTACCCAAAAAGATGATAGGGTTGAACGAAACACAGTTGGGAATAGTTGCTCCTCAATGGTAAGACAATTCTTTATCATGAGATGTTTCTTTATTAGTCTTTTATAATATTTATAATTTTTTATAATCTTCTCTATATATGTTTTAAATTTATACTTTGTGTGCCCATGGTCTTGTTTTCTGTTATGATTGAGAAGATGGTCAGGGATGCAGTCAGGTTGATGAGTTACACATCCAAGTTTAAAAAACTTTATATACAGAGTCGCGATGTTTTTTTCTGATTTCTTGATTGAAATTTACAACATTATAATTAATATAATATAACATGTCTGTCACTTTAAAAAGTAAATAACCATTGATAGCACCTCAATAAAAGTTCTATATTAGAAGTTCCTGAGGGCATCTTCCGTGGGGTTACTGATGAAACTTAAAAATTCATACTACGGTAAAATTTCCTTGAAATCTGAAATAATTAAGAATAAAAGTTATGCAGAAGATCATGAGGCTATCCTAACTTCAGACACCTTGGTTATTGGGAATAGAGTGGGAAGCAAGTTTAATTCTGGAAGATCTCAAAAAATAGTATCCTTTAAACGGCAAGAGAGAGTGTACTTTTAATAAATTAAATAATTGACTCATTTTTCAAAAGGACGAAAATTAATTTGTCCGGAAGGAGTGGCTAAGGATGTCCTTTGGCCATTAAAAATCTTTAGATACTGGCAAATCTGAAAATAGTATCTGTCAGTGGATTTGGATTTAATAGTAAAACCAACTTGTTTTCCAAAATGATATAAATTAAATGGTATCAATATCAATTATACCTTATCATATACACAGTGTATAAACATTTATATATAACTGAGCAAGCTTTTACAATTTTATTTTATCAAAACCAAATTGTCAACAATTGGAAAATTGAGAAAAAAAAAAAGTAAATCCAAAACAATATCCATTTGTAACAATACTGAAATGAGGATTGCATAAATCAATTTTTTTGAAAATTCAAATTTCATATCTATATTTACAAATTCTAATCGAATATGCAGAATTTGAAATTTATAATGTGAAGTAATATCTGAATAATGCTTCTAATAATTTCTTTCCAGCAATTTTTTTTTCTTTTTTTTTTTTAACCTAAAACATATTTTCTCTTTATTTAGAGGAAAGTTATTTATTAATAAAATAATGAAAAAATAAAAGTGATATATATGTTTGTGCTTGTGTATAATTACATATATAAGGTTAAAATATTACTTGCCTTTTAATGTCTTAAAAAAAAAGTTTTGATTTTGTTGGACTGTACATTACCTTAGCATTTCTTTTAAAAATCTCAAATAAAAATGCTGGAGATTCCATATTCCATGATATTCTGAAATGAGAAAAACAAATTTTTAATAGGTTATGATAGATCATAAAAATAAAGTTTAGTAAAATTTGACCAGAACAATGGTTAATACTTGATACCGGAGGGTGTTAACTTGTCTACTCCATATCTGTTTTTTTCCTAATGATCACATGATTTTTTTAATCAATAGTCCTCCTTTTAAAACTGTTCTTTCATTGATCTACAATACAGTTAAATTGAAACAATCAATACAATTATAAATTGGAAAAAACAAACCAAAGTAGGGCACTTTTTTTTAATAAAAAACTGTTATTTTGAATAAAGAAAATAAATAACATTTTATTTATTTAATAATACCTAAGAAATTTTCATTTAAAAATGAATAAATTAGCAAATCACAAAAAACTAAAAAAACTAATGGAGTAATTCAATTACACCTCTCAGTTTTCTTGGTTACAAATCAGGGCTTAGGTACGTAAGGGTCAAGATGATAAAAAATTAATATATTAAACATAAAATACATAGCTATTTAGTGTATGCCAACTTTATGTAGGCCTTACTCAAAAGTAAAATACAAGAAAAACTAGGGTTTGAATAGTATGGCTCCATATCCATTGATTACACTTGACCAACCTATGCCATTACATCATAAAAATAATATGTTCATAAACCTTGTCCAGTATTGTCTTTCCTTATTTGATCTTCAAACTGTGAAAGAAAAATATAGCAATAAATAAGATCCTACTTCTTAATGTATTGTCTGTTTAAGTCATACATAATATAATTATTATATCAACCCTGCAATCTCGATCAACCTTTCCATAAATTCTTCACAACTAGAGCCCGTCACAGAAGAGATAGATGGTGGTATTGGTGGGGGAGAGGTTGCACAGTAGCCTGAGACTCTCCCTCTACTCTCCATTTCCCCTCTCACTGCTCTTATTACTAGACGACTAGTCATCTGAGAGGGGAAGTGAAGGAGTGGGTCATAGTGGGGGAAGCCTGGCTGTGCGAACCCCCCACACCTCAAAGCTCTTCTCTTCTGTGGCAGGTATGCCTACTTTTTATTCTTCCAAGTTGCCCAATTTCTTATTTTCTGATAATATACAGAAACCTGTACATTTGTACTTCGGTACCTCTATAAACTCATTACCATCGATACATGCATTAAAGATCTCTTTCCACTGTAACACTGTTCTGATTTAGTTTACTATTATTATTTTCAATATTTAGTTGCATCATATATGAAAATAAGCTTTGATTTATTTTATATTGCTCTTGCATATTTTGTGGATTGATTCATAAAGCCATCCATATTACTTAATGCCCTGGATTGAGGCAATTTGTTATACATACACAATAAAGCTTTTGTTAAAAATAAAAACAAAAACAAATATTGGGGAAGGTGCTGTACCTAAAGCACAGTTGTACCAGTGGACATTTTTAATTAAGAGAGAGTGGGAGCAGGGAAATTTAAATCATTAGATTGGTAATGCTGCAAGCATCTCCCTGCAGTTGCACTTGTGTTTTCAAGATTTTCCGATCAACAGTTTAGTAGAAATTATTATTTTTAAGTTTTTTTCTTCCAAATCCTGACCAATTCAACCAGTTATTTTAAATTTTGTAAGACCTACACTTAGAAATTTTCCAGGCAGTAATATTTCATTGGGTTGTCCGATAAATATATCATAACTTCATAATCAAAAAAAATATGTTTTCATAATCAGTTATCACATATGGGTTTTGTGAAACAGAGCTTTCCGCACAACATGGCATTCAGTTGTACCTGAGGACACCATTGCCAGCTGAACCTGTGGACAGATAGTTAAAGTGTCCACAGGCACAAGAGATTTTTCTTTTTGTTTATTTATTCATTATTTCAATTATAAATATTGCGGAAAAAATTGTAGGCATTCCGTGTGATATAAAATGCCTAAATTTGGATACTTACTATTCGTATAACTTTTTTTTTATGAGGAGAAAACTTTCCATTCACTATTTCTATTCAATTAGTGAAGACATTAATTTCTCAAATGTGATCTTGGCTGATCCATCAAGTGAAGATTGTAATTTTTTAGATGAATTGATGAATGATTATGAACAAGGTAAAGAAATTGAAGATGAAGAAATATATGTTGGTAGCTATCTTTTCTGGTGTAAAGCATTTTATAGCTTTGATCAAAGAAAAAGTAGTCTCGTTTACGTTCAACATTTGCTACTTGAAGAAAATTTCATCAAATGATAGAACCCCAAAATGTGTTCTTCCAGGAATCGCTACTGATTTTGAAATTAAAATAAGAGATATCAAAAGAAAATTACCACCGCCATCTTTTATAACTGGCACTGGGAGATTATGTAAACAATTACATTTTCCTAAATCTTTTCATGGATACAATCTCTAATGATTCGAGTTTTTCCATAAAAAAAAAAAAAAAATGTGTCACTCGTTAATAATAATTATAAGTACATAAAAGATTTATTTTTGTTAAAAAGTTTAAAAATAAGTCAAGTTTCTATTTACTTTCATACGCTAAATTTATTGTTGTCGCCTTTCTATTCGGCCTTCTAGTTTAATAATCAAGTTGAATTTTCTAGTTTAAATATTCTATTTTGTTTAGTACATTTTATAAAAAATTATCGCTGATGTGTTTCTCTAAATATCTTTTCAATTATAGGTTTATAGAACCTATGAAGAAATGAATGTCCATTGGTACTACCACTTGTGTCCACAGGTACAAAGGGGGAAGGTACCTATGGACACTAATCAGTAAGTTACAAAACATTATTTTCTGTAAAGATAAAATTACTTTTCAAAATAAAGACACCAGGGTTCGATAGCCCCTTAAATTTTTTATCTAATGGTACAATAACCACTCAGATTAATAAAGCACCAAAAATTAAAAGAATTTATAAGTGAAAATTGTCCACAGGTACAGCACCTTCCCCTACATATCGTACTTTTTCTGGAATACTGTAACATCACCAAAAAATTCGATTTTGAGTTTTTTCAATGTAATCATTCAAAATTACATTACCTTTTTACGGTATAAACTGTATAAATTTTGTTGTTTAGTTGGCCGAGGAGAGGTTGAAGTTACATTTCAAAAGTGGGGGAATTAAAGGAAGCCAATCGGAAAAGACTAAAAAAGACTGTCTGTCAGTATATTGTAAATATTGCTTTAGCTGCTTCTGAATCAGAAAAAAAAACAACCCATGATAAGATAAAAAAAAAAATATAATAAAAATATATATATATATATATATATATAAATTATATTTTGTCGATATATATAATAACTGTTTTATAATAATCGGGTTTTTGGTCCTTTTATAAACCCGATTATTGTAAAACAGTTAATTATATATATATATATATATATATATATATATATATATATATATATATATATATATATATATATATATTGTTATGTTTATTTCTTTGTTGATAAAGGTTATTTTACTAAATTTTCTAATATTTGAAGTTAATTTTCTTTATAATAAAATTTTAATTATTTGTCCCTATTTGGGCTGTAGTTTGTTATGTTTCAGCTTTTTATTAGTTAATGTAAAATTATTTTCATTTATAAAAGTTATTAAAATACCTTCTTTCTTCTCAATGTGACTATAGGTTCTCACAACCCAAATGTTCCCCAATTTGTCCTTCTTGCATGAAACTTCCTTCTTTTTCTTCCTTCGCCAGTTTATTCAAACACTCCTATCATCCAGACTGCTAGTATAATTTATTGTTTCTTCACACATGTGACTTGTTAAATATCAGAGAGAGGTTGATGTTTCAAATCCGAGAGATGAGAGCGAGATGTGTTGTCGCCTCGGAATCTATACGAAGAGAGCACGGTGTTGACTTCTCGGCTTCATAAGCATATCTGAGCTAAAAAGAGAGCGGTGTTGATTCATCGGGATCCATGAGCATATCTGACTAAAAAGACGCCATCCCAAGCGTCCTTTCAAAAAACCGTTACGGCCAAATCTGCTTCATCATGGCCTTCATATTTATTACGTCTTAACTTACAATAACTATATAAAATTCAAATTATTACAATAAAAAACATTTTAAAAATCCTAATCATTTTTAACATATCTTAATTTAAATTGATAAGCAAAATCCACGTAACAATTAGATCGGCGGCGAACTCTCGCTGGCGCCAAATTCAAACTTGAATTGTTTTTAAATTACAATTTATCTCGACTGCGAAATATCACTACATTCGGGTCCACTTCAGAATAAAAAAAAATTTTGAAGAAATTTTTTTTTTTTTTTTTTTTTAAACTTATTCTCTAATTCCAATTTTTTTGATTAATCATAAACTCCTTAGTATACTATTTACAAAATGTTATTAATGTGTCAAGATGTCAAGACAAAATAATACTTAAATTAGATCAACTTATTAATAATTAGTTATTCTACTACTTCTCTATTTGAAATATTTTTCATTTCCATTACAACCATGAATTCTTAAATTGAAAAACAAAAAGGAAAAAAAACCTTGAACTAAAATTCTACACTATAAAATTTTCTCATAATCAACAATTTGACTTTAAATTAACAATTTAATAATTTGACTGAACTCAATAGAAATATTTGAAAACTTTTAAAGATTAAAAAACTTAATTAAACTTGTATGAAACATTCCTTATTAGTTCCTAATTACTTTATAATAAATGGATATTTTCATAAATGATTGCCTAAATTGTTACCAAATTTCCAATCAACACTTTTGAATATTATAATTTCTTCTTGACCTTTCCCCGCAGGTAATTGCGTACATCAATGGGAGTCTGGTTATTTTCATTATTGAAGTAGTGCCTCTTCATAATTTCTTCTTCTAATAACTTGGATAATTTATTTTTCTTATTTTCCAAAATATAACTTGGGTCTTCTCTATTAATATTTACATTATATACTTCTTTTTTAAACAAATTTTTTCTTTCTGTTTTGCTATTATTATATTATTTTATTATAATGATATAATTATACATACTTCTGTTAAGCTTCTTGTTCATGTTTGTTTTCAGCTTATTATAATCCTGAACAGTTACCTTTTTTAACCTTCTAACAATTTTGACTCTTCTTCCTGTTCTAAATGTTATTTTTCTTATTTCTAATCTTTTTCTATATCTTAATTTTCCTTTTTTATGGTTCACATTTTTCTTCAATAATTGCTTAGTTTTCTTTTTGTTCTTCTTCTTTTTTCTTAACTGCCACATTTGTTATTTTTTCTTCAATTTTAGTTGATTTATCATCCTTTTGGTTATTTACGTTTTTATTATATATTTTTAATTTCGGTATCTGTTTTTAGATAACATCCTTCTGTAGACTTAATATGTTCTTCTATATTGTCATTAATATTGCTCCGACTACTCACACTATCACTTTCAATATTTTGTAACTGTGAATTTGTTTCACTACTTTCATTGTCAAATTTTTTATATTTAAATGATTTGAATCTATTGGTTTTTCAGATATATGAATGATTCTATTCTCAGACATTTTTCCAAATTCCTTTCTCAGAGTCCCTACTTCCTGTAATAAACTTTGTTGGTTATCAATTACTTCATTCTGCAAAGCATTCACTTTCTCTTTTTGGGTGTTAAATTTTTCATTTATTTCTTCGACCTTTGTATCTATCTGTTGGAATTTTCCTTCTGTACTTTTAATATGCTGTTCCATTTTGTTATTAATACTACTTCGACTATTAACACAATCACTTTCAATATTTGATAATTTCAAATTTATTTCATCAATTTTAGTGTTAATTAATTTATTTAATTCATTTTTCAAATCAACAGTAGTCTGCTCTAATTTCATATTAAATTTAGTTGATTGTTTATCAAATTGTACCTTAATTTCTGCAAATTGTTCCTTTAATTCAGCAGATTGTTTATCAATTTTAGCGGATTGTTCCTTATATTCAGCAGATTGTTTATCAATTTTAGCTAACAATTCAAAAAGTAAAAAATTTGTGTTTACATCTAATGAGTTTTTTGTTGAAACGTTATCTGAATTAACATTTGTTGGTTTTTCAGTCAAATCATTGTTTAATTGCTCAGAATCACATCTATTTTCTAAATTTTCCACATCAACATCCAGAACATCACTTTGTTTATACCTTTTAATAACACTCTCATCAGTTACTTTTAAATTGACTACAGTACCTTCCATTTTTAACATTAGTTTACTTAAACTTAAATAATATGCTAAATTGTATAACCCCTAATAATATTTATATCAAATACAAAAATCATTAATTTTGTTGACACACTAAAAATTATAATAAAAACCTTGAGTCAAAATCCTAAGAAAAGTCCTTTTGACGGGTGCCATTTTGTTATGTTTATTTCTTTGTTGATAAAGGTTATTTTACTAAAATTTCTAATATTTGAAGTTAATTTAATTTGTAAATAAAATTTTGAGGGAATATCAAGGGTTCAGCTTTTCAAAGATAATGATTTTGACTCAAGAATATATATTTTCAAATAAAAGAAATAAAAACATTTTTACAATATATTACATTTTTAACATATCTTAATTTAAATTGATAAGCAAAATCCACGTAACAATTAGATCAGCGGCGAACTCTCGCTGGCGCCAAATTCAAACTTGAATTGTTTTTAAATTACAATTTATCTCGACAGCGAAATATCACTACAATATATATACATATTAATTATATATATATATATATATATATATATATATATTTTACGCTTAGCAACTCATTTGGCGATTCATTTTTATTTATATAGATAGATAAAAACCTTCCTTGTGCCTAAACATAACGTTAAAAAAAAAATTAGCCGAATTGGTTGAGCCGTTCTCGAGTTTTACGCTTAGCAACACATTTGGCGATTCATTTTTATTTATATATAGATAGATAAAAACCTTCCTTGTGCCTAAACATAACGTTAAAAAAAATTAGCCGAATTGGTCCAGCCGTTCTCGAGTTTTATGCTTAGCAACACATTTGGTGATTCATTTTTATTGATATAGATTGTAGCCCTGAAAAAGATAATAGTAGGCTGAAAATTAAGCATACATTAAACTTTTTTTTTTCTAATTTTTTAAAATATTTGTTTCATTTTGACCACTCTCCTGACTATCTGAATAAATCCACTATTTCAAATTACATAAAAAAATGTTAATAATCTGAGAGATTAAGGTAGGCCACTGTGCTGGGGTTTGGAGAGGCATTGACTGATGTTACAGGCTCTAACTGCTGCTGACCCATCACACTAGCAGCCCCTATTATATAATTGACAAACAAAAGGCATTTGGCTTTTACTGATAATAAACTAATATTAACTACTGTATTATTAAAACAATATTACTTTACAAAAAAATAAAACTATTTCAACATCAAAAATGGTAAAATGAGATCATAGAAAAGTTGTATATAGATAGTTGGTTGTGCAGTCAAGTAAATAAAATTAGAAATAATAATTTATTGTGCCGGCATTTGGGCTTACATTTCATCAGAGCTAGATGGCTTACACTGTAAGCCTGCTTACTAGGCTTATGTGTGCTTTCTTCGACAGATTCTTACACAAGGCTAACAAGGCTTACATCGTAAGCTAAAACGTCTGCAAAATAAATGTTTAATTGTGTTTCCTTGACTGCACACACAACTATCTTCATCATCATTAATTCTCCAATCAAATAAAATAAAAAGCAAATATATTATTAAAAAAACAAAATTCTTTTGTTATTGTGTTCGTAAAATTTTCTTTTTTTGATTTTTAGGTTTCAAGACTGCATGAAGAACGTTATTGGGGTAAGACAGGCTGAGAAAGCACTGATTGCTGGGACGATGTTCTCTTCTGAACAAGCGGCGCAGATCGGGCTTGTGGATGAACTTGCTGCTGATAAAGAGGAGCTGATGAAGAAGGCGCACAAATTTTTGGAAGGACAGCTTGGACTCCCATGTAAGTCAATATTGCTATAATTAAATCTGTTATGATTGGTTTTATTAACTTAATTTAAAATATGCCTAGTAATTTTATTTTTTTTGTTTTTTTGATTTTTGTTGAAGTTTGTTAATAAATTAACACTTGTCTGTATTAATTTGTATTTCAGTTGTTATATGTGTTTAATGGTTCCTGGTTACTTTCCTTCCTGTAGTATTTTGATCATCACAAGTGTATTATTTAGGCATTAATTTATTTATCGCATAACACTTTTTTTAATTAAATGTTTTAATTATTGAGAGATTATTCATAGTTTATTTTCATTAAAGTTTGTGATTTATTACGTTTTACTTTTTTTTTTCAACAAGTTTATTCATTGTTTAAGATTTGAGATACCATTAACTTATACTGAAAATTAGGCATTATTATTTGAGCCATTTATTTTAGAAAAATGGAGATAAAGGTAGTTATAGATAAAACATGTTATGATCTTTTTATGCTCAAACATAAAACTTTTGAAAGTGGTGCAAGTCCATCTTAGATTGAATATTTTCCATTTAACTTCATCATGAATATTTTAAAATATTGAATCCTGAATAAAATTGATTTAATTATACCTACATATAAACTGAAATGTATAATTTCTTTAAAATTCTTAATAAAACTGAAGTATTTTATTTTTATTATTAAATTCCCAATGAAATGAATAATTCATAAATTTTGAAAGTGAGGAAGACCATTTGATTATAATGAAACTCTTATTTCTTTTTTAGTCAGCACTGTAAACAATATTGGATTATAAACTTACTTAATCTGGTACCACAAAATATTAAAAATATATCTATTAATACTTGCCAATAATTTTAATTGATTGAAATACAAACCTATAAATATCTTGCAATAATTAAAACTGGACTTGCCCCATTTTCAAAATAAAGGACTCATTTTTTAATGATATATTAATAAATCGGTGGTTGTCATGAAGAAGTGTGTAAGTAAAATTACCTTGAAAACGATTTTTACTAACTGTCTTGTTAAAATTTGTTGAGTTGTACTTCTTAATAAGACCTTAAGTAATTATTTTGGCACATATGCTATTTTTAATATGCTATTTAAAACGATCCAAAATGCCGTACTGAAAAGTGTACAATTTTGACTTATACACTTCTTCACAGCAACCAGGAAAATAATTACTAAACATATAAGTTAACTGAAATTAAAAAATAAATTTCCAATTATAAGACAAATAATCAAAACAGAATAAATCAAATCGAGTTATAATAATAAGTCTCTAATCAGACATAAAAAAAAAAAACTACATAAGATTAATATATCATTAATTAAGAGTAAATATTTTTTTTTATTCTTTAGCTGACTGACAAAGGAGGACACACTCAGTCTCTCACGGATCTTGTTAGAAATTTTTTTTGAGGTTTCTGGTAAAAAATATTAGACACGTATTTTGCTGTTCCGACCAATGGGCCATAGAAGCCGAGAAAAAAAAAAATAGCAATTAATTAATTTATTTTATATCTCGAGTTTAACAAATGATATCGACATGATTCTTGCACCAAGATTTTTAGTTTGGATTGTGGATTTAAGAAAAAATAAATCTGCTCCATAGATTTTCAAGCAAACTACCTCTATAGATTTTTTAACACAAAAATTGACGTCAGATTCTAATTCAGCACCCTCAAAAACATTGAAAAAGGTTTATTCAATAAAAACAAAAAATATCATTTTTCACTCTCTTCGAGGGGAAGAAATTTTTAAAACGAATATTGGTTACTTTCCTTTAAATAGCTAATACTTTGTCGCACAATTCATTCATTGGTATCTCTGGAAAGAGGAGAGCCTCAGCTTTCTTTTGATGTACATAAATGCAAAATTCGATGAACGAAAACCTATTAAAAAAATTGGGAAATCCGTAAAACATTTTGAACTTGAATTTGAAACCAGATAGGAAGATGAGACCAAAGAAATTTCATGCGTATTACCACCCTATATTTTGGATAAAAATATGAAATTGATACCTTTAACCGTCTAAGCATAATTCATGTTTTTGTCAATTTAAACAAAAATTGCCTACCACTTGGTCAGGCAAATTTTGAAGCTTACGAATTTTTATTCTTCTATTTGCATGAAATTTTGTATTTAAGGGTTCTTTTTAAAATCTAATAATTTTTTAAGAATTTAATTAACCTAAACCAAAATCTATGGAGCAGCTGTATTTTTCCTTAAGTCCGCAATCAAAAATAAAAATCTTGGTGCAAGAATCATGTTGATTTCATTTTTTAAACTCGAGATATAAAATAAATTAATTAATTGCTATTTTATTTTATTTTTCTCGGTTTCTGAGGCCCCATTGGTTGGAACGGCAAAACACGTGTCTAATATTTTTTGACCAGGAACCCCAAAAAAAATTTCCAACAAGATCCATGAGAGACTGAGTGTGTCCTCCCCTTGTGAGTTATAAAACAATATTATTCACATTCTGATTACCAGGGGTGGGCAAAATTTAATCATAGCTATTTGACAACTAATTTCCTGGAATCAATCACCTAATTTAATAATGATTAAATCTTTCAGTTGAATAATCTTTATTTCACTAACAAATGACTCAAAGATTTAATCATTATTAAATTAGGCCGATTCCACAAACTTAGTTTTCAAATAGCTATGAATAAACTTTGCCCAGCTCTGCTGATTAGAATAGATTGGTAACCTGTAGTATAACCTACCCTTATTCCTCTTGTTTAATTTAATAAAAGTCTTAAGCAACCATTTCAGTACACAGTGCTTATCAGCTTAGTAATCTCCTGTTTAAACAATACGATATAATTTGATTCATTTATCACTGACCCATGTTTTTATAAATTTTGAATATTTTATTTCTGATTTTTTGTAGTAAGTGTCAATAAAAAATCTAAGTATCAATTCCCTTATTTAATTTAGCATTTTTAATTCTTCCTCATAACATATGTTTTATATTATTATACTATTGAATTTTTAGTCTTTACGATTGTACAAGACCCTGCTAATGAAATAAATACATTCAAATACATAAATACAATTCATTTAAGTAATCTTCATGATGCAAAGTCTCCAGTGATCTTTTTAAATAATACTTGAATGATTTCAAATAGATTCTGTCATATATTGCTATTTTCCTTTAATGTATTTTATTAATAGAAAAATTAGGCTAATGAAATTTGATCAAACTTCATTAATTTTGTTTTATTATTTTAAATGAGGGAGTAAACTTTACTAGAATTATTTTGAGCATTGGTTAGGCCCAGTAATTTATTATGGGAAGAAAATTAGTGTTGATCGGAAAACACAAGTGTCCATTTAACCCTCATGCATGTACGACCTATCCTTAATCAGGGAATAAATTGGGTAGATGAAAAACAATACATGAGGTTAAAACACCGCTACTGTGAATTTAGTTGATCTTTGTTTGTTGAAGTGTGTTGTTTATTAGTTTTCTAGTGCTTTTAACTCCATAAAACCAGTTAAGTATTATTAGAAATTATTTTCCTTCAATGCCTCTTGCTTAGTGCATGTAATGCTTGTTTTGTGTGTGTCTTATAAATTGGTTTGAAAATCTTCTAGCATTGTTATGTATAATGAGTTATTTTTTTAGCTCTGGCGAGAAAAACTGTGAAAGTTGGTTTCCGGAAGGACACTCTCAGTCGGCTAGTCAATGGCAGAGAAGCGGATACTAAATATTTTATCGACTTCATTTTCCAACCTAAAGTTCAAGAAAGTTTGGAAATGTACCTCCAGTCGCTCAAGAAAAAATAAATCAATTTCAATGTATGATTAGCTTTTATCTTGTTTTTAGATTTTTACAATTTTGCTTAGATTGAAAAAAAAAATTCAATCAAAAAATTATTTCACTGATGTGTCATATATTTTTATATGTTTTTTATTAAATAGAAGACTGTTTTAATTTAGATTTCTAAATTTTTTATGACCAATCTCTTTAAAAAATATATATATTTTTAAAAATGTTATCAAAGATATTTATATATTTATGTTATAAATATGTCTATTGTTGTATATTTTTTAAGTATTGTTTATTTTACTAAAAAATATTGTATAATAAATTCTTTCATGTATCCTTAGCTGTTTTTTTTAATTTTGTATGTTAATTAATATGGTGCACCTAATGCTGACTGATGCTTTTAGACTATGTTAAATAAAAAATACTTGAATTCAAGAATAAATTTATTTTTAAATACTGATTTTAGCGAATAAAAGACCTTAATATAACCTTTTTTTAGCGGTCATTCATTAATTTTTTTCTTACCTAAACATATGATGAGCCAACACAATTGTTTCTATATTTATCATCAATAAATATAAATATAGAAATAAATAAATACACTACAAAATCCAAATAGATAAACAACAAGATTATAATGGATATAGTTTTTATGCAATCATGCTATGAACCAAACATAACCTTTTCTAATAGTGTATTACCATTAAATCTTTGTAGTAACTTTGTGCTTAGGTATAAAGTAGGAAATCAGTAGTTTTATTCGACCAACATGCTTACTGCATATTTTAATATTAAAGTTTTCATAAATCTCCTTTTGCTGGGTAGATTGTTTTATAAAAGAATTAAAATTCGTTTGTTGGGGCCTAACAGCCTTATGTACTACAATGAGGGCAGTAAGGATGGGTTATCCTACAGGTTATAAACTTATTCTAGCTAGAATGGGATTGTCTGCTATAAAAAAGTTCAACCTGCCAGGTTGGGTTCAAACTCAAGACCTTCTGTACTAGGCGCTATGAGACCTTAGCCACAATACGCTTGGTCATTGAGGCCCCCAATCAAGTTGTTAATTCCTTCTATAGCCCAATCTGTAGAGAAAAAAATGATTGAATTTTTCTTTCAATAATTTTTCATATTTTTTAGGGTGTTGTAAACAAAAAAAGTGAATTTTTCAGTTTTTTCTTTAAAATTACATTGTAATTGGATAGTTCTGAAAAAATAGAGATGTTATTTTCTTAATTGATATTTATTGTTTTTGGAGTGCTCAATCCGAATTTCAACTCCCCTTTGAAAAGCTTAAGTGTTCTGAAAAAAATGTAAAAAGTTATAAAAAAATTAATAATTTTTCAGACTTTTGCTTCTTTATGAAAAAGTGTGCATTAAAATAATTTAAAAAATCCTAGAAAAGTGAAATTTCCTACCAGATGTTTCATAAAAGTTTTTTGTCAAACCAACTATTTTATTTAGGTAGTTATAATTATTGAAATTTGTCGCATGTGAAATTGAATGTTGTGGTAATAACCAGTTATCTGTTTATTTGCACTTTACTAATTTAATGTAGTAAATGTTTGTAATGGGTGTTTATTTACATATTTTGAATAATAGTCAAAAGAAATGGACAGGGGCTTACTTGCTGCTGCCTAATATTTCACTTCAATCCTTTATAGTGTCTAGTTGACTTAACAAAACAAAACCTATATGAAACATTTTGCAGAATGTTTTTATATTTTATTTTCCTTCATTTTGTTTATTATTTAAATGAGTTTCCAAAAAAAAGTTATTATATGGGCACTTGACGGCCGAGCGAGTTGTGGTGGGGGTCAAATTGTACTCTGTGCAGAAGGTCCTGGGTTTGAATCCCTCCCAGGTGGATTAAAATTTATTTTGTGGTGGATTCACTAAATGAATCTTCCAACATTGGTAACCTGTAGGATAACCAGACCTTCCTGCCATAGTTGGAGCACATAAGGATGTTAAGCCCCAACTAATGAAATCAGCATAGATCTTTTTAATTTTTACATTTTTTTTGGAACACTTAAGCTTTTGATGTGAACCTGACAAATTGATTCTGCGAAATTATGATGACAGCCTATTGGCCGCCTACTCTTAAATTATTTCCATTAATAGACTGCTAATTCCATTATGTTCACATGTTCTCCAATCATAATAGCTGATTATTCTGCTACAGTCTGGAGTAGACCCTTGTCTTTTGTTCAATGAGCCAGCAAGAGCAAAAGCTTGCTGGAATGCTAAAATTCATACCTTAGAACTTTTGGGAGGGACCTCTGAAATTCTTCGATGTGCAAAATATTTAATCTTCATTGAATTCCATCTAAATAATAATATGTACAGAATCTATTCACTGGTCACTTCCTATTTAGTCCATAGTTGTGGGGGTTTAGTCTTGGTTCTTCCTTATGCATTTCATATCTGTCAGAAGGAAGGCCTCATTTCCTAACTGAAATATGTAATCAGTTTATTTCATCCTCTTCCGGGCCTGTTTTTTTTCTAGTCACCTGCAAAAACCATTAAATCTTCCTCACAGCATCCTTTCGATTCTCATGCTATGTTTGATATATGTTGCTATGATTCTCATGTTATGTTTTAGTTGTGGATTGGGTTCCATTCTCTTCTCTCCTAGATCTTTCTTAAAAAACCCATATAAATATCAGAGTGTCAAACCTCTAGCAAAAGCTTCTCTTCTTCCTTCACTGTCTTTTTAATACACACCTTATCTTTTGTTTAATCAACTTTATAATCTTTCAAGGTATATTTGAAAAATAAAATTATTAATTTCAAAATTAAATGTAAATTTTCATTTCTTTGACAGAACAAAATGCAATTAAACTGTTCACTCTTATTTTTTATTTTAATTATTTATTTACTTTTAAAATTCTGGAACCTTTGGTTAGTCCATATCATTACAGTAGCCTATAAAACCTGGTTTTAGTTGGAGTAACTGAGTTGTTTTTTCTTTCATTTATCTGTAGGTTTTCATAGAATCCTGTTCTGCCTTAAATGTAAACATATGAAGTAGGTTTCATATATTTTGTTATTTTTCAAATTACATTTTAATTTTTAGTAAACAATTGTTTCAAAAGATTTTTTTTGCAAGTTTTGAGAGCCCTTGTTACATTTAAATTTACATATTTCGTTTTTAATTACAAAATTAGTTGGTCTCAAATCGAAAAATGCTAATCAAAATTAGTGATTTACATAGTTTTTTTTTTCTTATTTTTACTAATTTTTTTTTCCAGCTCATTCAAGGGAAGGTTCAAAACTAGCTTTTAGAAAAGAAACACTTAATCGTCTTGTTAGTGGCTTGGAAGCAGATATTAATTACTCCGTCGATTTCATCTTACAGCCTGAAGTCCAGCACAATTTGGAAACGTTTTTACAAAAAAAGAAACAAGATAAATAGAATTTAAAAATGTTATAACAATGTGATCTTGTTGAGAGCTTAATGTCATTTCATTCCAGCTGTTTTTTTCTGTTTTTGTTTTCTTTCTGCTGATACTAATTTGTACTATATTTAATATTTGCATTTATTGTTTTGTAATAATAATGTTTTAAAAGACTGTTATGTACAAGGTTTTGGCTGTATTGCAAAATAATTGTTGACCAATTTTCTATATAGGTAGTATTCTTTTAAAATTGTTGATATATTTTTATACGTTTTTTTATTTTTGTTTGTACACAATGAATTTATTTAGTTGTTATGAATTTATTATAAATAACTTAAGATAAAAATGTTATTTTTATTATGTATTTTAATAATACACTGCTTTACTAATTTGATGTGTTTTTTTAATCTTATCTTCAATTATTTAATTTTCAAAATAATAATTGGGATGGTGTAATGCAGAAACCAACCAACTCACTAGAACAACAATTTGAGATAAATTAAAACAAAAATTTCCACATAAAATTAAATTCAGCTTAAAGTAAAAAACAAATTTATATTCAAGTTGGATTGATTATATCCACTTTTCAGTCAAATTATCATAAAATTAGTTCATTTTAAATTTTTTGATAAGATTTTGTGACTTAGTCGGGTTCTGCAGAATAGATTATCATTAATAATGTGATTTTCTTACTGTTATCAATTTCATAATTCATTTTTATTATTATTATTTTTTTAAATAACATGTTCCATTTATTATTAAATAGGTCTAAAAACCAAATGAAACAACAATAATTTTGAGTATTACAATATTTATTTCAAAATAATATTAATTACAATGATATTGAAATAAAAATCATTTTACAAAACAATTATAATATATAACAATATTACTGTTTGAAACTCAAAATTTATTTTTCTATATCAACTTGGCAATCTAACTGATTCAAATTATAGTCACCTATTATTCCATATCCTTTATTTAGCTATACTCCTCACATTTACAATTACTATCCCGTTACATGTTTCAGGACTATGTTCACATCTTCAGACTTAAATATAATTTTCTGGTGTTAACCACCATGTCCTTTAGATAGTCTCATTTAAATGAATTATGAAATTGATAACAGTAAGAAAATCACATTATTAATGATAATCTATTCTGCAGAACACGACCAAGCCACAAAATCTTATCAAAAAATTTAAAATTAACTAGTATAGCTAAATAAAGAATATGGAATAATTAACATTAATGCTCCTTTATTGAAAAAAAAATAGTCACCTATATCTTTCTGAATTTCTGAGCCAACTTCAAAATCTTTAAAAAGAACGCCAATTCGTGGGTATAAGATGAGGCATATCTTTTATATTGTTATATTTTGTATCAGAAATCAGTTTTCCATTTGGCCACAAACCTAATAAGTCAATTCTTCTTCACCTTTTGTTTTCCCCCATCGTGCCTTTCAGTATGGGGTGCAATCAGCCAAGTCCTGCATACTTCAACTACAAAGCGGGTTGGATGTTGTCTGCAAAAACTAAGTAGATTGAAAATGGCATGTGGGTTGATTGGTGGTCAGTTTGGCTTGCATTTTAAATTAAGTAAAGCTTGGTTGTTATCAGAAATTGTAGATTGACCTATTTTTGTTTGAATGTTGTTCTTACAAGGGGACGTTTGCAGTTGTAACTCACAGATTTGAATGCCGACTTGTGTGTGGGTAGTAGGGACCTATAATAGTGCAAAACTAGAGTTATAGCCGCCAATGGCCATTAGGAGCCGAGTAAAAAAATAAAATATGAAAATCACGTTTTCTTTTTTTTCTCAGCTCTAAGTCAAGATAGAGAAATCATTCTGTCACTTTTAATTGTAGTTATGTATGCTATTTCAAATAAAAATACTTTCGTTATGCTCTAAACACTACCCGGCTTTAGAGTGCTCAAAACCTTCAAAAAAATGACAAAAATCCAAGGAAATCCGCTGTAAATCAGTGGAAACGTTTTTTCATGAACAACTGACCTCAAATTTTGATTTAGAGCACCAAAAAACCCTTATATGTGAAATTTTAGCTAAATCAAAAAATATTTATTTTTTACCCCTTTCGAGGAGGTTAAAATTTTGAAGTTGGGATTTCATCAACATTTCAGTGGGGGTGGGGGAGTAGAACTGGTGATAAACTTTCAAATAAAGGGTTTTGAATGTACTGTAAGAAATCGAAAAAATATTTATTATGTATTAAAATATATAATAAATTAAACTAGGGACAGCAGGGACGTTGAAGATAATGCGCAATCCTTCTACCTTCTTCTACCCAATTAGTGAAAGTTTTGGACATTTATATTAGATAGCTGTATAATATTAAAATATTACAGTATAAGCTGGAAATTTAGCAACAGAAAAGTACTGTTGTATATATTTTTTATATTTTGAACGAATTCAGTTTATCTTATTAGCGGATGGTGATAAGAGGAAAAAAACCATTGGGCTGCACAAGATGGTGACAGGGTAGCTATCCTTCAAGGCAGCCAATAGGAAGAGCTCTTGCAACGGAACGCACGACGATATCAAGCAGATACATATTATATTATATTATTGAGACACACCCGGTCTTAAGGTCATTGCTTGCAACACATCTCATATCTATCACTCGCTCTATGTATTACATTACCACATAACGATTAGATCTTAAAATAACAAAAGCAACATTTTTTGTCTAATTGACAGTATTTTTAAATACAATTTTTAATATAAACCTTAATGTTGAACTTTTTGTTGTTTTTCAAATTAGAATGATTTTAGAAAACGCAAATTTCATAAAAGTCATAAACATAATGCTCATCCGGTGGAACAAAAACGCAACTGTAAAAAATGCAATTTAACAGGAGAAGCGAGAAACTGAAATTAAATACTTTCAAGTAACATCATAAGTGACATTCATATAAAATAGTGGATAGATCAAGCTAGAATTCAGTCTATGTTTCTAGCGATGAAATATGGTTTTGGGATCACTTCTGACGTATTAATCTTAGTAATCTTTTTTACAGCGTTAGGTCGTTGTCCCACCGGATACTATTGCATCTTACTTCCTTTAGGACTTCTAGCCTCCCCCCCAAAAAAATTGATGATTATTTCCAGTAAAACATGAAAGTTGTGGTTATAGGTTGTAAAGATTTTGAAAAAAAAAAATCCATGATTATATGCTCCAAAACCCAACCATTTTGTTACGATGTTAAGATTAATTAATTGTGCATCGACGGCCAGGCATGTTTTGGCAAGGATCTAGGGAAGGTCCTATGTTCGAATCCCACCTATCAGGGATGAAATTTATTTCATTGTGGACTCACGGGACCTTCCCACCCTGTCTTGAATAGGTTGGTACACTAAACGCAGCTTGAGAAGGCGAGGCGTGGCCGCTACCATTTTTAAAAGTTAACCATAAATGCCATTCTAAAAACACTAAGCAACGCTTTCTTTAACACCTAAGCAATTTTTTTTTCTACTAAGAAAGATTTAGAACGAAATTAGTACTACACCCTCTCGCCTTCTAAAGGCGCGTTACCCTGACCCTTCCTTCCTGCCATAGTTGGAATTCAAACTTAAATAACACAAAATATACCAATTTATTTTTTACTTTTCAGTATTCTCAATTAAGGAATAAGTATTTAAACTATTAATTCAGTTTAAAAAAAAAAAATTGATTAGTACCAAAGTAACTCAAATGATAGTATTACAACCATGAGTTCTTCACTTTATGAAAAAAACTTGAAAGATTCACTACTTTTGGCCATTTTTTATATTAACAACGCATACTTTACATGAATATTATTTTTTAGTTCTTTATGTGTTCCTAAAGAATGGAAGTTTTTAGTTTGTAAAAATGTTAACAATAAATGGCACTGGTTTTTTGAATAAATGAACGTAGCAATAAATGAACATAGCAATAAAGAAAGACTATACATGAATGATTGGAAATAAAAGTGTTTACCTTTCATATACATATATCTGCAGGACCTGTGAATAGTGTGTTAGAGTAAAAATCATATTTTAGGAAAAAATAAATTTATTCTCCAATGATTCATAAATGAATATTCATCTTTGTTACATTTACATTACTTACACCATTCCATTTACGTCACGAATATCAGTTAATGTTTGTTAAAAATATGGATAACACCAATCAATGACATTGGCAAACTGAAAATTTACAGAAGTGGATCTGGATAGTTTAGACTGACTATCCATTTTTTGACAGTTGATATTTCACGCATTTTTGCACCAAATAAGAGCAGCTTCTATGCAGACTCTAGCATTCGTCGTTAATTGAATCAAATTAAGACTTTCCCATCTTTAGAAATACACAACAAACTTCCGAAAATCGTCAAAAGTGGCCGTTCATGCTAACTTCTATGTATGAGCAGCCGAACAAATTGAATAGATTTTTCAGACACAGTTTTACAGCCTAATTGAGCTTCGAAAAGAAAAGCAATGGGTAATTGAGCATCTTAAGCACGTATGAAAAGGCATTAAAATGGAGATTAAACACCCTTGCTTGCTTATACTGATGATTTAGTACTGTTCGGTGAAGATGCAGAAAATATTACATTAAGCGCAACGCTCATAAAATAAATTGTTCTTGTTATTATTACCGAAAAAACAATTTTTATGTGGTAACACTAGTTTTTGGGTCTCCGTGAATAGTTTTCATACTTTCTCGCATATGGGCCCTTTAAAGTTTTTTATAAAGGTCACCAGACCTTAGCCGACTACTAAACTATCCAGATTCTTCAAACCTGTTGTTTTTTTATTTTATAGGGTAATTTTCAGAAATTATTTTGCCTATTTCTCCCAAAACCGTTTCTTCTATCTTAAAATGATGACTAGTTATCTGATTTCTATGAAATTCTCTATGATGAGAACAAATATAATTTTAAATTTACTTCCTTGGACGGCAACAGATATAAGGAGACTAAAAATAGCTCAGAAGAGTACAATGCCAGTAATCCTCCACATTGTTATCAAGTTTCGGTTGGATATTTTCTGTCTATGAATAGTGTACACAGACTTTTTGGCATATATTTTCTTATTAAATTACTATAATGCCGAAATTACGTCAGCAAAAAAATAAAATAAATAAATAAATAAAATAAGTATGTACGAGTTGGCACATTCATTTGGATTACATCCATACATAAAATTTCCAAATAAACCTTCTTAAACATGAAACATTATTTTAATAATGGGTGTACACAGACATTTTTTACTAACTGTATATTCGTTCGTGGAAAGAGGAGTGTTATTGAATGATTATGGGCATTTCTTTTTCCCGATTTCACCAAAACAATACGAACTAATAAATAGTTGTTTTTTTTTGTAGCTTTTCATAATTTTTACTGGCAAAAGGATGAATCGGAACAGAAGCTCATGGGTAATTCAGGTTTAATTACGTAATATTCGTTTTATTATGTATTATCATTATTTTTAGTAGCCGCGTCAAACACATAAAACGCTAACAATGGGAAGCTTCTTATTCTTGTTCTCTAGACAAACAAATATCTAAAATATAAACATTTCTTTTTCTTTTTAATTTCGTTTCAGTATTTCTTTTAAAGATGTGAACATCATAAATTAAGAAAATCTGGAAATCAAAATAATATCTGCATGTAAGTTAGGTATTTTCCTTACCTGCTTACTCATGTAATTATTATACCTCCCCCCCCATCTTCAGACAATGAAAATCCCTGAAAAATCGCATTTTTCGAAATTGTCTATGTAATAGTCTTATTTTTCCTTGATTAAGAAACAAACATATTTATCTGTCATTTCCCCTATATCCTTTTCATTCATGTTAATTTTATTTATTTAAAATATTTTTCAGTCTATATGATACTTTCAGGAAAAACAAGAGCAGAATCTATGTTATAAATCTGACAAGCTATATGTCCAGTTACATGAACTTCTATCTTTTTGAATTTTTCATTCTGTTCAAGGACTAACTATTTATACACATATAATTTTTTTTAAAAAAAGTATATTTTGTTTTAATTCTTTTTTTTAGTATAAGTGAATTAATTAGGTGATAAGAGAATTATTTAAAAATTAAATAAATTAATAATTTTAATTGTGATTAAAACAAGCTCATTTGTCTTGACCATCCCATCATACTTCTACTATAATAAATAACTACTGGTTAAATATACGTCATTATTTTTTATAAAGAAGAATGTATCAATTTTATATTGGTTCACTTTTGTTTATAAAAATAAGTGCAATATTACTCTTAACAATAAAAATTATCCCTCTAACAGGAATGATTCCACAACTTTTATATCAGAGCAATGATACACATTTTGTAAAATGTGACTAGATGTGATGAGTTCAAGAAGATAGCATCCAAACCTCAATCGGACATCTTCTTATCAGTTTAAATATATAACAAATAAGTTTTTAAGACAGAAAAAGTTTAACAAAACAACAACTTGAACTTCGCATGTAAATGAAATAAAATATACCAAAAAAGGATCTGAATGTAAATACACTCATTGTATATTAAAGTATACAGTAAGCCAGAATGGACATTTGCCTTATATAGCACAGCCAGAAAGACAAAAACTTAACAAAACATATTGACAATGATTAAAAAAAAAAAACTTCTATAAATAGACTTACACTGACCAAGTATTAATCAAGACTTTTGATTCATTAAATCTGCTTTTATCATCAACTACTATAAACAAATGAAGACACTAATCCAACACATGACCATAAATACAAGAAGGAATTGCAGGATAGATCCACTAAGACCAAATAAATATTTATCAAAGACCATTAGTGCTGTCAGGTACAGTCATTTTGCTTGGTTGAGTTATGATCTTAGAATCTTGCTTATTGATTGTTACAACTCTTAAAAAATGTAAATAAAGAATTCTATTAATAAAATAAGCTCACAAATAAAATATGGCATACAACCATTCAAAGAACATTGGTAAAAAAAAATTGTATAACAAGTTTTATATTTTATATATTTAAATAAACTATATATTCATTTAAACTATACTATCACAGAAAAATTATTCAATCACCATTTTTAAAATAAACATATAGGCAAACAAATGTCAGAAAATAAATAGCATCAAAGAGATTGAAGCAAATAAGAAATAAAACTGTCAAACAAATGAAGACCATACTTTAGACCAATAAATTTACTCATATCTCAATTGTGTTTCTCTTAGTAATCGTCAAATATCACATGTTATATTTGAATACACTAAATATTTAAGGATGGAGGTAAGAGTTGAGCTCGATATTTCAGCAAAGAATCATCTGTCGGCTGTTACAAGTTGTACTCATGAAATTCTACTAGAAAAAAAATATCACACTAATTAATCATCAATTAAAAGGTTGTTTAATTGAGATGGAGACTATTTATAATTATGATCAATTTAAAATGTTTAATTTCACTAAACATGACTAAGGCAATGCAACTGGTATATGGTATGGAATAGGTTCTCCTTTTTTGGAAAACAAATAATTTTTATATCATTTTATTATTAAATAAATTCCATTAAAAAAGCCTATTAATTTTTTTAATAAATGTTAAGTTATTTCAATTGACAGGTTTCCCAAATGAAATGTTAGAAGAGAGCTGATAAGTACCACAATTTTTTTATTTCCATTAGCTTGCCATTCATTAGTTTTTATATACATAATTAGTATAATAACTGTTACATTTATTGTTAATATATCTGTTAACTTGCTTTAGCATATTGAATTTTTTATTCTGTAGCAAAATAATACTCTTAAATGAGGTTTTTGTAAATGAGACTTGAGTTTTGATTGCGGAATAAGCATATTCATAAACCTTCATCATAAACTTGGTGTATTTTGCCTTTTCAAATAACACTTCAATGGTAAGTAACAATATGTGAGCATTTGCATATTAATTTTTGTGTAGAATATGGAACCACAACAATCAGGTTGAAAGAAGAAATTAAACCACAAATAAAAAATAAACAAGAACAAACAATTTCTTTATAGTATTTCGTGGATGCAGTAACTAGACCTAAGAAATGTGACAATCAATGTTTAGAAATTATATAATTATTTAAACTATAATTGTAATCTACTAACTTATCATTTTAGAAATCTATATGTTCACATGGTCCGTTAGTAAAGTGAACTTTAACCCAAAACATGACTTTGGAGTTAGGTATTTATAACTACAGAAAAATAATGTTTTTATAAAAGTTAAATGTATTTTTATTTTTTCCTAAAGATATTGCTCTTTGTATTTCTATGAATCAATAAATGATTCATTAACTGTATCTACTCCATAACTTTTCATTAAACGATTAAAGCAATTGACAAACATAGGATTAGTTTTCGTCATCATATTTGGTTAATGAGTCATAAATAAAATCATATGGCTTAGAATTTATTTAGTAATGAAGAAAATGTCCTCGAACTGTTGAAATATTGAAGTGGGTGTCAGAAATGAAATGAAACCCAGTTTAAAGAATCCTTAGGTCACTGATTTAATATGCATTTAAGAATTAAAATTTAAATTTTCTAGTCAATTGTTTTAAAAAGAAATTTGTATACGAACTGCTCAATTTAAAAATTGAAACTAACAATATATTTTAAAATGTTTTATGCTTAAATCAATATTGAATTTTATATAGAGGCAGTTTCCAGTTATTTTGACTTAATTTAAGTATGTAATACCTTTAATCTTCTAATCATTTTAATTCTGATAACTTACAGATAATTTGTGATTTTTTGAAAGGAATATGAGATAAATTTTACTTCAGGTTGAAAAAAATTTATTTCCATTCTCATCATTACATCAGATTGCAGTTTTCTTAAGAACTAGGTCATACAGGAGAGTAACACTATTTTCTCCAGATAATTTACATTTGATTAAATTTTTTTGATGAATGCTCGTGTGACGAAAAATAGCTAGAGGGACACTGTGTCTAGAGTTAATTGATACACTAAGAATGAACTGGAAAATTATTATAACTTGGTTAAAGAACCCAACCCCACACACCCCACAATTCTAACTGAAACCTCACTAACTACGTCAGCGAATAAACATTAAGGCAGTGTTGCCATACATTTCTAACTTACCTGTAAATTATTTCCATAGTTAATTTCCAAATAGTTTTCTATTTACACAAATCCAATATAAAAAGTAAAATTTAACAAATTGTATATTTTGACAGAAAAGACTGGCTGAGTAACAGATGAAAGAAATGAAAGTTTCCAAAATTTCCTATTAAACTGGTTAAAGCTAGTTTCTTATAAAAACCAACATGGTTTGATTAAAAAAATAGAGAACTTTCTTCCTCTGCACTTATTAAATTTTAGCCACACTCTTCTTTCTTTTTCTTCTTTGAAACGGAGTTTCCCTTCGTTGCGTTTCCGTCATTTCAAACTATCCTTCCACAGTTCTCTGTCCCATCAATCACCATCCCTTAGACCTCTTCCTGCCATTTCCTCCGCTATTTCATCTTCCCATCTCCTTGCTGGTCGTCCTCTCCTTCTATTTCTCGAAGGGTTCCATTTTCTAACCATTTCAGGCAATCTTCCAGGAGGCATCCGACGTACATGTCTATACCATATTAACTTCTTCTTCATAATATGTTCAGTCACGCTCTCCGTGATTTCCATTTTCCTTCTTATATCTTCATTTTCTACGTGATCTGCCCTAGTTTTCTGAATACATTTCCTCCAGTAGTTCATCTCAACTACATTTAATTTATCCCTAATACTCTGGGTATTAGAGATTTAACCAATGACTGAAAAATCCGTTTCTTATTCTTTTTGGATAAGGTCCAGCTCCACAAAACCGGATACAAGTTACGTATTGCCTTCCTAGCCGTTCCACATCTGCTCTGAATTTCTCTTTTACATCCTCCTACCACATCCAGAATGGAGTCCAAATCTTTAAATTCTCCTACTTGTATACATTTTTCTCCTACAATACAGAGATCCTCCTTCTCATTCCCCTCTAAACACATGTATTAGGTTTTGTCTAAAATTATCTTCATTCCCCTGGCTTCGTAACATCACATGAGCTTTCTCATCATCATAAGGTTGACATCTTTATGCTGGCTATAACCACGTGATCGTCCGCGAAGAAGATTATACACAAAAAAACCTCTTCAATAGGAATGCCCATCCTTTCACATTCCCTAATCCACTGCTCCATCACTACATCCAAGTATATTTTAAATAAGGTTGGGGATAGGACAGCATCACTGTTTTAAACCTCTCGAGGATTCTAAAGCAGCTGACAAGTTTTTCCCTTTTTTAATTTTATATATACTTTTTCTGTACATAATCTCGATTGCCCTTATAAGGCCTGGGCCAATGCCTCGTTCCTGCAGAGCTCTCCACATTTCTTTCCTAGGTACTTGGTTATATGCTTTTTACAAATCTGTAAATGCTAAATGTAGTTCTTGCTGTCTTTCCTTACATTTTTCTATTAGTTGTCTCATTATAAAAATATATTTTTAATGCAGGATTCACCAGCTGTGAAACACACTGTTCCTCTGGTGTCAAAGAGCATGCCTCTAATCTGCCCTTTAAGACTTTCCCTATGATTCTTGTTATAATGCTTTGTACACATATTTAGCCGTACTGAAGGAGAGATGAAAAAATAATCACCACTATGAAGTGAACTTTTGAAAAAAAAATATCCTTAGTAATAATTCATAACCTAAATTTCAACCTTACATTCACACTTCTAAAGTTAGTTCTTTATCTTAACTAATTTATGTTGAACATTTTAAAATAATTCAAAAGAGGAAGAAAAAGAAAAAAGAGGAATTTACTCAAAGCGGACAAGTCTTTATCCCTATAAAATGACCAACGACTAGATGATCACATTTTTGTAGGACCCTCACTGCGTTTAAAACAATGATAATTGTTAGTGGCGTAAAAACCATCTCCCTAACCCCGAAGTACGAGGAAAAATCGCTGGAGGAGTGACCCAGGCTCAAAAAAAAAAAAAGGTTACTAAGGAAAAATGAAATGTACTAAATGTGTAGTTTGATTTCCCCCATAAATGATTACCGTACTAGAATATACAAAACCACCGTCTTCTTACGAACAGAAAACAATAATGACTGAAGAACTTTCGTTTAAGGATCAATAGTGAGCTGTTGCCCTCGTCGATCTCTTTTCATATTACTTACGACCTCTTCTAAACCATAACTGTCCTTGTAGCAAGAATCTGGACACTTAATTAATTGTAAAGACTTGTGGAGTTTCATCTAACCTTATAAGTGCAATGAGGGGCTTCGACAATGTTAATATCAGTTCAGTACATGAAATTAGTATTTATTCCAGGGATGTGTCGATTCCGAGGAACTGATCTATACGGTTGGAGATAGTCTTGAATTACATAATTATTTAATTTTAATACAAACATAAATTCTTCTTAACGATAAAAAATGTATGATAATTAATTTTGAAAAATATATAATTTGAATTTAATAAAATTAATATAAATAAAATTTGAATTTGAATAAATATAAATAAAATTTGAATTTATTAATAAAATTTGAATTTAATAAAATTATATATATATATATATATATATATATATATATATATATATATATATATATATATATATTTTGTATATTACATATTGTACATAACATTGCTGGGTAAAGAATTATGACATCCTTTCGAGAAATCAAGCATTGTTACTGCAAGCCAAACGCCAAATTTTTGAAGATATGTATTAGCTATTGGAAAATGAAAAAATAGTATTACTTTTTCCAACAGTCAAAGCTGAATCATTATATAGATTAATTTAACCTAGACAATAGCGCCATTTTAGTTTACTTAAAAGGTTTTTATAATTCCGAAATAAAGATTAGTTTTCATTTCATGAAGTGCTCATACTGGTTTTCGAGCAATAATATACTATTAAAATCAACATCCAGAGAAATATATCAGTGCTTCCTCCCATCTTTTAAGGTTATACTAACATTTGGGATTCCTTGAGTAACAAATGAAACCCAGGACCTTCGGAATATTTCTCTTCTTAAATAATAGTTAATAAGATGAACTGTTTTTTTCATTTTTTTTTGGTAACCCCTACCGAGAATCGAAAATTTTTTATACCGACACATCATTGATTTTTACAGTTAAATTTTTCCATATCAATTAGTTAAACCACTCCTTCACCAAAAATCTTGAATTTATACAACCAGACCAAGATAAACAGGGATAGAATAGTTTACAAAATAAAAATTAAAGAATTCTCGGAGTCATCGTTCGTTTCCTCTCCAGTGTGGTTCAGTGGCTCTGAAGAAGACCTGCAATGCAGGTCGAAACGTTGGCATACAATTAAAGTATTTATACTTAGAGGTGGTGTTCCTCTACCATATGACTGCATCCCTGATCATCCTTTTCTCCATTCATCTTAACAGTCAACTATAGTTTCATCATTAACAATTCTCGATAATTTAATTATTTTTATATCTATGAAAGGCAAATATTTATAACATAATAGAAAATTTACTTCTGTTTACCAGAGATGACATAGCTTTAAATAAAGTCTTAAAAATGCCGAAAGGCAATAAAAAAATCCTTTTCCCTGTTTTCCTTTCCTTGCATGAAAATAAAATAAAGTCGGAGGCTAGAAAAAAAAAAAAAAAAAAAAAAAAAAAAAATAATAGAAAATTTACTTCTGTTTTTATGGAAACTATAACATATTACACAGACTTTTAAAAAATACGAGAACTCAAAAATTACGATTTTAATATCTCTTCAAGAGTTATTTCAATAGGAACAAGGACATGTCAAAGTAGTTTACAAAGAATTTATAAATAAATATTATTTAAAATGTTTTCTTGGTTAGTTTTCAAAATGTGTTTTTTTTTAAATGTTAAAATTAAATTTTAATTTAATAGGGAATATGAATAAGGAACAGGGAGAAAAGATTATTCTATTTATAAGGGTCTTATTTTTATTGATAGGTATAGGTTGTTTATAGATGAGGTTAGTTGATAGGTATAATATAGTTAGTATAGAGGTATATAGTCATGCAGACTGCATACCCCAACTATCTACTTCTCTAATAATAGAAATATTAAAAACCAATTCTTTCTCAATATTATAGAAATTATAGAATATTGAGATTCTAAATTAAAACACTAAACAACCTATCTATAACGTAGATATCATTTATTTTAGATCAGAAATGAATCATGTGTCATGTAGTTAAATGCTTGAACAGCACGTGTCAAATGGCTGCTTTCTCATATCGTTCATCGAGTTCTATTTCCTTGTAATTTAGCAATTCTTCTTGAAACCGATCGTTGATCGGTTTCAAATAATCCATAACTACCTTTAAACTTAAATCATTACTTTTTTTAAAAAACGAATGTATTTACCCAATGAGTTCTGACTGTTCTTTCTTGTAAGGAATATATATATATATATATATATATATATATATATATACATATATATATATATATATATATATAACAGCACGTATAAAATGGCTGCTATTCCTAATATCGTTCATCGAGTTCTATTCTCCTTAACTTCGTTCAGCTTTTTCTTGGCAAACCCGCAAAGTGAATCTTGGCCTCCCAATCCATAACTAGGTAACCTAGGTTAAACTTCATGCCTTAGTTGGCTTTTAAAAAACGAATGTATTTACCCAATGAGTTCTGACTGTTCTTTCTTGTAAGGAAATGAAGTTTACTATCCTCCCCAATGAAGTTTACTATTCGATATGAACAAACATAATACCAGAAGAAATGTTTTACAATTACTAATATGATAATTACCACGATAAGCTCAAATAGCTAAATTTTCATTTACTACCTCAATACGATGGCAGCTACATTCACTTTAAGTATGACTCTATTTCAAAGCCTAGCTGTCTTATAAATTGACCAAGTGGCTACAGGGATCAGTGTTCACAACCTTGCCTTAGTAGAAATTAAAAACAATACCAATCTTCTTAGTCGTATGATCAATAGTTTATATTTTTTTTAATATAAGAGAAAGGAAGAAGCAATGTGAGGGGTTAGTAGGCAGTAAATCTATCGTGAAATTTTGCAAAAAAAAAAATTATTAACTAGATCCAAAGCAAATAAAATAGTAATAGAAAAATGTATATACCTAAATTGGTGACGTTTTCGTATTTTGTAAATTTGATCTATTGGCCCTATCCAAGACTAGTTGAGCATTAGTACGTAGGATCTGGCATTGAAACTTATCTCTATGATTGCTACAGCTGACAGGACTCTGCAGTAAGATATGACTCTGCATTTAAATGTGTTTGGAAACTGATTTCAAACTGTGATAACCCAACGTAGATAACGTAGTATCTTTGGAAAATATAGTCATAAATGTATGTGATCTACCGCTTTAATCGTATTTACAATCACTGAACTGTAATCTGATACCATATTATCCGTTTTTGACGTAGTATAGAATGGTCTGATTTCTTTATAAGGTAGAATAATTAAGGGACTAATGGGCAAAATCGATCGAGGTATGAGGATACAAGAGGCAAAAAAAAAAAAGAAGTTGTGAAATGTGAAATCCTAGATAAAAAGTTTTTATTGAAATTCGATCAATATAAAATTTTATTTATACCAATTAATATTAAATAAATTGTGTACATTATTTTCAAAGATAGTTGTATAATCATTACTTTTTAACTAATAGGTAAAATAATTTTAGAATTTAAAAATTAAATAAGGAAATTTATGAAGTATACTAACATAAAAGCTTTAACAACAAGGATAAGGAAAATATAGCTGTAGAACGAGTCATTTCCAGTGGGACTCTGTAACTGCCACGGAAGTTCCAAACATTTAACTTTAAGTACATTAAAGGTACATACCGATAAAAACATCGCTAAGTTATTATAATGATGATAATTATAACAATAATTCAGCATTGTAGCTTTTGTTATAACATCGGTTATTGTTTGTAAACAAAGCTTCCATTTTCGATAATAACAGAAGCCATGCAATAGAACTTAACATGTCCCATCTCAGTATTCTCCAGCAGTATAGATCCTTTAGAGAATAACATCTATAGTAATCCAGTATAATTTTAAATTTAAACGAACAAATATATTTTAATATAATTGTAATAAGATTTAAAGAAAGGTAAATAAATTGTAGTTGAAAATGTTTAGTAAAAACTTTGGAATGACTTTTCGGTCCAACTATTATTTTCATCTTAATAATTATACTTTTTAATGTTATTTATTTCATTACATTTAGAAATCGAACGTTTTCTCCAAAAATATTAATACATACATACATATCTTTCGCTCTCTCTCATACTCATCCAGTAAGTAGTAGATCAGCAAATTGAGCTACATAAATATGAAAATTTTGTACCCCAAAATTATGTGCTTTTTTCCCCCCCTTTATGTGGGTTTTTTTCCCCTTATTTTTCCCACTGTTTACAGATAATCTTTAAAGTGTAGAACTATTTACTAAACTATAAAACTATGTTAATCATGTAGAGGGCTTAAGACCGGCATATGTATACTAAATGCTTTTGTAATCTGTAAATATGTCAATAAAGCCTTATTATTATTATTATATTTGTACCCCTAATCTCCTGGCCAGTAAGCACGACAACTAGCTAGCTCAGATTCTAAAACGGTTCAAACACAATATTGAAAACATGCAAAAATTGTTTGATAAAAGTTTATAAAACAGAAATGATACCGGAAAAAAATATTGTTTAAATATTTGCAGAGGGATAATAAACAGATATTGATAAATATGTATATACACACAAACAAACACACACACTTTTACACCCTCTAACCGTTTTCCATTCTAAACTTGTTTGGCCCAACATCCCTCTACTTTCCTCAATACAATTCGAAACCATCATTATTTCGTATTTTTAATGGAGAATATATGGCTGTGTGTCTATGTATATAGTTTTTAATGGTACTGGCTTACTTAATTGCAGAATTTTAAGTAGTGGTAATGATCTCGACGTTGGTTATTTTCTTTCCAATGTCCGAGACTTTCTTCTTCACAGTTAATTCAACCACTTCATTAAATTCGTTTTCAGTTTCTGTGTCCAGAGCTACCTTTATTTAGGATGTTTCCTCGAGCACATGTAAATTGTCCTCTATTGTTGACTTATAGCCCCGTTATTGAATGTTCCTGGAGAATATCGTCACTGTCAAACCAATATCAGCTATGTGCAGATAATATAACTGTGAAATATTTAATTAAACAGGTTTTATTTGACAATTTTCTGGCTGATGCACATGTACTTTTTTTAGGGACCACAGATCACCCAATGCTTAGAGTTACATAGCAGTATTTTTATATAAAGTGTGGTTCTTAAACAAGCCAAAATGACAAAATCTCCAAAAAGCGGATATAGCAGATATTGGTTTCTAAGATACATACTCTGTATTCTCTACTTCTACGAAGAAGAGTACTTAATTGTCAGTGAATTGAGAACAGAAGATAGGCTCCTACTCTTCCAGTCTCCCAGTTCCCTACTCAATTAATAGCTAATAAACAAATTAAATGGCTTTTAAAGAGTGCTTTTGTTTTGTTTTTTTGTATCAAACCACCATATAAAAATTGGAGCCGTAATGTCTTGTCTTTCGTTTAGGAATTTTGGTGTACCTTTCGACATGTTTAAACATTTCTAACCTGTTTAATTATTAATCATTTTTGAGTTCATATCACTTTGTTTCAATTAATAATTATTGATAAGACTCATTATGATAACATTATCACGATCATGGTCTATGGGGATGGAATTGCTATCTCTTGTTGAAGTGATCGCATTCCACTCGGCCTCTGAATGCTTGTTGTGTAAATAAATTATTATACTCCCATACTCGACTTAATATGGTATAATTAATTTTAACACAATCTACCGACAGTTCATGTGTACCTATTTCTTGAACAGTTTTTCGTTAAAAAAACAATATTAAGTGAGGAGTTTATATTAAATAAACACTCATGATATATTTTTTAATACACGTAGTAAAGTCAAAAGGCAAAGTAATGAATGTTGTCACCAAAACTTCTGCCAGGAAGTCCGAAAACGGTCATTTGACCCGTCATGGTTGGTTTAGTGTTAAGTACTTGTTAACACAAGAATAAAAATACCGATTAGCTATCAAAGACTCATTTACATGACAGTAATTAGATATATTTAGACATGCTTTGGGTCCCCATTAAACTATCCTTAGTATTGGACAATCCGAAAAATCCTCAATGCTTATTTTTATGTCTCAAATAAACTTATTCGTCGTGATCTCAATGTCCCATATATAGCCGATTTCCATCCAGATTAGATACCTATCCTTCCATAATATCCTCCATACCTACTCGAATTCGATATTTCCCAACTTCTGTTCTCGATGACCTTCCGAGGTGACAAAAGAAGATGGTCTAAGGCATTATAATTGATTGACGTTGATATGACATTAATTCACAGTTCCCCTAATCTAGTTATTACAATAAGTTATTTCACTTTTTATGCATTTAAACAAAAAAAAGTATGATTTTATTTAAATTGGGTTTCCAGTACCCTGCTAATGATGTCAATGCCATCCTGATGTTTACTCGAGCACATGACAAGGGTTGAAATGAAAATTGCCAACAAATAAACGTTAAAGGCACTAGTAGAAAAAATTTTTTGTCATAGATATAAACAGAAAATATCAAAGGAGGGAGGAAAGATTTCTGAGGAACAGCTAGAGGAAAACTGGAAGTAATGAAGCTGAGAGAACGTTGTGAGGAGCATTAACTGTTTAAGAAAAAAGAAACAAGAAGAAACGAGTGAACTATTGTGATCTGTGATCAATTTCCAAAGAATGTAACGCGGCTCACAATATTTCCTGTTGTAAGATACTGATTCTTTATAAATATAATTTATATATAAACATACGTTATATCTAATATAACTACATGTCTAGGGCTTTCACCTAATGAGGTATCATCTCTCTCAGATCTTGTTTAAAATTTATACTATACGTTCCGTAACTGTTCAATACCGTTGTACGTCATTATTCAAATGATGCTAACTGTGGATAGCCTTTTGCGAAAGGCAAGGACAAATTGGATGTCTAGGTCGGGAAAGAAAAAACCAACTACAGCCCGTCATTGAATACCATTATGTCTAAATGTGTAAGCATCTGTTTTCTTGTAAATTTAGTGCTCGAAGATAAAGATGTTTGGTATAATTGTATCTGTACCCAATATACTCTTCATGATCATTCTATATTCATGTATAAAAATATTAAAGAATATATTAGAGAATAAAAATATTAAATCATTAGATATTATGGAATAATACTTATTTAGGTATAAGAATTATGATATCTATCCAATCCACCAACGGACTTGTTTAGATTTCAATTATTTTTTCCCATCATCTAAATGGTGATATCCCGTCTCATCGTAGCAGTGTCTTCACCACGTACGCTGATGACACATGTGTGTTATCGGTAAATAATGATCTATTTTTTCATCCAACTCACCTTGATGTCATCTTAAAAATTTTCAAGATAAGTTCGAAACTATCGATATATATATATATATATATATATATATATATATATATATATATATATATATATATATATATATCGAAACCGGAGGATTAAAATGAATCCAATCAATACAGCTGATTTGGTGATCTTTGCATCTCGTCGTAAACCTTTGACTCCCTGTCACATAGTATCCCTTAATGATATTTCACTTTTCTCTGTAGAAACAGATCCGATGTCTAGAACTTCATCGAGACAAGCACCTTACTTGGAATCTACATACTGCTCGTCCTTTCCGACTACTTCAACATTTACTTGACAAACGTTTGAAGCTTATTATATCCAATTAATTACAAAAGGCTACGTTAAACCATCCAATCCATCTCGTATTCAATCCTAACAATCGAAAAAACCTAGAAATTCCTGATGTTTCTTATTATGTGGCAAATAAATTTATTCTCAATGATGTTAATACACCATACAAACTGGCGATCAAGCTGGTTTCATAACGCTTCTATGATCCCCATACCCAGTCGAAACCGCTAGTCTCCTAACTTGTTTCCCGTTCGATTCTTATAATCCAAAATCTTTTGAAAAAATTTCAATGCTTCTTGCTTTGTTGCCAATAAATCATCCACAAAAATCTTTCTATTTTAAATGCTGCTGATTTAACCTAAGCCGGAAACATACCTTTACATGGTAAAGCCATTAACCAATAAAATCCACTAGTTTTTCAACTTACTTCCTATTCTATTCCCCATAAACTTCCGAGGCATCTGAAAAGAAGATGGCCTCGGTAGTTGTTATTGAAGTTGCCTCAAGGGTATTTGCTTTACTAGAATTTTATACTTTATCATGGACATTATCTTCAAATTTACTCAAGTATTTTAATGTATAGTTTTCAAAGTTAAAAAAAAAGACAAGGAAAAAAAAAATGGTTCCCACATTACATCTATTCGCAAACGCAATATTTCAAAGTCTTTAATGAACAATATAAATTTAAAGATAAATGTTTACTGGCGGTATTTAGTGAAATGTGTGAGATTAGGATTTCTATAACATTCTCATGACAATAATTTTAATTATGGGAAGCAAATTAAATTGGGTAGATCACATTATGACTGTAATAAATAACTTTTACGAGATATGCATTTAATTTTTTATCTCGTCTGATGATTATAATTAAAGACCATTAAGAAACCATACATTTTAGAAAAAAATATAAAAATGTGTGATCACGCTTCTCCAACAGACTCACTGATGGTTAATTTTTAGAATCTTTTATCCACTGAACAGATGTTATTAAATTAATTTTAATAAAGTTTTACGTATATAATTTAGAAATTTAGTCATTATTACATTCATAGTATTTACATCACTTAAAATAATTTGTAACGATGAGGTCGATCTTATTTTTGGATACAAGAAAAGAAAAACGTTCAATCTCAACTTGTGTCCGCACGAGATAGCCCTGAGAAGGTTTTTAATGAATTTGTTTAAAGATTCGAAATTAAATTATAATAACGTAATATATGTATATGTATATATTACGTATTTCTACGTATAAACAAAAAAAAAAGTTTCTTAAAATAATATGATTAAAAAATGAGAAATATAATGGATCGTAATTGAAGTTGAAAACAACTAACTAAATTTCGAATAAACAATTTTAATTATTAATTTTATTTATACAATGGTAATAAAATATACCATAACCGGAGGCTACTTTGAACAGGTTTTCTACATTTTGCACTGCAGCAAGATCGTTTTTAAAAGATATGAAATTAAAGAAATAAGCTAGAGACATGAAACAAAAAAAAATGTTGCTAAATTGATTTCGTGATGTATTACTCATATGAAACAATCCTGCTGCCACAAATGCAAGGCCAGGTGAGGTTTGAACACATATAAACATAAATTTTATTTTTAAAACACCATACCTCCCTCATTCTGACATGCCAATTTTTTAATTTCTCATATCTCATCCGCTTATTGTCATGAATTGAGTGACAGGTGTGGATATAATAAATAAAGTGAAAAAAAAAACAACAACACCATTTAACACTGATACCACAAAAAGGTTTACATCGCCCAAGAATATACAATATGGGCTTTTATTGCGATCACCGAACATTCTATGTTTAATCCTTAAATGTAAAGAACAAACAAGAGAATTCTAGCTTGTGAATTGAGATCGCCAGAAGGATTTTTGTTTTGAAAGTGTGTTAGTTCAAAGTAGCTCCCGTTTACGGTATTGGAGGAAAAAATGGTCTCACCGTCTGTTCATTTTTCAACATGTTACATGGTACGTGGGGGACTAACTGGGTTTCAAGAGGTTAACCGTCCGTTACCTCTCGTAACAATTATTATTAATTAATTAAAAAATATTATTAATTGATATTAATATTTCTAATATTGCATTTCCGCTTCAAGGTCACTACAGAGTATAGTGTACTCATTAATAACAAAATTAATATTAATATTAATTATAATAATATTAACATTACTCATAGACTCATTAATAACCAAATTACCATCGGGACCAAATAAGTATCGGGACCAATGTCATTTTAATCTGCGAAGTGGGTTATAAGGATATGTGAACTGGATAATGAATGAGCCGCAGTGTTGAGATTGTTGAAAAGGTTTTGATGGAATTTTGATAATTTAAGGGGTATGAGATCAAGGACACAAGGTATATTGAGGTATATAACTTGTATATGTATATGAGGTATATGTAGAGTTGATCATTATTTATTATATTTGTAAAATTACATGATTTTTTTATTTTTAGACCGTTGAGAATACCTGAGTAGTATCTACGAAAAAAATAGATAAATATTATATTAAATGGAATGTATTTAATAATTATTTTTACACGAAACATGGATTATTCACAACTTATATAATAGATATCCATAAAGAAGTTTTTTATAGTTTTAATATCATACAGTTTTTATTATTGCTACAGACTGTTTCTCTAAAATAATAGAAATTGAATTTTCCATGTATGTTAGGATATATTCTTCCGGTTCAGTTTAAATTCCAAATTTTCTGATTCTAAATATTAGCAATAGATTTGCCATTAATTTAATTTAAAAACAAAAATAAACCACATTCCACTCATGCTATCGAATAAAGCTGCTATTAATATTTGTTATGTTATAATAAAAAGCTGATTAAAGTCTAGACCATTTTTTTCTGTCCAAGAGGACCCTAGACTCTTGAACATCGTACATCTGATTAAACTCACACATTCCGCGGTCAGACCCAATAAAAAAATAAAAACAAGTTGACAAATAAATAGATAATATTTTCTTTTACTGTACAAATGCATTTCCTTTAAAAAAAAACAAAAAAAAACAATACCAGAATCAATTCTCAGACTTTTTTTTTTTTACATAAAAGTTCTTCGTGAAATTATACTAAGAATCGAGTATGTTTAGGACGATCATCTTATGTTGCTATTAATTCTTTATTAATGTTTTGATTTGTCAATCATTAAAATTTTCATATCACCAATCATCATCGAGACAGTCTATTTCTTCTTGGCAGAATCATTTTATTGCTATGTGATTCTATCATTTTTCGTAAAATACTTAAACGTGTTTATTTATGGAATCGCATTGTCCGTAAAGGAAATTAAAATACCTGATTAAACTAAGAATTATATAATGGCTATGATATTACTAAAAATGACTTTCGGGTCAATCCATTTCAAATCACGCAGTCTGTGTTGCTGAACATTTTTTATTTTCCTGATTCTTTTATCATGGATTCCCTATGGGTAGACATTAACAAAAATCCAATTGAAAAAAATTTACACGCTATAGTTTTTATTTGACAGCCATTTTAAAATGATGATTTAATGAATTTTATGAAAAAACGGGGTTTGCAGAAAATTTAATTGCGAAGTCATTTTTAAAGGTATCAAAATAATTTAAAAACTAGTGTGTTCAGCATGAAATGACCTTCAAAACGACATAATTTTAGTTTTTTTATCATCCAAGGAAGTTTTTCAAACTCTTTCTCAAAAACTCGGAAAATAATTAAAATAAATTTTTAGGAAGGAGAAGAGACTCACAAATTATATTTTATTTATGTGTTGAGTACTCGTAGTACTACCTGCAGCATAAGTTTTAGTCTTGAGAATGTACTCCTTTTTTCTCTACGGCTTTTCAAAAATGGCTGAAAGCAGGTTTTTACCAATTTTCATAGGTCAATTTCTGAAAAGGGAGTGAATGAAATCCAGTGAAATTTTCTAAAATGTTTCTCATACTAATAAGAATATACCACGAAAAAATTATGACTGAGACTCTACTATGTTTTGAATTATAGAGCTGTGAATTTAAATAAAATCGTAACTTTTTTAATATACTAGTGCAATGCTAGATTAGCAACTATAGAATTAAAATTATCTTAATTGGCAAGTTTAAATTATGGTTAATATATAAATTATTATTTAGGGTTTTAAAATCATGAACTTAGCTTATATATATATATATTTTTTTTTAATTTATTGAAATTTACAACTGTATAAAATATATACAACAAGTAAATGTGTTGAAAGTAAATACAATGGCATGTAAATAACATGTGAAGAACTATTCACTAGTAGCTTTTCAATAAATTCTACACTTAAAGGTCTCTAGGCCATCTTCTTTTCAGACGCCTCGGAGGATTATCAGGAATGGAATAGGAAGCAAGTTGGGAGACTAGTGGATTGGAGTGGTTATGGAGCTTACTATGGAAGGATAGGTATCTGGTTTGAGCTAAATCAGCAACATATGGGACATTAAGATTTTTATGAATAAGTTTATTTGTAACAAAGTAAGGAGCATTGAGGATTTTGGATTGTAAGGATTGAATACGAGACGAATTAGAAGGTTTAGTTGAGCCCCAGAGCTCAACTCCGTATGTCCAAATAGGTCTAATAACTGTCATGTAAATGAGTCTTTTGTAGAAAATCGGGAGTTTTGAACGTCTGTCTAGTAAATGTTGAAGAAATCGAAATCGACGAGCAGTTTCCTGTCGTTTAATTCTTGTATGAGGATTCCAAGTTAAACGTTTGTCCAGTTGAAGTCCTAGATAGCGGATCTGTTCAACAGGGATCAGTGGAATATTGTTGAAGGATACTGGAGGACAGGAAGTCGCAGGTTTACGACGAAGGGTAAAGGTTATTTGGTGAGATTTGACTGGATTTATTTTAATTCTCCAATTTCGAAACCATTCCTGAAGTTTTATGACATGATATTGGAGTGTTTGGGAGGCAATGAAGGGATCATTGTTCACTGATAACACACATGTGTCATCAGCATACGTCGTGAGGATGGTGCTAGGATGGGTCGGGATATCAGCTGTATACATCGTTTAAAGGATGGGACCTAGGATACTACCTTGAGGACCCCAGCATTTTGGACAAACAGGGAAGAATAGGAAAAGTTATAATTAACTTTGAAGTTTCTATCACTGAGATAGGAGCGGATGATAAGGAAGTAGGTTGGAGGGAGAAATTTACGGAGTTTGTAAAGCAGACCCTGCTGCCAGACTCGGTCAAAAGCTTGTTCTACATCGAGAAAGGCTCCCGTGCAGTACATTCCGCGCTCCAGTGCTGAGGAGACCACGTCCACCACACGATGGCATTGCTGGATAGTGGAGTGAGACGTTCGAAAACCAAACTGGTGATATGGGATGATGTGATTGGAATCTAGGATGGGATACAAGCGTTTCATGAATGAGTTTTTCCAGGATTTTGCCCATTACAGGCAAGAGTGATATTGGACGATATGAGGATGGGAGTTCAGGAGGTTTTTTGGTCTTAGGTATCATCTTTACCATGGATAATTTCCAAGGATCGGGGAAATATGTGGTGCGGATTACAGAATTATATATAAATGTAAGAAATAGGATTGCTTTTCGAGGAAGGAGTTTTAGGACATGGGCTGTAATCAGGTCATGTCCAGGGGCTTTGTTGGAGGGTAATCTGAGGATCATATTTGATACTTCGGAAGGATGGAATGCATTAGGAGTGGAATATTTAGTTCTGCTTCAACACATTCAAAGTGAGCAGGATTGAAGACATCAGGAAGGGGTTGAAGGAGATGAAGACCAAAGAATTGGGATTTTTCTTCGTCTGATCTTGTCCAGGTTTGAGAGACTAATTAAAATTTTTGAAACCAAGGAGTTTTTTCGTCGTTATCCATAATGACTTGTCTGAAGTATTGAGGTTTTGAGTATGGTTATGTAGGTTTTGGATTTTAAACTTTCTGATTTCTGTCTTTAGTTTGTTCGTAAAACTGTTGTAATTATGTTTGTCTGATGGGTATCTAGTACGGTGCCACTTCACCCTCACTCTGCGTTTTTCTGTCAATAAGGAGCGAATATGCTGTGGTAAGTTATTCTGTTGACTATCATGAATTTTTCGGGGAGCGGTATATTTAGTAATACTAATTTTGATAGTTGATGTTAGTTTGTCAATGGCTAAGTTTATCTCGTCTTTAGTTTTAAGGGAAATGTTCAGGTCCAGTTTATTTTCAAGATCAGTTCGAAATTTGTCCCTGAAATCAGTCTAGGAGGGGAGGGTTTAGGAACGGGATTTGAATGGAAGTGAAGCAGAACAGGGCTATGATGATCTGATGAAAGGTCGTCCATGAATTTTATAATGGTCTGAGAGGGGGAAATTTGGGAAGAAATGAATATATCAAGGATATCAGGACGTTTTTTAAGTGAGGTAGGCCAATAAGTAGGGTTCAAGGGTGTGAGGACAGAATAGCAGTTGGAGGTTGCAATACGGGATAGGATGCTGCCACGGAAGTTGGATGTTCTACAACCCCATCGCTGGTGTTTGGCGTTGTAGTCTCCTCCAGCAATAAAGCGCGGTCCGAAGGATCGGAATAAGGAATCGAGATGGTTGTATGAAAGGGAATTGCCAGGAGGGCAGTATACAGCTGAAAAATTTATGTTAAAAGGACGAGTAGAAATGTTAGCTTATATTTAAATGAAATACTTGACTTAAAAATATCCATTAATTAAAAAAAATATGTAAGCATATGATACAAGTATGTTTGTAAGTTAAACCCCATTGTAAAATGTCAACTGACACATTAGTTCTCATGATGCAACAAGTCAATGTGAGTTTTACATGTTTAGATTTGAACTCTTCCATGTGCAAAACTGCTTGCACAGCCTACATCTTTCCTATACTTACATATCTCTGCAAGTGGTGATATGAACACCCCTCTTCTTAATCTTTATTGCTATCTTCAAGAGTAAAAATGTAAATATAAAACTAATTCGTTGAAAGTCTCAATGTCCAGCTTGCGCATAAAAAATATTTATAGATAAGTACTGAGTTCAAGAGTTTTACGAAAACAGTTGCTTATGCCCTGGTAAAAAAGAATATGTTTCAACTGTACTACGAGTACTCAACACAGAAATAAAATATTATTTGAGAATCACTTCTCCTTCCTTAAAATTCACTTCTCCTTCCTTAAAATTCATGGCCTTAAAAAATTAACCATCTTTAAATTTTTTTTCCGAGTTTTTAAGAAAGAGTTTGAATAACTTTCTTGCATGATAGGAAAAGTAAAATAATGTCGGTTTGAAGGTCATTTCATGCTGAACACACTAGTTTTTAAATTATTCTGATATCTTTAAAAATGACATCGCGATTAAATTTTCCGCAAACCCCGTTTTTTCATAAAATTCACTAAATCATCATTTTAAATGGCTGCCAAATAAAAAATATGGCTTGTAAATTTTTTTCAATTACAGTTTTGTGAATGTCTACCCTTAGGGAATTCATAATAAAAGAATCAGGAAAATAAAAAATGTTGAGCAACAAATTATAATTATTTTGGGTGATTTGAAATGGATTGACCCTTTCCAGAATCATAAATCTATTTAGATAAAAAAATAGATTTCTTGCACATTGCATTAATACAACAAGTAAATTAGCAGAACTGTTTATTGGTAACTAGTAATTACCTGTTGGAAGTTGTCCAATAAACGTTCTACCTTGGAAGGTCCCTTGGCTATCTTCCTTTCATACGCCTCGGAGGGTTACTGGAATCGAGTGGGAAGTCAGTAGAGAGAACGGTAGATCCAAGTGGGTTTGGGGCTTGTCATGGAAGGATAGTTATCTGGTTTGGATCAAAACACTACCAAATGAAACATTAAGATCATCATGGATAAGTTTATCTGTGTCATTACAAGGAAGATTTTTGATTTTTCGAAGGATTTTGGACGAAGATGGATATTTTTATGGAGACCCAAACTCAAGTACGTAAGTCTTATGCGGTCTAATTACTGTAATGTTTTTATTTTTATTTTAATTTTTTTTCTATGCCCTATACTACTTGAATATAAGTGTTCAATTAGCAAAAATGAACAATTTTATGCAGAGATGATGAAGGTTGATGACACGTTTTCCAGTTAGGAGGAGCTGGATGGAGTGTTGAAGAAGACTAGATGGATTTGAGTACAATAGACCGGCTGAGGACTACTCATTGAGAAATAGAACCTCACAACTAGCCTACAATAGCCGTTCAGCTCCATCCTTGTCGCTTATAACTTCTATTCCAGGACACAGGGTAGTCTTGGAAAACAATTCTTAATATAGAAACAATTCCACATCTGCGAAATTTTACTTTGAGGTTTGTTCTTACGGCTTTTATAAATTAAAAAAAAAAATCGCCAAAAAGTGTGTAAGAGACGGTAGAAATAATTATATGGACATAATACTGCATTTTGGAAAACGTATGTTCCATATTTATGCCGAATATCGAAAAAAATACAATTCTGTATTTGCTTGGTATAGAAAGATAAATATCAAGTTTTTGAACATTATAAATTAAAATACATTCATATGCAATACTAAAATGACAAAAATCTCTTCACTGTTTCTGCAGTGATTTAACGCCCAAAAAAGTTTGTAAAATATTTTACAAAATTACTCCTTTGGGGCTTCACTAAATTCATCTCGTATCCAACCTTACAAATAAATATCCTTTGAAAAGTCCACAATGCTCCTTATGATTTCGCAGATAAAATGATCCATAATTATCTTAATGTTCCATATGTTGGTAATGAGGCCTAAAACAGATACTTATTTTCCCATTCAATTTCTGATGATCCTCGGAAGCATCTGACACAAAAAGATGGCCTCAGAATTTTCTTTTATAGAACTTTATTTGTAGTACTTTCAGTGGAAAGTTTTTTCCTAGTCACTGTTGTGCCATTAAATTTACAGTTTTACTGATTTACTTATTGAACCATTGAAAATATCATTAAATAAAAATACATTTATGTACATAAACAATAACATTTACAGCGTTATCGCTGTAATAAACCTTACGTAGACTAGCTCACATTTTGACTATTCAAAGATTCAAAGATTATTGGTGATAATTAAATAAATTAAAATTTATATAGAGTTTCTTGTTTATATATTTTAATTACTTTTTACACATAAATCTATTCCTATACGTAGAAATTCATATTCTAAAAATCACTGCTCAAGATATTTGAATGATACTGTGCAGATTTAGACTTTATTCGTATAGGAAGGTATTACTTAGATGGTTATTCAAAATATTCATTATTTGTATTTAAATATGCATTGCAATGGCCAGGTGCTACGTACAAAAAAAAAAAAAAAAAAAAAATAATAATACGATTGCTAGATTCATCATATATTAACTATAAAAATATTTTAAAAAAAAAAAAAAAAAAAAAAAAAAAAAAAAAAAAAAAAAAAAAAAAAATGTCATGGTTGTTTGAATACTCTTCATACATTCCTTAATATAAAATATTTAAAGCTTACCGAATCAGTTTTTCCATCAGGTTGATAAACACTAAGATCGTCTTTAAGCATTGCGTAATTGCAGATAATTATAACTAGTTGGGTTTGAAAGTGACATAATATATCTCGTGCCAATTCATATTTTTTTAATTGTTTTTTTTTAAATTTGTTTTTCTTTTACTTTTATATTTTTAAAATAAAAATGAATACAAAGTCCAATACTAACGTCCTGTTTTGATAAGCACAATGTTTTACGTAAGTGTGTAATTACAGGATAATGCTCTTAAATATCAATACAATGTATCTATCATTGAGATAATAATAACTAAATAATTAAATTATATTTAATTTATATTGAATTTTAATCATTTTATAGATAATAATATACGTCGTGTGGTTATAATTCAATGTGTATAGTTCTAATTCATGAATATTAGTTTATTTTTCATTGGAAAATTGATTGATCAATTAGGAAAGAATTGTGATATACACAGTTGAAAATATAAGATTCTTCCAAGAAAATTTGAATCCGTTTGTTAATAATGATGAAGACAGAGAATCAACCAACAGATCAAAGATCCCTTGGCCACGCAAAACAGTTCAAGTCCATAAGTCAAAATAGGTGCAATGATGGTTTTTTACATGAGAAGTCTTTTTTCAATGGAAAGATGAGATGTCCTATTTAGTAGTCTGTACGATTGGCTAAAGCGTCTGTTAAGTTCTCACCTTTTAAGTCTAGTGTGAGTGTTCCAAGTAAAACTTTTGTCTAAGTAGAAGCCAAGATACCGTACTGTGTCAGCTATGGGTAGCGGGATATTGTTGATATAAACAGGAGGGCAGGATGTGCGGCGGAGGGTAAAAGTTATAAGGGTACATTTCGATTCATCAACTTTGATCTCCAGCTGTTACATCAATCTTCAATCAGAGACAAGTGGATTTGGAGATTATAGGAAGCTATTAAGTGATCTGGATGGGATAAAAGAATAGCAGTCATCGGCAAATGTTGCTAGGAAAGTATCAGGAGTAGTAGGGATATTTGCAGTTTAAAGGATATATAGGACTGGACCAAGAACGCTACCAATAAACTGCTCCAGTAACAAATACTGTTCACCTACCTATGAAGGCACACCAGCTGGAAAGAGAAGTAGGGAGACCCAAGGGCCGCTGGAGAGACAGTGTACTCCAAGACATACAGCAAATGAGAATGAATAGGTTGTATGCAATGGACAGAGAGAAATGGAAGGCAGAAGTTGGAAAATCCAGGGGCCGCTATATGTAAATATATAATATATATATATATATATATATATATATATATATATATATATGTAAGTTATATAATATACAACTTAATATAATCCTATTTAGGGATATAAACTGTCGAGTCAAACGCAGCACACTGAATGTGATCCAGGCGGATGAAGACACTCCCTGGCTAGTAACCAAAGACAGACTTAAAAAGGCGTTCGGAGGTGGGCGATGGACACCGGAAGAGGATATCTTCCGTATGTTCAGAGAAATGAGGAGGCCGCAACAGTCAATTGGACAGTACGCGGGTAAATTGTTGGGGCACTTCAACAGGATAACTGACAAGATGAGGGAAACCACGGAAGCGGCGGAAGTGGAGGCGAGGATGGCGTTCCTATCAACGATCCTCAAGGTCCAATTAGCGAAGGAAACTGGCAAGAGAGAAGGACTCCCCAGAGACAAGAACTTCCTTGACTGCGCCAGGGAAATGGTGGACTCCAGCGCTAGGGAGGACGAGGTGAGGAAGGAAGAGAGACCTGAAGGAGGATGGAGTAGGGTGGTGACCTATCGTCGCCTGGAGGGCAACAGGAACAGGCAATCTCAAGAGGACCCGTGGAGAGGACGAGACAGGGAGTTCAGAGGACGAGAGCGGCTGGCAACTAGGGAGAAAAGACAGGGACCCGAAAGGAGAAATTGGAAAAAAGAGGAAAGGAAGTGTCACGGGTGCGGAAAGGTAGGGCATCTGGTAGCACAATGCCCCCGCACTAGGTGCTTTGAGTGCGGTACGGAAGGGCACATCGCCAGGCAGTGCCCGTATATGAGCAGGAGGAACCAGGGCGAGCCGATGGAGGTTAACGCCCAAAGAGTGTGGAGGCGGAGCAGACACCTGTCAGAGACGGAAGGAGCGTGTGAAACGTCCGAGACAGAAGAAGAGGGAAGCGAACTGGGAGATGGACGACTGGTGACAGGCAAGAAGGGTCGGAGGAGCGGAGAGCGACGAGCGGTGATCGAGAGGAGGACCAGGATGAAGAATGAGGAGGGTGCAACGGGAGGGGCGACCACATAGTTATCAATAGTGTCGGGAGTGGATGTGGTGGGTTGCCCATAATAAGAGTGGGGAGCGGGGTGAGATATATATATATATATATATATAATATATATGATATATGTATAGATATATATATACATATATACTCTTTTATATGTAATGCAAAGAACCAATGTATATTTTAAAAGATTATGGAGTTCATTAAAAATAAATAGTGATTCAATAAAAGAGATGGTGCTGATTAAGAAGGCAGTAAAGGGAATAAGAAGCGTTTTGGTTTAAGAGACTTTGCTTAGGGTTCAGTCGAAGTTCATCTCTTCGGCCCGCTAAGAAGGCAACACTAAAAAGAATTATTTGAAAATTAATAATGAAGTGAACTATAGCTGGGAATCTTTTTTGGTTCATGAACCAAAATTTTCTTCAAAATTTGAAGAAAATAGTATATTTGGTTAGAGAACTTTAAATTATCAAATGTATGAGTTAAATATAGTTTTGTGTTAGTTATAAATATTTATTGTAATCGTAATTATATTTAGCTTGTGTTATTTTTTTTATGTTTTCATATGAAATTTTTTTATTATCACTACAAATGAATTTTTTTTAAATCCATTATTTATATATGTAATTAGACCAAAAGCACCCCTCAGATAAATCATATACCAATATAACAATTTAAAAATACTATTTTTTTTTTATACTTTATCATGATATTTTGTATTATATATATTTGAAATATTTCATACGCTTTATTAATAAGAATTGTATCTCAGCTATGGATGATGTTTCCAGCTTGTTAAGAGAAACAGAACTAGGCATTATACCTCAATATGGTAGCCCTCTAGCTGTAATAACCTCGGAAGTCTTTGGAGTTATGATAGCTACCTCAAGACCAACTTTCCCTCCGATAGGTTTATCAAAGCTCATCAGTATTTGCATAATTAATTATAAACAACATTGAAGGTGATTTCAAATGAAAATAAACAAATGGAAAAGAAAAAGTTAATATAAGCATGAAACAAAATTGGTTTTCGATTTCCCACGTCCTTCCAACTATTGCGTAACACTGTAATTAATATTAATTTAGTTGTGGACAAATATATAATTTGATTTTAGTACCGCTTTTTGTACACATTAGGTTTACCGAAACACAGTATCATATTATTTGGTCCAACGTCGAAATTAGGAGGCCCTCGCAAAGGATCTCTTGATCTGCTGAGCGTGGCGTTAACTGATCCAATAGCTCTGACTCAGTAGTGAGTTGTTATATATTAATATATATTGTAACGAAATAAGGAGAACTAGCTCCGTTGCTGAGTGACTTAGACACGCCAAGGAGTGTTTACTGGTTACTATGTGACAGAGTAATAACAAATGGGAATGATATTAGTTGGTTATGTTTTTGGTGTTATGTTTGTGCAGTGGTTAGTAGGTGTATATGATTATCAGTTCATATTGTTATTTAATACTGTTCTAAGTTTGACCATTACATGTTAAATATCTAGTTAATCATTTGTTAATAAACAGTAAATTGAAAACCCCTGTTTTGTTGTTACAATATGATCGATACAATACAATCGAGCTTGGAAGACATTATGGAAGTCTCTAAGGAATCCTCTAAGGAAGACCGCGTTGGCCATAGTTTCTCACCATCTCTTCTCAATGGGTAAGTGTGGCCCATCAGTTCAATGATCACTCGCACCGATCATCGGCCAGTGATGATTCTTCCCAGTTATCTTTATCGGATGTGGTGAAATCAGAACCTCCCAAAAGTTCGATCCTCGGAATGTCTTTAACGATAGGATAGGTACAAGTACATATTGCTAACCGAACTCCCCCCCCCCCCCCAAAAAAAAAAAAAAAAAAAAAAAAAACAGTAAGAAACAGTAAGAGAAGTAAGAAACAGTAAGAGAGAAAAGAGCTGAAGTCCTGAACGTCCAGTCTAAATCCACTGGAGTTATTTGAAAATTGAGTAAATGATTACATTTTTTTTACAATGGCCGGTCTCTATCTTCCCGTTTAATCCTCTATCCTCTTCCGTTTGACAGGACACTGAATGATACAATTTTGAGATCTGCCAGAATCTAACGATTTTTTACTGCAAAAGGATATTCCGCCTTTGTTATCTTTTTGAATAATGATTAAATATTTTCTACTTTAAAAGGACACTCTTTCTGCAAGTTCAATCCTTTGGATTTTGACTGGTTTTGTCAAACATATTTTTGTCTAACATGTCTAACATATTTATCAAATAGTTAGAGATCGTCTCTCGATCCTACCCGTTCGTGTCGAAAGTGTTTATTAAAATTGTTACAATATAGAACCGTGGCGGTGAGGGTTGGAGATGGCCTCTGCCAAAGCCACTAAAGGATAATATCGTTATTCCCAATTATTAGCTAGGTTGGACTGCCATTATTTTCCCCCGTGACACTTCAATTTACTGGCCACAAGTAAATAAGCACTGGAAAAGTGTTATTTCCCACTTCAATTTTTCTTAAATTTACTAGGCAAGACTACCGTGTTTTTCTCCCAGGCACTTCATATATTTCTGTCGGTCAGCTAGGTTTTAAATCCGCAATATGGATGACTGAGAGAACAGGTTGAGATAGTAGTTATTGAAGATAGTATATATTTTAGTAGATTAGGCATTCTCCTTAATCAAGCAGTTATCTAGTTAAGGTCATTCGATTCATCTATATTGAATAAAATAATATAATAGGGCGTATAAAAAAAATGACCGTTTTATAAAATTTCAGAATTTAAAAGTCTGTAAATATCTTAATGTTTTTATTATTTACTAATACTTAATAATCCCTTTATAGCATTTTCTAAGCTTCTTTCTATCACTGGACTTCTTAAAAAAAAAAGCCTCAGTTCAGTTATTTATTTCAAAGAAGAAACATGACAGTGTTCTACAAAATTCTCGTAATTTTAAGACATTACTGGAAAAAACAAATTACACAGCCGCTGAAGCAACTCGTGAAATTATTAAATATGAAGGGGAAGGTGTCCTTGAAGAGCGCACTGCGCGGCGTTGGTTAGAAAAATTTAGAAGTGGAGATTCGACGTTGGAAAGGAAGAAGGGCTCCCGGCGGCCATTAATGGATGAGGTTCTGAAGGAAGCTGTTGAGTCAAATCCGTGCACAAGTACTCACGAACTTGCCAGGGAGTTTGGTTTGTCGAAAGATACTGTTAGTCGCCATCTTCTCTCCATGGGTAAGGTGAAAAAGACCTGTAGACTGGTCCCTCACAAACTTGCTCCTCAACAATCAGCAAAAAAGTTTACAGAACTTCATGGGTTTGAACTCCTGCCTCATCCACCATATAGTCCAGACCTCACACCTTCGGATTACTATTTGTTTTGATCCATGGACCATTTTCTACAAGGGAAAAATTTGATAATTTTGCGGTAGTTGAAAATGCTGTCCAAGAGTTCTTTGACAGCCATCACAAGGAATGGTATCAGCGTAGGGTTGGGCGATAGTCGATACTTACTATCGATATATCGATAGGTCATGCCTATCCATGATCACTATCGATAGTGCTGACTATCGATAGATCTTTTTTACTATTTTGAAGTTTTGAAACATTCGGAATTATGCTGATCTGTCTCTGTCCAGTGTCGAGTTCTTTCGAAGTTGAATTCGTAATTCGTAGAGCTCAAGGGTTCTCTTAAAGATTGAAGCCAAAGGAAAGCAGAAATGCTAGTTTTTCTTTCGGGAAATATGTGGCTCAAGGAGCACACTTGACTCTTGAAATTAACTATTTCGTTATTTTTCTTTTCTGAAGATCTAATTTGTTCATTATTATTGTAACTATATAAATTGTAAATACCTTTTTTAAAATTCAAAGAAATTAGTTTTTTTTCTCTCATCTTTATGATATAACTAGCATCCCAAGTCACGGCTTCGCCCGCTCTTATAAGTAACGAACCTAGATAGGTTTAACTAATAACAGAAGTTTTATTTTTTAAGAATAAAAATCTTATAATGCAGTTGAGAATTATTTTCTCACAATATTTCTAAATATTTTCACTGAAAGCTGTAACCCGGTATTATTGCAATGATTTACTCAAAAGCATTTTTGGATATTCAATCCTTAAATCTAATCTATGAGTTGGTAATTTAGATGGATAGAGACGTTTTAGGAAGAAACTCGGGCATATAATGGATTGCATTATCAATGCTTACAACCTATCAATAGAGATATTCTCTATGTCACAATTTACTTTTTCAATAATAATGTTGTTAATATTTTCTGCTATAGTATTTGTTGGTAATATTACTGCTCTTTCACACAACCAATGATACAATTTATTAAATAAACCTGAAACATTAAAATGAATTAGAAATCATTGAAATTATAGACTTCTTAAAACCTTCATCAAAAGCTATGGTTAGGTCGCCCATTTTTTAAACACAATATCAAAAAATAATCAGTATTTTGATAAGGCAATAATGTTCAGTGCAGCAAAAACAATTTTATTAATTTCATTTGGTTTGATTTTAATTTCTATCTAACTATAAAAGTTAATGACAGAGTGACAAACTTCTGCCACTTAACACTGTGAATTTAAATTATTATTATAGTAAACTATACTATTTAAAATCTTCCTAGAGTTATGAAGATTTTGTAATTAAAATTTGGTACAGAGGGGTTTGATAATTTTACCATTGCAAACTCTGGTGTAGAATGCCGCTAACCACATATCGTTCGATTATTAAATATCCCTAGGATCCACACTTCACACTTTCAAAAACCTTCCCGGGGATATACCTAATAATTTCCTAAAGTTTCACGGCGATTGGATGTAAGGTTTTTGAATCTATCGAGTACAGACATACACACATTCATTTTTATATATATAGATCTTATAATTTATAATCCTGCAAATTTCAAATAGTAAGTAGATAACTGAATTTAATTAAATTAGTTGAAATTCTTTATTGAATAGCTTTGGAAAAAAAACAAGAAACTATCGATAGCAATCGATAGTTTTCAACCGATAGTATCGGCCTATCGATAGTGCTAACTATCGTCTATCGCCCAACCATATATCAGCGTAGAATCGAGCAACTGGCTAGCAGATGGGTAATGACGGTAGATAACAATGGACTATACTTTGAGTATTAATTGTATTTTATATCAAAGAAATAATAATACAAATATTTGTTTAAGAAACGGTAATTTTTTTTATACACCCCATTACATTCTTAAAATTATGATTGATTTCTCATCGCTCTGATTAGTGAACTACGACGATTCAATCATTAATCATTGGTTCGAGTAAACTTAGTAAACTTCCTAAGTGACTAAGATAAGCACCGTAAAACATCAAACTCTTTAATATAACTTTTATCTAAAAAGTAATTTTTTTTCTTTGTTTCTTTGTGTCCTCTAGGTCGAAATATTTAACTTAAAAACTTCCAATGTGTGAGGTAGTTAGTCACTTTTTCGAAGCAGTTACTTCTATAAGATAACCAAGCGTCTTCGATATATCCCCATGAATTTATATAAACATACCCTGGTATGTTTATGTACCATGACACGTGGTACTTAAATGACCTTTTTTTTTATGAGGGGAATGTTTGATGTTTTGCCCATCAACAACATCAAAAACTTGGACAAGAATCATATAATTTAACACATTCTCAGTCATTCACATGAAGTGCAAACCTATTGTAAACAAAACAGTGATTTTTCTGACTTTACATAATTAGATTTTATTGAGTCAAAGCGCTGTGAAAAATACCTATTTCACCTCCCTTCGCGGTTGTCAGCAGACCTTCAGGGTATGTGATCAAAACATTGAATAACTCTTGTCTTTTAAGCAAAATAATCTTAAAAGCTTAACATTACCTTGCTGATGCTGTGGATTTATAACAATGTTATAAACAAAACCGGGATAGAACCAAAAGAAAAATCTTAGTCAACTAGAACACTATGAATCTGGTTAAATAGTTTGCTGAGCACCTATTGATTTAGTCTATACGGAACTTCCAGGAGAGGGTTTGGTCGATGATTTAGTTTGAAATTGAGAAACTTGGGATTGGCTCTAAAGAATCTAAAACCTATAATTACGAAGGGGTAAGGATCTTTGGAAGTCATCGGCATAAAGGCGATGTAGGTGGATAGTGTTCACCATTCGTTGCGAATAAATTGCGTCGATTTATGGATATTTACAAATTTCAAATATTTTGAAATATTTTTATAACTATTCACTACTGATAATAAAATAATATTTTTTCATCATTTTTGTAACATATTTTTGTGGCCTACAAAGCATTGATATAAAAAAATATATATATATATATATTTATTATATATATATATATATAGTGGAACTAATGATGGTTTTCTTCAGGGCTAGAAGAAAACAGTGAAGGAAATATGCTGATGTTGCTAAGGTGCTTTTATGATTTTGTATAAAAACTAGTGGGAATATCAAAAAATCTCAATTTTACTTTTTAAGAATTAAAAGATCGAACCTCTGTTATCACCTAAAATAAATTCAAAATATGGTGATGACTCTCTCCTTCTTTATTTAAAACCCATGAATCACCTCTTCTGTGTGCATGATGAAAACGAATGTTTAATCGAAACAATTGAAATATTTTCCTCATTAAATTATGATTAAAAGAACCGCTATATTACGTTAGGAGACAGGTAACATTTAAAAAAGGGAATAATTCCGAGATTATGTAACGACTAAAGTGTCTAAAAACCTATAAACTTCTTGTTGGAACCATCCTCATAAATTTTTGTCACGGGAAGAATTTTATAGATACCTTTGATATCATTTAAAAGTAAAATTAACTTCTGTGATAATTTACTGGTGATTAATAATTAACAGGAATATAATGATAATTTATTTAAGTAAAATAATTATCTGAGAGAAATTTTCCCATCTTGTTTGTTTGAGAAAGGGGATTCAATAATTTTCACATGTACCATTGTAAAATTCAAGTAAACAATTTTGATTGCAGGTTTCTCGTTTTTTATTTTCTTGTTAAGTCGCAAGGGGAATTAAGAGAATGCAAAAGATAAAATATTTTTGTCTTTCTCTAAGAAGATCAACTGTGTTTAGATGAGAAGTGATTCTTATGGTTTTCTGACTGCATTTGGCTTGAGAAAAGATTTTCTTTGTGTCCAAGAATTTCCGTATTTATTCATTTGATGTACGTGACCGGGTGTAGATGAGTGGGTTTTGGAGCATGGGGAGTCGGGATAGCGTCTTACCAACCTCCAGGCCCAGGTCGCTGTATTAACCGAAGTAAGACGACCTTGATTCTAAAAGCATAGTGAGTGCCTTAATTCAATTTGACATACGTTACCATTGTTTTCTCACACTGAATTCACCATTTCAAATCTAAGTCTTTACAGTTTGTCGTTTTCAACATTGCGAATGTTTCAATCCCATTATATTTGAAATAAATTGTAATTAAATAATCTATTTCTAATTAAAATTCCTAAAATTTGACATACATTACTGTTGACATACGTTACCATTGCGGTAACGTATGTTAAACTATTTTGGTTTTGGTCCAATTTTGGTAATGTACGTTAAATGTGTAGTCCCATGTGTTAAATTTATTTTTAAAAAAACAAACAGAATTATACAATAAAAGCCCTTTTTTTGAAATAACATTCAATTTCAAATGTTTGATAAAGACACGGGTCAAGTTGCAAACTTCTAATCTTCACTAAAAGTATAGACATTTTTTTTTTTTAATTTTATTTTCTCTGGTATTTCTTGTTTGATTATGAGTATAAAAATAGTACCCTTTTTTTCTGAAAATATGATATTTTGAGGGTTAGAGACATGATTTTATTAGTGTCCGAGAATTTCCGAATTTATTCATTTGATGTACATGACCGTCTTTAGAAGAGTGTGGTTCGGAGCTTGTGGTTTGAGAATGGCGTCATATGTAACTAGTGGTTTCGTATTGTAACCATTAGCAACCAAAGGTCCATCCCGCTGTGTTAACCGACAGAAGACGATCTCGACTCTCAAAACGTGGTGAGTACCTTAATTAAATTTGACTTACGCTACTATTGTTTTCTCACATTGATTCCATTACTTTCAATACAAGTCTTCACAGTTGGTAGTTTTAAGCTCTACGAATGTTTCAATTCCATTATATTTGAAAAAAATGTAGTTAAACATTCTTTTTCTAATTACAGTTCGTCAAATTTGACATATATAACTATCGACTTTACCTTAAACAAAGCGAAACGTATGATGAAATTTTGGTAACGTACGTTAAATTTGTGGTCCCATTTGTGAAATTCTTTACTGGAAACTGAATAAAAACCATAATTCTGACAAGTTAAAAACCCGGTAACAGTGGTCAAGTTATTAAAGTTTTTTTTTTCTCTAAAAGTTCAGTTAAATATCAAGGAAGTGGAAATTTGACAAACCAACTCAGTTATAGAGAGAATAAAATGAAAAAAATTTCTATACGTTTTGTGAAGGTTAGAAGATGGTGACCTGACCTGTGGACAGTTACGTATGTCAACCTTTTTAATACTTTTTTAAATGGGGAGTTATGCCTTTTAAAAAATGAAAAACTTAAATTAATCTCCTTTAATGAAACAATTGATTGATACTTTTTTTTTTTTAATTTTTCTCTTTATCAAACATTTCAAATTGAAATTCTAAGGCTTACATTAATTTAGACAAATGAATTCGACAAGATAAAATCGACAACAGTGAAATATTGGAGCTAATTTTCTTTGTAAGCTATTCAAAGTGCTGGGATAGCAAATTGCCATTTTATTTGAAAATTACACATATATTCTCAGGTAGTGTGGTAACACCATAGTATGCCAACGAACATGAATAAGTAACTTTTTTTTAAGGTTGCATGGGTTATTGGGAAAACTAAATTGCCATTTTATTTGAAAATGACCCATGTACATGTACAGATCATCATCTGAAACAGAACACATGCTGATTGAATTTCAACAACTATCAAGAAATCAAACTTTTTTTTTTTGAGCGATACACTTGTTGAATTTTTACATATAAGAATAACAGTTACTATTACTACAAAGAATTGGTCCGAGATTTGTTTTTAGCACCTATACAGATGACCTAGATAAATGTTAAAATTATATCAATAATAACATAATTAAATATGGAGGGTGGTAGTTGAGAAGAAGAAATGTCCGAAAAAATCGAACTGACATTTCTTTGCCTCCTGTTAGCTAGTCTCATGCACTTTCAATGAAGGTGGTCTCATGGAGGCTGGGAAGATAATGGGGGCTGTTAAATGTCCGAAACTTGGATTCTTGCAGTGAAGGAAGTTCATTGAAATGAATGATGTATTACGTTTGGTATTTATTCTTTTGAAGCAAGAGACTTTACGAGAAATATAATATACTAATATGTAAAAAATTCCATCAAGGTTCATTTATTTTTTATTTTTTTTTTTTTTTTTTTTTTATTTTTTTTTTTTTTTTTTTTTAAATTAATATATATTATTGTAATTTTGCATTAGATTGGGAATCTCCTTCAAGAATTTATTAAAATCACATTAGACATATAACTCTTTGAATGCGTATTTAACGCAAGGGGCTGATGTGACTTAAAAATTTAAAATTGCTCGGTAATATTTTTAAATACTTCTTTACTGGGAGGCTTGGCGTCGGATGGCTGGACTGCCACAGACGGGAGTTGGATAAAAAAAGAAATATTTTTTAATACTGCTACATTTTATTTGATTAATATTTTTAATAATCCTAATACGTTTCATCTGCCATGGTTAAAGTACTATATGGTGACGTAAATACCTAAAAAAAAAAAACTCTGAAAAATCAATTGAGCGGAATTTGATCTCTCAGAGTATATTACATAATTATCAATATTTTTATTTAATACACTCTGAGAGGCTGTATATTATGTAATATACACTGTAATAATTAAAAGTATCAAATACTTGGTTTGCATCACAATATTCTTTTAGCAGGTCATTGAGTCTGTTCTGCCGTTCTCAATTTTTTTAATTTCAAACTATTATACTGAAATTGAAATAGAGTATAATAATAATATAAGTATACACCTAAAACCGACAATATAGGAAGGTGGATGATCAAGATCAAACGTCAAAGGAAAAGAGAAATTTAATTAATCGTCGAAAAAAAAAAAAAAAAAAAAAAAAAAAAAAAAAAAAAAAAAAAAAAAAAAAAAAAAAAAAAAAAAAAAAAAGGAGAGGCCAGAGACTACTGCAAATAAAAAGAGGTAAGATCAAAAAGTTTTTGAAATGAGTATTATTTTTATTTTGGTTTTATAACTTTAACACAAGTGGTTTTTGTGATTTCTAATACAATAAAAATATAAGATTTATATTAATAAAAAATTTACAAAATTATAATAACAGTTAAAAATATATATACCAAAATAATCAATATAAAAAATTAAAAAAATACTCTTTGGTTTCAAATACCTGTTGAAACCAAATATGAAAAAATCAACTAGTTTTATAGTTATGTTAGTTAGTTTGTTGGGGTTTAACGCTTTTCTACATCCAAACAGGGCAAGAAGGAAGGGCCATCCTTCGGGTTACCAACCTATTCTAGCTAGCGTGGAAAGGTCAAAATTCATTCCGAGGGTCCACCATTATATTAATTTGAACCGTACAGAAGGGATCCGAAGCCAAGATCTCGTCCCAACACAATCGAAGCACCTTTTATAGTTATGAAACGGACCATTTGTAGCTAAAGAGGAAATGTTAAAATTTATTTGTATTAATAATTGTCACCTTCCTTCTCCAGGTTTAAGCTTTCTTCCCTACAACTATTTCAACCTTATTATAACAATCGATTGATAAAATAAAAAAATCATTTATTAAATATTTCTTTGGCATAACTCCTATTTATTTACAATTTGTAACAACATGTTTCGGAGACACTGCTCCATCTTCAGGCTTCTAAATTTTTTTAAAAATCCATTAATTTATAACATTATAACAATAGTTTTACAATTATACAATATGTCATTTACCTCTTACCCTGTGATTAAATCACATTGTCATTCTCACATTTATACAAGCCATACCATTGAGCAATGTTCATTACTTGTTTATTGATAGTCTTATTATTATCAACTATTACTATTTAATATTGTGTTTATATAAAAACTATGTGTTTTATTTCAGTTGCATTGCCACTAATATTCACATATTTAATTTTTTAATCCTACCTTTACAATAAACTTTCGATTGGCCGGAGACCGCGGTGTGGCGGTGATGAAACAGTGAGAGGATCTTTACGATTACAATTTCTTTTCAAATTCTGTTTGTTTTGGTTGGCACCGACTCCAAAAATAACTGATCATAAATTGTGAATAGGTATATAAGTATCGATAATTTCATTGATTTTCATTTAATGGTTTTTGTTTTGAAGCAATTAAAATATTATTTTATATTTTTTAGTTGAGGTTGTGTATGTAGGTTTAATCTTGAAGTTGGTTTTTTTTTTTTTCTCCAAAAATTATTTTTATTTTTCACTTTTTAGTGGTGAGTGTATTTTTGTTTATATAGTCAATTCTCGATCTTCAAGCTACCAGGAAAAATAGTTCGAGCTACTGACAAAGACTTATCGAGGTTATCATTCCACTTACCTTCATGTAATTAGGAAAATTGAACACAAAATGGAAGTTGAAATCATTACGTATTTTTTTCATTAATGGGTATGTGCATGTTGTTTGTACATACATATAAAATCATTGATACAGAAAATTAAATACCTGGTAACAATTTATCATATAACTTTCAACTGAATTGCACTTTTTTCTGAGGGTGCCTAAAAGTAGACTTACCGCCTTCCACCAGTGGCGATCTTTTCTTTATTCTTTAGGACGGTTGAAAGAGAACTACGCGGAATTCGGAATTCACTAGCAACAAACGCCCAACTTCTTTCTCCTTTCTGCACTTTGCAAATCAATTTTAACTTTTCGTTAATCAATAGCCTCTGTAGAACCACTCGAGTGAATAACTAATAATAAGTGACTGATGTAACTATGAACTGAAAAGACAAACAATGACAGAAAAAAGGAAAACAAATTACACATGAAATTCTTTTAATTTGAGTTTGAGTTATAGAGGCGATGACTTATAATAGTTCGTTTCATAGAGGTGGTCCTAGAAGTTCTCTCTTTTGAACCTTATTTTCAGTTCTACTTATTTTCGACACAATTTTTCACGTTCTTTGCCTGAAATCGTCTCATTGAGGTGAAATTTAAGTGTAATGTACTTCCGACCGCAGATTTTGTTCGACTTATTTAAGAATTTAGCTTATCGAAGTACAACACATCGAGAGTTGAGTATATATGTAAATTATTTTTGCTAATAATTTAGATTTAGTTACGATGGAGATGTAATGTAAGGTTATACAACCAGATTTTTATTAACTAGTTTTTTGACTTTTCTTAAAAAGTGCTGCGTTGATTTCAAAATATTTTAAGGGACTACCTCTGAAGTATGCCCTACCGGTCTAAAAAAGAATCATCAAAATTGATTAAGAATAGACGGAGGTTCTCAACTCATCTGATTTTTTTTTTTTTTTTTTTTTTTTTTTTTTTTTTTTTTTTTTTTTTTTTTTTTTTTTTGTATGTTACGCGATTACTCCGTCAATTCTGAATCAATTTTGATGATTCTTTTTTAGATCGGTCGGACCTACTTCAGAGGTGGTCCCATAAAAAATATTTTGAAATCAATGAAGCACTTTTTAAGAAAAATCAAAAAAACACTTAATAAGTGATTTTATTAACTGTTTTTTTGATTTTTCTTAAAAAGTGCTGGTTGATTTCAAAATATTTTTTATGGGACCACCTCTGAAGTATGCCTTATCGATCTAAAAAAGAATCATCAAAATTGATTCAGAATTGACGGAGTAATCGCGTAACATACACAAAAAAAAAAAAAAATACAGACGAGTTGAGAACCTCCTCTTGTTTGAAGTCGGTTGAAAACTTATCACCATTTATCATTGTCTGTCTATATTAATATCGAAAAAATTAAATAACCAACAAAACAAATAAAAATAATTATTTCTTTACTTGTACATCCGAATAAAAGAGCCACTATTCATTACAAAAAGAAAAGCTACCCATGCTGCTTCAAGTGAGACTGAAAACATGAATCATGTTAATTGTTCCAAGCCTTTTTCATAGAACATTCTGCAAGATTATAAGGTTGAATATCCATGATTTATAAAAGGATAAAACATGATTTAAAATACGATATAACACAGCAAAAAGTAAATAAATATATAGTGAACTCTTTAATTCTTCTCTTAAATTTTCTTCTTTAATTGACAAAAACAAATCCATCCGTTATCAAAAGCTTTAATCAATTTAACTAACAAAGGTTTTGGTATATACGATAGATGAATAATCTTTCAATACTTCAATACTAATTGATTCACTTTTGAGATTATCTCGAAATAAAAACATCAGGAATTGGTGACAGATAAGATACACAATATTAAAATAATCATGATAAAGTTATGTTATGGATGAATGTTCTTCAGGAAAACTGTATCAATGGTCGTGAGAAACTTGTATCAAACACGTGAACAGCTTTATCTGTTTTATCGGCAAATTAAAATTTTATTCGTGTGATTTGGTTTAAACTCGTTTCAGAAATATAATTATGACACTTCTATAACCCCTTTAAAAATGTGATAAAAACTGAATCCAAAGAAAGAGTGAAAACAATCATTGTATTCATTAATTTTCCAATCCATAAAGGCTATATCCTACTGGTTAGCAATGTATTCAAAACCAACATGAAAAAGACGATACTTATTCCGCGGGTCAACCACGAAACAGATCCCCTAACCAAGTGTCCCTCACGAGTTATAGCCAAATAGGATTTTCCTGAGCCAAGTTTCAGATATCATTATTACTGTTGCTTATTATTACTGTTGCTTATTATTACTGTTGGGCCCACGCAGCACTATCACCCATCACTTCTGTTCCAAGTAACATCTTATATATTCCAGAATGAAAGCCCAACTGATAAGGGTTTTTTTTTTTTTTTTTTTTTTGTGTGTTTCTGTGTGTGTACTTGTGTCTAAGAAGCAAATATTTGCCTTAAATATATTTCTTAACTGCTCGTGGTTTTCGACTTCTTCAACATTTGCTAGGCAAACATTAAAACCTTGCTATTTACTACAAAAGACCCATTCCACATGACAGTTATCAGACCTATTTGGACACATAGAGTTGAGCTTTGGGGCTCCACTAAACCTTCTAATTCTTCCCGTATCCAATCCTCACAATCCAGAATCCTTCGTAAAATCCTTAATGCTCCTTACTTTGTTACAAATTCTTAAAACTTAATGTCCCATATGTTGCTGATTTAGCCCAAACCAGATAACCTATCCTTCCATAGTAAACTCTATAGCCACATTAATCCACTAGTCTCTTATCTTCCTTCTCACTCAATTCCCGATAAACCTTCGAGGCGTCTAAAAAGAAGATGGCCTTGATAGCTTCTAGAGTAGAATTTTTATTGAAGAGCTACTGATGAGTAGTTCTTTCCAAGTTTTGTCATGTTATTGTAATCAATATCAACACATTTACTTGATGTATATATTTTGTAGAGTTGTAAATTTCAATAAATGAAAGAAAACAAGAAAAGAAAAACAAATATATATATATATATATATATATATATATATATATATATATATATATATATATATATTAAACACACCCTTCATAGGTTGTATGTTGTACAGAATATATATATTTTTTTTTTGTTATTAAATAAAACATACGATTTCCGTTGAGCGACATTCTTTCTAGATGTGCATTATATATCCTATTGTGTTATTTTCTTTTATTATCATTATTTTAAAGTATGCTTAAAATATAGGACTTTGATTTTAACTTTGTTTTTTTTTCTCTCCTAGAAATATACTCGTAATATTGTAGTTAATAATATTAAAAATATCTCGTTTAAATAACATGTGTTCATAAAACACATTCATGTGGATCGGAAATAAAGAAATAGGGTTTCCTTATATTTTAAAATAGCTAAAAAAATCCCTGATTCTTACTAAGCACCAGCAAAAATCCATGTTTATATAAAATAAATATTACTGATTATGATATAGTTTATGTTCTAAATTTATCTTAAGCCGTGAGGTTTGATTTACGTCAGAGTCCTTTGATGGTCTAATTTTATCATCAAAATATGAGTTCAAAGCTGCTATGACGCAGAAGTTGACAATCTAAAGTTCACAATGTAACAAAATCGATTGTAGGTTTTAATTTTACCATATTTCGTACCATAAATTTAATAAAGAAAAAAGAAAACCGTCTCCAATAAAAATCCAAAATGGTTTACGTTCACTACACATCAAGGATATTTGTTGACGTAATAAATATTTAAACGTCATGAAGAACCTATGAATTAAAAGCTTTTTACTGATAAATTAAACAAAAAAAGCGAATTAATACAAAAATTACCGTGGGAAAATATCTTTAACGGAAATGATTGAGAAGCCAGGATGAGAAACCTTTGTGGTTTTGAGCGGTTGTGTGGTTTGAGTATTGTTAAGGTAAAAATATTGAGTTTTACAATAGCATTTTAGTAGGAGTTTATAGGGACAAATCAGATGTCTTCTTAAAGAGCCTCTAAACAACAAAAAAAAAAAATCAGGATCATCGTGATACTAATGCTTACTTACTTACAAGATGTCAGTTGTAATGTTACAAATGTTGAAGACAGTTGTAGATAGTTACTATAACTCTTATTGTTAGTCCTAGTAGGTTGTACTTTCCGTTAGGGGCTGATTCAATCAATGAATGCCTATTCGAGCGGGAATCGGTTCTATACGTGTCTCTATCAGCTTGATCTTCAACTAAAGTCTTTTTGTGTCGACTTGGCTTTCTGCGCTACCTCCTAATGTCAGGACTCGATTCGGGATTCCCTGGGCTGAGTGTGTTTGTATTGTGTATAAAGTATGAATGTATCATAATTTTTGTATTTTAATTTAATTTTATTTTGATTATTGTAAGCAATTATCAGTTTTATTTTTATCAGGATTATTTGTTTCATTTTTATAAAAGATACAAACCCAATGATTTATCCAATAAAATTCAAAGTGAGGACAACATAATTTTCAACATATACAGGGTGAGACCCTCGAAAAAAAAAAAAAACTCTGAAACTAGATCAAAAATGAAGATATGTCTTATAATATTCATTCAGAAGCCGGCGGAAAATTGAGGTACATTGAAAATCTAATAAAATTAATCGTAAATAATAATAATAAATAAATAAATGTAATAACATAAAATTTTAAATTTTAAATAAATCGTTAAAAAGTATCGGACTATCGGAAGAAAAGTATCAATAGATCAATATATAGTGTATCGATAACCAGTCCTACTTCAATACCAATAACAATAACAGTTAATACATCTCTATCCATATTATCTCATAGCATAGAAACTCTACCTACATCTATTGTTAGCCATGCTTTCCATTGCATACCCATTTTGACTATCGTCATAGTATTCTTTAATGTTCTACAATATCGTGTATTGTGTTCTGAACAGACAACATTTGTCATTCTTCTGCCCCAATCAATTCTAAAACAGAAAAAGAAAACAGAATTTTCGATAGCAAAAATAGATCGAGGAAGGAGAATTTTTTATTTTTCATTGACGAGTGAGAATATGCACGAATTAACATTATAAATTCGTTGCGTAAAACAGAAATAGGATTACTCCTCATTTAAAACTGTTTCAATGGAGATACACACTTCACTCTCTATTTACTGAAAATGATCTTCCGAAGTTAAGCGTGATCTTGTGGTCAGGGTCTTGCTTTGCGGTTGTATTCTAGTACAGGTTCCAGTTTTGTTCGAATTCTTTATTATTCATTCTTAAAATCGCATGTCAAAAAACTATTTAAAATATAATATAATAATATATATTATTATGATAAAATATTTAGAATATGGTTTAAATCGTTAAAATACGATAATGTATTAAATCTCGATTTCTAATATTGATAATAAGTATTGCTGTTCCGCCGTTCAATAAAAAGAATTAATAATAATGAATGAAAAAATAAATTTTATTTTGGGGCTAATTGTCACTTAACAATAATACAGAGGCACAGTGACATGTAACTATTATATGGCTACATTAATTTTGAGCAGATACAATAATAAATATGATAGAAGAGATTTAAATGTAAAAAAATTGTAAAATTAAAACAGATTTGTATGTGTACGATCATAAAATAAGAAATTAATAGAGGCTACATATGCATTGGAGAAGAAGAGGAATATAAACAATTTAAAATACGTTACAACAAAACATTGATCAAACTAAAATTAACAGCATGCATTCATACAAAAATATATTCTCAACATACATTAAGCTAAAATATTAGATTATAGAAATTGAAATATGTTTAAATAGTTTTGAGCGAATTCAATAATATCGGATTTAATTGAATTACTGTAAATAGATCAGAATAATGTTGTACGATTCCCCTGTTAGTGGGCTCCTGTCTGGATTGTGAGCAGGAGTTGATATAGGAGATTTTTGAATGAGGTTAGAGCAAGTTTATGTCTGATTTCAGGAGAGAGCGAATTTCCGAGGGTTGTGGAACGGGAAGAACAGGATCTTGTGGGTTGGGAGTGGATGGAACTCTTATGCTTCAGGAGGTTGTAAATATAGAACGGTCGATGATTGGTAAAGAAATGTACCAAGGAAATAATGTCAACGGAAGGATGGGAAGAGCCAACAGCTTTCACAATAAGTTTTGAGACATAGGAAAAATCTGATCTGAAGCTGTTCTTAGTTATGCTTCATAAACTATGGAACAGCAATACTTTTTTTTTTTTAGAGCTTAAAGTCCTTATGTACTGTAAGTAGGGCAGGAAACATGGGTTATCCTAGAGGTTACCAACCTATTCTAGCCTACCAACCTATTTAATTTCTAACCAAATGCTAAAGACTATATATTTATGTGTAGCTGTATATTATATCCATTTTAATTATTATTATAATTAAATTGATAATTATAAACATTCCCAGAACTATGAAGATGTCGTAGCTAAAACTTGGTAAAGTTGGGTTTAATAGTTTTACAATTGCAAACTTTCCAACGTAGAATAGACACATATCGGTAGATTTTTAAACTGCACTGAGATCCATATGTCGCTACACATATGTATAGCTTAAATAACAATTGAATTGAAAATGAGTGAATTTTATCATAAATTTATACTCTAAATGACGCCGTACAACTTTGTAACCTCTCTCGCCACCAATCCGTCAATTATTAAACTTCACAGCTCACCACATATTTATCGCTTTTTCATGTCAATAATATAATTAAAATCTTTTAATTTTATTATTGCTAAACCTTCCTTGAGCTATGAAGATGATATGGTTAAAATTTAGTACAGATTGGTTTAGTTGATTTTGCGGTTAGTGATTACAGAAGAAAAATGGCTTGTCCTTTTATATATAGTATAGATTATTGTTTTTTAATAATGTATACATCATTATATTATATTTTAAATAGATTTTAAGACATTAGATTTTAAGATTATGTTTTCCACGAAAACATGTAAAACCGACAAATCTCCAGAAATAAAACCAATATTTTTTAAAAATATTTAAATTGATATATTTCATTACATATCAGTGTGTGAGAAGTAGTCGCATTGCACAATTAACGTCATTGATGTTTAGTGCTTCAACTAAAGCGTATTTTATTTTTTATTTTCCTTTTGAAAACATTATTAATTTATATTTTTTTCTAGTGCCTTTTGTTTAACATCAACCCATATTAATGCTTGAGTGTTTTTTTTTTTAATGCTATTGTTCTCTGTGTAAACAACATTATCATTAATTTTAATTAAATATGTGTCTTAGTTGACTGGATAATTATATATTTTGTAGATTTATTTAGAAGGATCAATCGAAAGAATAAAAAATATGTAAGATTCGTTAAAAATGATAAAAAAACAATTTTTATTCTTTTCTATTCCTTTGACTGATCACTCTAAATAAATCCACAACATACCTTTAATATTAGTATTTTGTGTAATTTTTAAATATTGCTATAACAAAATTATTAACAGGTCATATGTTATCATATCTGTAGATATTGGAAAAAAGTTGCATGATATTGTGAAGAAGCCTGGCAAGTGAGATGCAACTTACAGAATTAAGAACACCCAATAGGTAATTCAGATTTAAAATCCGATAGACACGCTCCAATATGTTCGGTATTTAAAAGTTTTGGAACAGTCAATTTTAATGCCTCACAGGCATAGTGAAATTGACTATGTAAAAGTAATCACAGAGTATTTTAGAACCTGAAGATGGAGCCAAAGACTGCGAAACATGTAGATTAACATGTTAATAAATAGGATTTATGCCTAATAATAATGGATATTATATTACATCCACTTCAACAAAAAAGTTATATAATACCCTATATATTTTTTTTCTATTTGTATCTAATAGGCTAATTTAGTTAAGGAGATGAATATTCCTCAGTGAATCATTATAGAATTCCGAACCTTCAATTCCGTTTTTCCTAAAACATGATTTTTGCACTTAGCAAATTGTGCGACAGAATTAATATAATTTAATATCCCATGTTATTTTTTAGATTTATATTGTTATATAGCATAAATGTTGCTCGAAAATATTTTTTTTTGTAAATTGGGAACAAGAATCCTTTTATGACCAAAAAGTCAAGAGTATAGTAAAATAACTATGTTTAATTAAAAAAGAAAAAATGGTTTTAGTAAAGACTAAAATATATATAAATCTTATAAATATATAAGACTAAAGTATTTTAAGTGATAATCATATTAACAATACTGTACTATTTATTTGTGTCTCTTGGATTTCTTTCCAATACATCCCCTTGCAAGTTAAAAAATCTTTTCTTAATAGTTTTCCTGAACTATCATAGCAGTTGAAGGGTACTGTAAAACCTTTATCGGTGTACGTACATCTTAAACGTACACTGTAGCACGCTAACTTACCTTATGAAAGTTGAGTCCTCGAACTTAGCACGTGAAGAAAACAATAAATTTAGGAAAAAATGTCCTTAGAATATTATGACAGATTCCTTGAATCTTAAAATGGTTAGTTGAAACGTCCTTCTCTTTATGTAACCTCTCTTATAAGTAAGTTTTAGTATGATTTTTTTCACACTGAAATACTTCAGGAAGTTATTAAAAACGATATTTGGTTCATATCTTAGTGATTGGGGTTTAATTTTTGGTAGGAAGAGAGAGGAAGGAGTCAATCAATTTATTTATGTATATTCATTAGTTTAATATATATTCAAAAAAATTAATTAATTATTTGCTAAGGAAAAATATGTAAATATTTTGGTAGATGTACTGTAACTTTAAACGATCAACAACTTTAATATTGGTTTAATTTTATTTAGTGTTTAGCTTTAGTTATTTCCTTATCCCTTGTAATAAACATATGATTTTTTTTAATTTTAAATTTCATTGGACAGACTACTTTAGACAACATTTAGTAGACGTTCAAAGCACCAATATGAAATTCAATATAACTGCTATATAAGCACATTACAGAATGAGAAAATTCACTTTATATCTATCTGAGAAATTTTTAATGAGCATATTCCCGTTTGATTATTAAAACGGGAATACACTGATTTTTTTTTTTAACCTTTTTTTTACAGATTTATTCAATATTAACAAAAAAAAAGTTGTATGTTTGAGCTGAAATAGTTAAATAATTTACAGTCAACTGTAGCAATGCAGTTATTGTATTTAAAAATTTACTAATTTATGTATCTAAACCGGTTGGCATTTAAACCACCAATTGGTTGGTTTACTTCAATCGGATGATCAGTTACCAGGAAGTGCAATGATAGTAGCTGTTACAACAGCTAGTTTTCAACAATGGTCTCGTTTCTTTTCCAAACGGAACTGAGAGAAGTCATAATAACTAAATAAAAATTTAATATCGAAAAATTTGAGAGAAAATAATCCACATTCAGATGAGCGTGTCAATTTTAGCTATCAACAATAATCGAACAGCATTTGATGATATTATAATTTAATTATTAACAATAAATACGATGGTTTTTATAGCTCTATCAAATAGAATCTTCTATTCCGTCAAAGGCAACCTTCGTATCAGTTACGAAGGTTAGTTCAAGGTTCTGGAAAGATCTGCATTGTTCAGGGAAAATAAATTTACTGTCGTTTATCAAAGTTCTAATACAATCTCTAATTGAAAATAAATCAAAGAAGATCAATCGTTATTTCTCATATACATGATGGAATTATTTCGTTATTCTTACGAGGATATCGTGACGTTAAATATCAAGATAAGAAAAAATAATAGAACATAAAATAATAAAACGATTAATTTGTTTTGTAATATTTTTGACAACCCAAGATAAAAGAAAGTAGACTGACCGAAAATGTTTTTGAATATTTTTAATTAATTATATTTATTTTTAATCTATATCGTATAAAAAATCATAAATAAAAAGAGGTTAAACATATCCTCAATTCTAACGTGAATATAACGAAAGGTGTTATTAATAATTGTAATGTACTTTTCATAGCACTGCCTTTATATAAGGAACTACGAGACCACATTAGACGAATTTTTATGGTATGTTAAAATTAAACAGACTTGAAGCGAATACTTTAGTCTTCGCGGGCTTCAGGATTTTCGATCTAACAAGGGGACGTTTCGACTTGTAACTCACAGATTTGAATGCCGATTTTTGTGTTGGTAGCAGAGACCTATAATAGAGGAAAACTAGAGTTATTGCCGCCAATGAGCATTCGGAGCCCAGAAAAAAAAAATATATATGAAAATCACGTTTTATTTTTTTTTCTCAGCTCTCAGTCAAGAAAGGGAAATGATTCTTTCACGTTAAATTGTAGTTTTGTATGCTATTTGAAATAAAAATACTTTTGGTATGCTAAAGACACAACCCGGTTTTATGGTGTTTTTTTGAGATGAGGAGTCTGTAAATATCAGTTTTTAGTTTAAAAATTTTCCTCACCTATACTATATAAATAGAACGTTTAAATATGGTCTATTTCTATTATTATTTTAATTTTACACACTAAGTTTCAAATAAGACCATTTTAAATACCTGATATTATTTTTAGATTATTCATCAATCTAAGGGTTTCAATGCTATATGACATACAAATATAGGTGAGGAAAATTTTTAAAATAAAAACTGATATTATTTTCAGATTCCTCACCTAAAAAAAAAACATGTAGAAACCAAATTTCGTCAAAATCAAAAATTAGATTTTTTTTTTTTATCCTGTAGGATCTAGAAAGGAAGAAAGAGAATGTCAATTTCTGGAAAAACGTAAATAATTTGCGCTATTTCGCCACCGATTTAAACCATATTTTAAGGTGATCTAGAAGTCGTACAACTGCATAGTTCAGTCCAATTCCAGAGGTCGCAGGATTTCTCCTTATTGAGATATCTCAAGTTCTAGTTAAACTAGGATTTTTTTATTCTCATCAGTTTTTGTCCACTAAAATCTGGAGTAAGCCCAATAAAAGTTTACAAAATGCGTATGCATCGATAAAAAGCTGAATGTACGCTAATTATTTTGATGCTATTACTATTGTAATCGGTTGAACACAGCAGTTACGGTCGTTAGAAGTTGTTGATGAAATCTTAACTTTAAAATTTTGATTTTCTCCCTCGAAAGGGATAAAAAATCAAGTGTTTTTTGGTTTGTTTAATCAAGATTTGAAGTCAGTTTTCCATGGAAAAAAAAATATCCACTGATTTACATCGGATTTCATTGGAATTTTGTCATTATTTTTCCGAGTTTTTGAGCACCCTAAAACCGGGTTGTGTCTTCAGCATACCGAAAGTATTTTTATTTCAAATAGCATACATAACTACAATTTAACGTGGAAGAATCATTTCCCTATCTTGACTAAGAGCTGATAAAAAAAATAAAACGTGATTTTCATATTTTTTTTTTCTCTGCTCCGAATGCTCATTGGCGGGTATAACTCTAGTTTTGCTCTATTATAGGTCCCTACTACCCACACAAAAATCGGCATTCAAATCTGTGAGTTACAAGTCGAAACGTTCCCTTGTAAGATAAAAATGCAATGTTATTTAATATCTTAGGGATTAACAATGACATGTTTTCTTAACTCTAGCACTAGCAGTAACATATTTCTTTACCTGAAACTCAAAGCCCAAGTAGTTTCTCTTGAATCGATACAAAATATTAAGACATGAAATCCTGTGCTATTTAAAATTAAAAAAAATCTCAGTTTAAATCAAGGATCAAAGCAAGGAAATAGGGTACCCTGTTTCTTCGGATAGGTATATATTTACATTTGGGTAGGATCAGTTTGTACAATTATTTTTAGGTTATAGATAATATAGGTTTATGATAAGTAAAGCAGTAAAGTTCTTTATTTACTAATGAGGTGGGTATTGCGTGCAAACACCAAGTCTATACAAGGACTACTACGCGTTGTAAGGAAATATTTGTTATAAATGAGTCACACTAGAATAATATTAAGATTAATTAATAATATGAATTTTTATTCTTAATGAGTCACGTCAGACACTAGTGTGACCTTGAAGCGGGAATTTCATATTAAAAATTTTAATTTTAATTTATGTTATTAATGAGTAACAATAATGATTTTTAAGAAAGATAACGGACGGTTACTCTTGAAACCGTAAAAAACCACTTCGTCCCCGTAAAAACATGTACCATGTTAAAAAAATAAATAAACCTTAGAAAAATAGAGGGATTTTATTTATTACTGTGCACTCCACATTGCATACATTCACTGCATCATATAAAATGAATATGGATTTTTTGTTGTGATTACATTTTTATATATACAAATATATAACATGCAATTACTGCAATTTTAATATAAAAGAATATAACAAGAAAAAATAAATATAAATATTCCCTTGTGTGTTGTGTTCCACCGTGTCTGCCACTGGTGGAACACAACACACAAGGGAGAGCATTTTTCAGGGACTTAAATAAATCAGACTCCTACTTACATAGTGGCAGTGAATACTTACATAGATTTAAAATAAGAGATCCATTCCTATATCCTTGTTAATTTCCCCAAGAAAAAGTTAAACATCTTATTCAGGAATGCAGACAAAAAACATCAATGAAACTATCATTTGGCCGTTGGATGAATAATGTTCGATGAACAATGTGTTTGAAGACCTCGAAATATTGTTTAAAAATGCTATTCCAAAAATTGAAGACATCAGTTTGAAATGCCTTTAACATCTTCGAAATTCATATATTTCATAAATTATAAAAATATTATTGATGTATTTTTGATGTTACAATAATTTATTGCTTTTTTTCCCCCTATTGTGTTTTCAATTTTATGTGTTCTTATTCCTTATTTTATTTATTTTTTCTTGTTATCTTCTTTTATATTAAAATTGCAGTAATTGTACGCTATATATGTGTATATATATATATATATAAAATTGTAATCAATACAAAAATCCATATTCATTATAAATGATGCAGTGAATGTATGCAGCATAGAGTGCACAGTAATAAATGAAATCCCTCTACAGTAAAATGGAAGGAAAACACTAAAAATTTCAATAAAATAAAAACAAAATATATTAAATTAAAATAATTGATAATTTTAGTTTACCTTTTGATTATTTCAATTAAAACTAGAAAAACAATTATACCAATATAATCCATAAAGTGTTTTGAGCATAGTATTAGCCATGCTTAGCCTATTTTTCCCCTGAATCAAAGAGATGGTCATGGCTCAGGCAAGTGTCTTGTCTCCAATGTGGACTCACAGTTTCCTGCTGATAGCCAGATGTAGCTGATAACATATGTTATGATAGCATTTTCAAAATAATACACCAATAACCTTCCCTAACCATCTAAAATATCCTGATAGGCCTAACTCATCACCAGACTTGATTACATAAATATTCTTCATAAAACACGAACAATCCTTTGGAATGTGAAATTAAGATGAAATATGAAAACAATTTTTTTAATGAAATGTAAAGCTAGAATTATAATCATAATTACTATAATTATGAACTGTTATAATTGTAAGACACAATTATGAATTATAAGTCGTCCCTGATACGAGAATACCTCATGAGGAAACTATTGTGTAGGGAATGAATGCTGTCATTAATTAGAAAAAATTCCTCTTTATCTTTACTACCGACTAATCTCATCACCAATACTATTCATGCAACTGGTAATCAGAAGATTCGCCTAGCAGGAAAATAACAATGCTTAAGTTAAAATTTTTACAATCAAGTATTAAACGATTTAAATTATAAATTCAAAATTATTTAAATATTATATCATGTCTTATTTCTTGTAGTTTAAGCTTATTTGTAGCCTGTGCACTAGGGTGGGGCGAAAATCTGACACTGAAATATGAGTCTTGAGGTCGTACAAATGGTTTGAAGTTTTAGGTTTGAACAAAAATGTTATAATACAAAAATTCCAAGTTTTATTATTGCAAAGCAATATTGTCCAGTCAGAGGGCTAGAAAAATAAATCATTAAAAATTTTGCTCGTTTATATCATTGCCCTGATGTAGCGTGTCATCAATATCGAAAAATTTCTTATTCCTGTCATATGGTGGAAGTTGCTTCCTAGAGTTTATGCGGGTTTTTATGAACCCGTCCCATCAGTATGTTCCACTGCCCCGCTTATTTAATTTACAGGTAAGTGGGATCTCACATTTTTTATTGGGTGTTTATCTCTTCTAAAAGCAGGAATTTATTTTCAATATAAATTAAATAATCTATTGTTAAGGATTGCAAATGATTATAATATAAAAAGTTTCTTTTTTTAAATTTTGGCTACAGAAATCTTAAAACGATATGTGCGACCTGGGATTCTCATATCCTCAAACTTTTTTTTCACTCCACCCTACAGAGCACCCAGTAGCGAGGCACCCAAATTAAACACAACATGAAATAATATTACTACAGAGTATATACAAGTTATAATTTGAATTCAAGCTAGTATAGTTTGATTAAAAATTATTTAATACATAGAAATACATAGTGCAAAAATAATCCTCCCGATCTTGTTACACTCCACACAGAAACGCAGTAATAAGGAAAAAGGTTAGTAAACACATAACATAAGTACTTAAATAATTTATTCCATGGATAACGCCAATAGAACATTGAATGCTTATTCAATAAAAATAAAAATATTTAACACATGTTATAAGTTCTTTAGCTTTTGTTTTATTTGATCAGCTGTATTTGTACCGATACTCTTGAGTAATTTAATTATTTAACTATTCATTGGTATTTATATCTGAATACATTATATACAACAAGTAAATTTGAGAAATATCATTAAAATGACATGTCAATAACATGTAAAGAACTACTCACTTCAATAAAAGTTCTACATTAGGAGGTCTCTTCTTTTCTGACTTCTCGGAGGATTACCGGGAATTGTGTGTGAGGCAAGTAGGGAGACTAATGGATTCGAATAGGTAAGGATTTTACTATGGAAGGATAGTTATCTGGTTTGGGCCAAATCAGCAACAATTGGAACATTAAGATCTTTACGGATAATTGTTTGTGAAATAATAAGGAGCATTGAGGATTTTGGATTATAAGGATTGGATATGAGAGGAATTGGAGTTTGCTAAGAGTTACTTTTAAAATATTTAGAAACGTTTTGTGTATTTGGTAATGGGTGATACGAAAAATTTGTTCAACTGAGCTGAATTGATAGATATAGATATTAGTTTATGGCTAAGTTGATAAACATTCTGTCGTATCAGTTAGAAAGTATTCTGAAATATATCGAAATGGTGAAACATTTATAGCATTTGAAACCCAAGTTAAAGAGACAGGATCATTTGTTCCTCCTAGAGTAAACGCTGTTTGGCAGAGGCTCCGACGAAACAACAATATGCAGAGGATCGATCTCCGGCTAAATAGAGAAAATTATGTGAAAACACTTATTCATATATCGTGGCATAAGAAACCATATGTCAAAAGTAATTTTCTCCACCCTTAGAGGAGATACATAAAACTGATTTATAATTATAAAATTTATTGTTGTTATTACCCAAATAAAGCAAACAAAGTCAGATTATTTCATTAATTGGAGTGCCTCTATTTCGCCGGTGTTTCACTTGGAAAACAGTTGTGGAATGTGGACAAAGGCTTCCATTTGTGGCATGTGGACAAAAAGCAGTATTGGCTTGTTTTTTTTTTTTAATCTGGCCTCGGAAATGGAACCAGCGCGAAATTTTACGTAATGGATGAGATCTAACTAATTTTGGCCAAAAAGTGACTTCTAGCATGTTATAGCTTAAGCGTCGATATAATTGTTTCCCAGTTTATTATATATAACCTGATTATGCGAAACACCTGAACTTCCGGCGATGTTTATCAAGAAAACCAAAAAGCGACCCTGCCTTTATTTTAAAATATTTTAATTGCAATGAATCGTGTTTTATAAGAAATGTTACATTAAATTTTTATAATATCCATGATTAAGCACTCGAAAATCATCATAGTATTGTCGCCGCTCTTTATCAACGTACCTTTAATGTTTTGTGATTTTATTGGCCCCTATTTTTTGCCTTCTAAACTTACAAGTGAAATCTACTTAAGGAGAGATAAATTAATTGCCACTTCTATTCGAATTATTTTATTAAATGACCAGTTAAACATTTCTAATATCCCCATTTTAAATTTGTTTCCAATAGAAACGAAAAAATCCAATTATTCATTGAGAAAAATCCAAGGTAAAACCCCCAAAACATTTAACCTACCTGGCCCTTTCCCTTCCACTATGGATATATTTCAGACATCTGTTAGATTTCCTCAGGTTAGTACCAATAAATTTTATTTCTTGTCCTTACATTTGAAACTTTAGTATATATAATCCATTTAACAAAGTGCTGGTGTTTTGAAAATTTTAGAATTGAAGATGAATGTTTAGCATTCGAAACTAGTTTTCTACTTAAATAATTCTAATAGAAGTGGCAATTAATTCATCAATCCTAATACCATCACGCGTACCTTAAACATTTATGGAATTTTTCAGAAATTGTTCTTGTTCAGAATAGAAGAAATATTTGGTTTATGCACGAAGGTGCAATAGCACATTTTTCTCGGCCTTAATGGTCCTACACAATTGCAGCCTCGGTTACCTGGCTTCAGTATTTTTTGTTTAGGGTTTAAATTAGATCAATTGTGTATGAATCAATAATTAATCCAATAAAATAATTAAAAACTCATATAATTCATGATTGCATAAACCTTAAGCAAATCCTTGCTTAGGCAAAGTAGAGAATCATGTATTACACGTGCATAATCTGCATTCAAGAAGGAGATAATTTAACAAGTACGGCGTAATAGCGAAATAGGGTAAAAAAGATTATTTAGATTAATAATTCAAAATTGCTCCAAAAATAATACATCGACTGAATTGTAGTCTCACCAATCCACAAGTTTATATGTTATTACTTGTACCTATAATGTTAATTCAAGTAATTTCATTTCAGTTTCTTGCCGGTCGAGATGTCGCTCATTTAACTTTTCTCTTTTTTTTTTTTTTTTTTTTTTTTTTTTTTTTTGTGGAGGACCAAACCTTTATATTTTTTCTGTACAATGTTGAAATACCCTGTTCCAATACAAATTCTTTGTAAAGATCAAAGTGGTTTCGTAAGGCTAAAAATTTGTGTTTACTGGCTTTCTCCGTATTATAGTCTAAAATAATTAAAAAATATCCATTTGGATCAATTATTGCTTTAGGTCAAAATTGAAAATTAGTAATAATACTAATAATTACTTCAGCAAGTTTCTCTGACACTTTTTAGGAAAATCTTAGTAATATGTTTCGGAATAAAATCCCATCATCAGGCTTACAAGTTTATTTTACTTTTTTGTCTTTGTATGTGAATTTGAAAAGAACTTATTACATCCTTGAGAAAGCGAAAAACTTTTTTAAAAATCATTAAGATTCGATAGATACATAATATAATTTTGTAAACACGTTATCAATATCCTTGGAGATCATGTCGAAACTAATTGCGATATTTCAGAAAAGAAGATTTCAAAACAAAAAAAAAAAAAAAAAAAAAAAAGGAAAGATATACCGCATTATTTACATCTATAAGAAATATATTTCTAACTATAAATAATTCATAACATAGTTACAAAATTTATCTATTTAAAAATAAAATTTCCTAATTTTTCTTGCAAATATTCATATTAAATAAGTAAAAAAAACGTATGTCAAAGTTTAAAATATTTAGGGAAACAATTGCACGATAGAATATATTTTTTATTTTTTCAAAATACATAATTGATAATCAGGGGATGTTTTGAAATATAAACATAAAAAAAAAAATAGCATGTTAGGCATGAGGAAAGATTGTGCCCAGTGGCACCCCTTGTCATTGATTTATGTAAAGTTTCTTTTCGATTTCTTTTCTCTGGCATGAGAGATACGGCCATCGATGAGTTTGTTTAGGTGTCCAATATATTTTTCGTGGAACAATTTATAGGATGTCCATATGTGTTCAATGACAGTTGGTTTGCCTAAGTCAGTGTGTAAGGTTTTATTGTTAAGGTACAATAGTGCAGTTGTTATTAGTCTTAAAGCCTTGAACTTAAAATTTTGTATTCTTTTTATTTTGTTGTCTGTTTAGCAGTGCCGTAAATTTGTAAAAATTTAAAATTCCATTAATTTTTTGGTACGTTTATTTAAGTCACTAATCTCCGTCTTATTTGTAATTTTGAATTTTTTTTTCTAAAAATTGAGTTGTAGTTTCTGTCTCATATTTAATGAAGTCTGTTTCTTCTTAACCGATTTAGGGCGAAGGCTAGAATTAGTTGAAAGTTTTGATTTTTCTCCAAAGAATAATTTGTAAGTAAGTTTAATTTAAAGAAAAATTAGAAAAAAAATTTTTTTTTTTAGTTCAGCTATAAGCGACAGGAAATGTAGTGATCAAGCGAAACTGGCCTGTAGAATGTATAGTTTATTAAAAAACAGGTAAGGTAATAAATAAATCCTACAGTAATATTGTTTCATGAAAACTTTTATTGCAATCGTTTGAATCACATAATCCTTTTGAATGACAATTTTTACATAATAATAATTTTTTATTCGTGGTATACTTTTATGAGGGTATAATTTTTTGAATCCTTTTTTGTCTAGAATTAAAATTTAAATCTTACTACTCATTGGCGTTGAAAAATAACCAATTGTACAATTATATTTCAATGGATTAAAAAAACACAAAATTTATATTAAAAAAAAAAATTGTTTTCCTATTTTTTTTTTATCCTATTTTCCAATCGAATGTAAGTCGTAGGTGTATTTGGTCCGTTGGGGGAATCGGACATTGTCGATATAAACAGGAAGGTATTTTATTTCTTTAGAGTTAGCATAATCTGTTGGGACGTTTGATGATGTAATAGTGTCTTCCAAAGTTTACACCAGACTTTATTGTATTTAGTACCTCTTTGTTATAAATTAACGGACAAATAAATGTTTGGTATTTTGAAGTTGTTATTAGCTGTAAGAAATAAAGTATCATGTTATTGTTAATATCTTAATAATAAGACTGGAGTAGATTAAGTAAGCAGGTATTCTTAAAAAAACAATCTATTGATTAATGAATCATTTTAAAAGGCAAACGACCTTTTGATGAGACTCTTCGTTAAACAATGACGGATCGCCACCATAATGGTAAAAATTAGACTAAGTGGTCTAGGTTTCAATTTTATAAAAATATAAACAAAATGTAACTGCACTGAAGCAGTTAAATCTTAAAATGGACAAAAATTAGCTCAGGAAGAAGAAAGGAGATCGTTATTGCGATGTAAATAAAAATAATTATAAATGATTTATTTTTCTGCTGTTGAATTGCATATTGTTACATCAATAGTGCTAACATAAAAAGATAACAAATATTTGAATACTAAGACGGTAATATCACGAATACACGCAATGGTAATTATTTTTAAACATCCCGAATGAGTGGATTCCGCTTCTTTTATTGAGGACATGTGAAACATCGCAATGGCATGCTTTGTGTATAAAAGCCGTAATTTGTGAGCAATCGATAAAGAACATACTATGAATCGATGTTTGATGTTTATATTTCTTAACGCCCTTATTTATATCCGATATAAGGCATTCTATAGGCTACCACATTCTACATTCATTACCATACGCATTAAATAAATTCTACACTTACCAGGTGAAACATATTTATAACCCAGAAAAATTAAATAGAATTTTTTTCTCAATGAATTTTTATGTTTTCCAGCCTGTCGTATGTGAATTTAGGCTAAGGTTACTGCCTCTAAAGAAAAAATGGATACAAGTGATGATTTTTATTTTCTTCAATGTCCGATCTACAAAATGTTTATTGATGTATGGAGGCAAAATGTTAAAAACTGATTTTCCATAATAGACAAAGCTTGAGGTACACTTAAAAAACGCTGTAGGTCTGTTGTTGTTGTCTGGATCGAAAATTTGCCGACAGTTTCTTTATCAGAAGCAGTAAAAACTAAATTAGCAGATAGAAATATCTATGATCTATCGTTTTTGTCAGTCCGGGAGAAAGTGATTTTTTTTTTTCGAAAGAATTTCACAATGTGCTATACAGAAAGTGAATCATGAAACCTATTAATATTTACGAAACATAAACACTGATGCGAAAATAATATATTTTCGATTTTTTTGGCACCCAGATCACATAGCCCCGCTACGCCTTATATATCGGTGATCTTTTTAAATTAATCTCTTTCTTTCTAATGTAGCTTAATCTAATGTTCTAAAACTTTATAAGTCAAGTTTGTGTTGGTAACAAAAAATACAGAAGAACAGTAAATTTTCAATGCCTGAATTTTAAATGTTTGTTGTTTTCGTTTCAAGTTCAACTTCTAAGTTTTTGTAATCTTCGATATAGAAATATACATGAAAATGATAAAAGCATCAATGAACAATATATTTACATCTAGTCTTGATTTCTTGAGCTGCTTTATTCCACTTTTGACGAGAAATGATTGTTTTGGTGTTTCACCCATATACCACTAACACATAATGCACAAAGCTAATACATTTTTCATTATTTATGGAAAAAAAAAGTATTATTCATCATGGAATAAGTCATAAAAAAAAGGAGAAACAGATAACTTTAGAACGGATGAAAAAGTCTTAAGTAATTTGATTTCATGAATGGTTATGAAGATGAAACGAAATTTATGTTTGTTTGTTTTGAATTTGTTTATTTCCCTCTGGATTGGCGTCCACTGTAACAGTAGTCTTAGTCAACTTGAAGCGAATGTAAAGCGTTCAGAAAAAAATGTATAAACCTTTAAAGTGCTAATCTAGCACGTGTAATCTTCAAAATGAAAAAAAAATGAGCATTTCTGAGCATAATACACACTGAATTTATTTAGGCTAAATCTGATCAGGTATGGATTACGTTGAAATATTCTGGTGAAATTATATAATTGTATAAATTATATATGAGAGAGAAAGAAAGAGAGTGAGAGTGAGAGAGAGAGAGAGAGAGAGAGAGAGAGAGAGAGAGAGAGAGAGAGAGAGAGAGAGAGAGAGAGAGAGAGAGAGAGAGAGAGAGAGAGAGAGAGAGAGAGAGAGAGAGAGAGAGAGAGAGAGAGAGAGAGAGAGAGAGAGAGAGAGAGAGAGAGAGAGAGAGAGAGAGAGAGAGAGAGAGAGAGAGAGAGAGAGAGAGAGAGAGAGAGAGAGAGAGAGAGAGAGAGAGAGAGAGAGAGAGAGAGAGATGATCTCATCTCTAAAGATCAGATTGTTTACGTTATTATTATTAGAAAAAAAACTATTATAGGTTTTTTTTCAAATTTATTTTCTCTTGGATTACCTAGACCACAGACTGTTTCAAGGACTCATTAACATAATCAATCAGTGATGAAGCTTCAATATGAATCCGCTTTCACGCCGCGTGTTCGTGCCTTTCCATCTCAGCCCAAATGGGTGCCCCTAGCAGATAAATGAAGTTTTTTTATCGGGAAAAATTTATGATTCAGAGTACTTAATAACCACCCAGTTATCATAAAATAAAACTGATATTATTGATACTGACATCAATATGTAAAGAAGAAATGAATGTTATATACAAATGTAATTTTATTATATATTTAATTAAACAAAAAAATTACACAGTTCTTGTATGACCAGTAAAGAAGAATATTATAATCAATGTGTGTTATAATCAAAAATAAATTATAATACACAGGCAAGTAAAGTTCAACATAAAGGAACGTAGAGACCGGAGTAAGTGGAATATTATTAAAGGATGATTTTAAAGCGGGGTGTTAGAATCTTATAATAACAATCTATTATACTTTATATTGCTGAATATCCTCTTCAGAGATAAGAAAATCGACACAGGGGATTAGTTTGTTTGAAAGAGTAATATTAGGCTTTTGATAACTCCACTGCTACAGGATTTCCCCGCAGAGCAAAACAGGAAGGTAAAAACACAAACACAAACAAACACACACACACACACACACAAACACACACTCCTCCGCACGAAAAATATACCTATATATACCTCATGAATACAATTATGTTAACCGATTATTTTTTAATTTTGCTTTGCTTCCATGTTATTGAAATTGAAATGTATTATAATTATATTGTATTATAATTATTTCTATATTTAATTATCAAAAAAGATTTTAATGTGTGGTGCCACAAGTGGATTCCTGTGAAGTTTGAAAATCGTATGATATGTGGTTAGCACCATTCCGCAATATAGTTTACAATGGTAAAAATACTGAGCCCATCTAAACAAATTTTAAGTACATAATTTTCATAGTTCTAGGGAGGTTTAGCAATAGTAAAATTTACAACAGTAAAAATTTAAATGTACTCTGTTGAGTGGCATAGGTATGTCCAATTTAACCAGATCAAATCAATAAAATTATTTCTGGCGAATAAATATTATTACTAAATCAAAATTTCGATCCTTTGATTTTTGTTAATGTGTGTAAATATATGATTTATGAAACTTCGGTTGTAAGCACTGATAATGCTGTATATTATATGCAAGAGTTTCTCAACAGTCTCTGTCCATCTAGATTACCAACGCACACATTTAAATTAAAAATTATACATATATTAAAAGAAAAAGTAATCTAAAAATTTCTGGAACTTTAATCTAAACATAAATATTTAAAGTCGATATTGCAATTTCAGCATATTTCAAAAACAATTTTGTAAAATTAATAAAAAAAATAAATAAACAAGTAATATAAAAATGTAAAACGCACCAAAAATATTGAATCTTGTCTAGTTTTAAATATATATATATATTGAAATACGCCTTTCAAGATTGGGCTTTAATAAAGGCTTGCACTGTATTACAAGATGACGATATAATAAATTGATATTATTTTATCGTGTTTTAAATGACAGCACACCATAATTATCCTTTTTATAATAAAAAGCGTAATACATTTATAAAGTTATTTTAAAAAAAAATAATTTGGTTAAACATTAATCATGTTAAAAAAAGAAAAATTTAAAGGCCAACCTTCTGACAGACAGGCCTGTGAACAAGACGCTGTGGCTTTAAATGAATCATTACGAAAGACAATTTCTAATTAAGAGATATAAAGGTTGACAATTTATTGTTGTTATTGGTGAGATCGCATATTGGGGGGGATCTTATTCTGGAATAACTTTTAGTGCAAAAATTGTTTGCAGTTTGATTAGGGCATGTTTCAGGGAATAGAGGCAGCATTAAAATATTAATTGATTAATAATTTCAGTAAAACAGTTATTTCACTATAAAACAATGTTAGGAGTTGGAAAAATATTTACAGCCGGTTAATTTATTTTATATTTGCTTTTGAAAGTTAAGAGAAGCTCAGATATAATTTTAATATATTACTTAACTCCTGAACCTCTAAAGATCAAAAAGTTCAATATTCATATTTTATTTTCTTTTTTTTTTTATTTTTTTTTTTTTTTTTTTTTTTTTTTTTTTTTTTTTTTTTTTTTTTTTTTTTTTTTTTTTTTTTTTTTTTTTTTTTTTTTTTTAGATAAAGAGAGAACTAGTTAGACATACTGATACAGACCTAACCAAACATTAAAGCAAAACACTACATTTCGTATATATTTTATCGTTATAATATGGTTGGAGCAGGCATTTAGCAATGACTAGAAATTTTAAAATAAAATTTTGAAGTGGCATATCTTAGAATCTACTAAAGCTACAGTTAGCTAGCGATTGAGCTTAAATTTTAAAAAATACCACTTTCTCAAAAAAATAAATAAACAAGAGACATTTTTTCAGCGAGTTTCAAAGTTTTCAAGATTTTTTTCACAAAATTGATAAAAAAATATTGAGGGTAATTGAACCCTACGCAGCCTGCACAAACACTGCAAGGTCGAAAGATTTATTCAAAATAATATAACACCAACTAATTACAGGTATTATGCGAATGTGGTTTTAAAAAATATTACAAATACACGACCCTTTCATAGAGTTATTATGGAATGGATACAAATAAATAAAATATAACTATATATATATATATATATATATATATATATATATATATATATATATATATATAGAGAGAGAGAGAGAGAGAGAGAGAGAGAGAGATTAGGGTAAGTGAGTCTGATAATGATCGCATAACTTCAGAACGACTTTACCGATTGAGGTCATATTTACACAATGTATTTCTTTTTATCAAGATGGCTGTTCATATGCTATTCTAGGAACTGATATTGACACTATAATCAGATGGTTTCAAGACTTCATAGCTATAGAATTCGTTGGGGTCGTTTTATTTTATTGATTCATAATTTTATTATTATTGTTTTTATGGGTCTTAACGTCCGTATTTACTTCATTTAGAACAGGAAAAACGTTTTATTGAACAGGTTAACAACTTATCCTGACGTGATTGAGAGGATCCAGATTTATTGCGTAGGTTTGCCTCAAAATAAATAAAAACATACCCAAGCCGGATTCGAACTAGCGCGCATTGCATTGAGCTTAGGGATAGTATAAACAAAAATCAAATCTTTTAATTTGTTTTATTAATCCTGGCATTAAAATTTTTTAATTTTATTTTCACTATATGCATTTTAAACATCACACATCACATATAAAAAAAATCAAAAATCAAGCATTACAAATTACATTACTGAAAAAAGTTCATTAACATGTTAATTATTTATTTATTATTGAGCGCTTAGTACCGACAGCCATTCCAGTCCATCTTCCACCTGCCTCCTCTAAACATCCATCCTGGACGTTGTCCAGCCACCTCAGCCTTGGTCTTCCTCTCTATCTTTTTCCTACCGGCCTGACTTACATCATCTTTCTTTGAAGACTTTCTTCCGTCATACTTTACATATGACCAAGACACCTTAATCTGCCTACTTTGACTATAGAAATGATGTTGGGTTCACCGAGAAGTTGTTCCAGTTCCAGGTTGGTTCTGACTCTCCAAATCCCGTTGTAATTCACCGGACCGAAGATATTTCTGTGGATCTTTCTTTCCCAAAGTCTCAGCAACCTCTGATCACGTTCGTTGAATAAATAAAATAAGACTAACAGACACATATAACTAAAAAGAGTTTTACAAATGTTGTACGTAGAAGTTCACTAATTAAAAGTGTTCAACATACATATTGTTTATTCTGGTTATTTTTAATATACCGTTTATTTATATAAAGTCAAGGTTATATACCTTGACTGTATATTATTTGAATTTTTAATGATTGTATTTAGGGAAAACATTGAATGTGTGTAAAAAAAAAAATATCAGTTATAGTCTGTAAATAGAATAATTGTCATTCGGAATAATAATTCTATACAGATATATTGTTCTTTGTCGTGTGACTGGTGTGAGCTTCGTCTTTCTTTAACTATAGGTGCCGTTAAGCTTGGAGTTAAACCGATGCTGAGCACGAATCGTTAATAAATATTGGAATATGAATATTTCCTGAGTTGTAAAGTTTTACGGAAGATAATCTATATTCCGTTGTATTCTAAACTATTCTGATCACTCTCGTACGTAAAAAGTACGACAGCGATACACTATTTTATTAATATTAAGAATAAATAAAATTATATATATATATATATTTAAATTTTGCATATTATTTTATCGTAGTTTTTTTTTATTTATTACTATCCTTTAGTAACTTAAACATTTAAATGAAAGTGAGCTAGGAGTATTGAAAGCAGGCCCGTAGCTTGTTTGTATTATATTCAATTTAAATATCTTTAGTAAATTCTTAAAAATTTATTATATATATATATATATATATATATATATATATATATATATATATATATATATATATATATATATATATATATTACTGCCATAGGCAATTGATTGTCTTATTGTGTAATTATGTATTTATTGTATCATAAAATCGTGATCCTTGGACACAGTGAACCATACAATATTTTGTATAAAACTGATGAGAGAACGGACTGAGGCATGAAGCCTTTGTTTAAATTATCTTGTACTCTTTTTATTTATTCTCATTGTGTATGTTACTTATCATCGTCCATATTATTTGTCACCCTTGAGACAAATTCAATAAAGCAGTTATAAAAACAATTTTAAAGTCATTTGTTTTTTCTATTCATATTTAATAATGGAGACAATGGCAATGAAGAAAAATCTTTATTTTTTTTATTATGAAGGCAGTGATAATATAATTCACTCTTACCATTTAATGTTAATTAATAGTAATTCTAGTGGGAAAATAATAAACTAATGACTAAATTACGATTGATTTACGCGAACTTATTCATTGCCCAGAGCTAATATCATAATGACTTATAATATTATGTTAATAATTTGAATATAATATCCAGTCATTTACTAAGCCTTTGAAATATTTTACTGCTTCATTACAACGGGATATTGTTGACCTTCTGCAGTTCGCAGGCAATGAGTTACAGTTGTTTTCTTCAGTCTCTAAGAATTCATCTCTGATCTGTACAACTCAGAGAATTGCGCCTTATAACCACAAAATTATGTCGTGTAAAAAAGGTAGTATGCAGCTAAGAAATTATTTTTCTGATTGGCTTTATTTCATCTTTATATAAATTTATTTTTAATAAAGACCTAAATAAAAGTCGATCCAAATTCATCCCAAGAATTGATTATAATTCATTATGACGACCTATTACCTGTATTGTATTTTTGTTGCTCTAAAACCGGCTATTGTCACTCTGCGAACAAATATGAGTTACGATGAGTTACTCCATACTAAACCCAAACTCAAGAAACAATGATTAGGCAATTATAATAATTTTCTAGTTAAAACAAATTCTGTAGGTTTTGGCATTGTTATTTCTTTTGGCTGGGTGTCTATAGTTTTCTTGTGTAACGTTTGTCTCGCCCAAAAATGTAAACTTTTGACACGCTCTAACTATGTTGGTTGTAAAACATAGGAGTAATCCTTCCTTACCAGAAACAATAGATTACAGATAGATATATTCAAGATATATTGTTTTTCCCAGTTAGGGAGAAATGAAGTTTCTTTTCATTATGCGATAACAAAAATTATTTTTTATTTTTTTTTTGTTGTGACTGTGATTTGTTTTATCATAGTACATGCATTGTATTGTAACTTCCGTGGGTCAACCTCAGACCCCCGGATTATCTCAGTTTAGAACAAGGATATATGGTACATGTTTTTCGAATAACTATATACTTACATTTGTATGTACAATCATTGAATAATAGTAATCTACTATATATTTGTCAAATACCACTCACTCATTTAACACGAAATCTCAGAAACCACCGAACGGATTGGAATGAAATTCGATATGTAGCTTCCTCTAGGGCCTTAGATGCTCGCTAAGAAAGGAATTTTAAAAAATCGGCCTGGATCGCGGCTAATTCGCGAAAAATGCGATTACAATTTTTATTGGGTGAATAATAAAAGATTAATTGCCATATGGTATTTGGAGATAAGTTAAGTTAAAAAATAGGCTAGATGGTTAAGCCGCACACTTTGACCACAAATTAAGTTCCTTTTAGTTGTAAACAAACAAAAATACGATCGATGTTGAAACCTTATAATATGGTACTTTCTGTGAACTCATGGTGGCTGCAAAGGTGGACACTTATAAGTTAGAGTTGTTTCGTGACGATAAGCTATTAAAAGACTTATGTTAAAGAGGAGGTTAAAAGACTTATGTTCTCTGGGGATGATATGTAAGGCCAGTTCGATGTAGGGACAAAAAACTGATAAGAATCAGTGAGTTCTATCAAGTGTATGATTCTTTTCAGTATCGTCTCATGTTCTACCATGGAGATGATGGGTACAGTATTAACATCCCTCAGCGTGACCCAAACACTAATACACCACTTAAGAAAACCGTGTTTGAAGCTGATTTTTACGCCTAAATGTTATGAGGTGAAGAATCCTATTTACTTTAACTTCGTAATCTCCTCAACCAATCTATGCTTGATATGTAAGCAAAAATAGAAACAGAAAGACTAAACTTTATTCGAAAAAATCAAAAAAGTTGAGAAGTTGAGACTATATTCACTTAAAGTATGCCATAAGAAAAGGCTCTGATGGTAAGGTATCAGAGCTGGCGATAGTAGTACTGGTAAGTAAGATGGTAGTACTGCCTCGAAGCTTCACTGGAGGACTATCAAAATAATATAAAATTAACTTTTGCAAATTGTCAAATTTACTTATTGGAATTATTCTAAGTATGGAATTCTTTAGGTTTATTTAAGTAATAATTACTATCAACGTTAAGCTTAACTTTTACTGATTTAAGTTGTCCTTCATCCTAATGATATTAAACCGTAGCGGAGCAGGGTCCTTTCAGCTAGTAATAATATATAATCATTAATAATAATATTAATATAAATTAACATTAGCCTCCAGTGTGACCTTGAATCGGGAATTTAATATTAGAAGAATTAATATTAATTATTAACTTTTTTCTTTTTTTCAAAGCCCCAATGGCTAACAAAAATTTTTTTGATACATTTCTTGATAATAATAATTCCACCTCTTTTACTGTAGTTTACTTTGGCTTCTGAGGACAGCAGTGGTTTGGAGACAAACAAAGCTTTAGGAGTCACTATTTAGTGATTTAGCTCACTAGGGTTTTTGTATTAATTAATAATATTAATTTTTATAGTATAAATGAATAATAATAAAATAATTGTTATTATAGTTAATGGACGGAAGGTTACACTCTTGAAACCGAGTTAGTCCCCGTAAAAACATGTACAATGTTAAAATATAGTAAACAAAATCGTATTTGTTTATTTTTTTACTTCCCTAAGAAGCAGATATTTATTATAAATCCATTTTCTCTAGGAATGGTATTGAAATTAAAATAAAACCTAACCAATTGTATCAAATCACCTTAGGGCTAAGACTTCCAATCCACTTTCTTCAACAATATCTCAGTAATTCCAGTTTAGCAGTTCCGCTACCTAGGACTTCATCTGGACGGACATTTTTAAATCTTAATATAGGAATGATATGGTAATAAACTACTATTTATCCTTCCTACCTTGCCTTTTAGGTATACTAATTGAGTTAAAACAGATTCATTTAGATAACTACCATGAGACCGATTTGGAGATAATTATTGGAATTACTAGGCCTCGCTAACCAATAACAATCATTTTTTTTCCAATCATCACAACTAAAAACCCTTCGTAATATCTCTTATTACACAAATAGACTTATCCATAAAGACTTTTTTTTTCCCACGATAAGCTGATTTGGCACAATCCATATTACCTATCCTTTCACAAAATTTCCTTTATTTACAATTTTTTTATACAGTTATAATTTTAATAAATTTGAAACTAAATTATTTATAATATATAGTTATATTCCTTTGGCAATTCATTTCTTTTCATTATGTTTATGTATCATAGTAATCCGGAAACAAAGAGCTATGAAATGATAACAGATTTATCATGAACATTAATATATGTTCTTCAGTAATGTTCCTCAGTCCACTGCATCTCTAACAATAAAAACAAAACTAATGACAATGAATGGAGCTCCAAGTAAATATTAGGAACAATATCAATCAACTTTGAATTAATTCAGCCAAGATTGAATGTCCATATGTCTTTACTACACCTTTCCCTTTTTGTTTGATTTTTCGCGATGATTTATTTATAAAAAAATCATAAAATGAAAATTTTATAAAATCTTAATAACTAGGAAATGTATGTTCTTTCGTAAAATAAACATTGAAATTACACGCGCGCACATTGTCAAGGCTTACTAGTAAAAATATGGAACATCAACATGTGTACCTCTGGGATGTTTACTCGATGACCGAAAACAAGATTTATAGGTTGTTTTTATTTACATAAAATAAGCAAGACCAATCCTAAGACCTGTATCGATTAAATTTATTAAACTGAAATATAGATTAATTATATTTATTAATTTAATTTAAAACCTTACGAATGCCCTTCGTAAACCTAGACTTCTTGTCCTATACTATCCTTTAATAATATTCCACTAATTGCTGTTGAACAGACCCGTCGTCTGGGACAAAATCTGGACAAACGCATAGCTTGGAATCCACATGCACTGCTAGTCGTTTTTGGATTATTAAATAAAAAATGAAATAAAAATTATAAATTGAGAATATAAAAGATAACAAGTTAAAAGATTTATGAAGTGTAAAATTAAAAATAAAATAATATGGTGAATAAAACGGTCCCTATGATAATTTTAGATAATATGGTCTAGGAATTATATAAACACATTACTAATAGATATTACTTGATCGGCAAACGTTCAGAGCGTCCGATAAATTACAAAAGACACATTTACACGACAGTGATTAGACCTGTTCGGATGCACGTAGTTGAGCTTCCAATCCAGAATCCTCCGAAAAATTATCAATGCTCTTTACTTTGTCACAAATAAACTTATCTTTAAAGACATCAATTGATATATTTATAGCCAGATAATATTAAAAATAAAATAAAATTAAAGTTGTATCAACTTACTTTTCAGTCGACACCAGAGACCCTATGAAGCGTCTGAAAATAATACGGCCAAGTATACACCAATACTATAGTAGAACTTTTATTGCTACTAATGGGTAGTATTTTACAAGTTATTATAATCACATTTTCTAAACTATACTTGATGTATATTTTGTATACATCTGTAAATATTAATAAATATATATATATATTTTTAAACTTTCTATTAAGAAAAAAATTTATAGTTCATGTAATATATATTTTTAATTTGACATTTTTTTTAAATTATCATGCATTCCCCCATGACTAATGTCCACTTGGCCATCAGTTAATGATCACGTTGCACACTTTATCAGTTGGTTACTTCAAAAAGAGTTTCTTTTTGAAGAAGCCATTCGGGAACATCGTGTTGTAGAGGTGTAGATATAGAGTAATTATAAGAATCTGATGGGATCAGCCATTTTGCTATCGTTGATAAACTCTTGTGTAAGCGACATTGCTATTATTCAACAGTACAGATCATTACAGCAATCCTCAAAAACAATAATATTTTCGAGTTTATTATTCTTAGCAATATATTGCATATACAAGAAATTGCAAAGGAGTTGAACGTGGGATCTATTTTTTTTTTTTTTTTTTTTTTTTTTTTTTTTTTTAAACTGTTGATATTCACAACTGATATACACCCCTATTAAGCTGCCCCCCCCCCCCCCATCGCCAAACGAATTAAAACCTATTGCATAATCTTGGCTATTTATGTGCCAATTTGTTGCCGTAGTACGGATTTTGTTGCTCGCACCGCTTGGCAGGTATTAACGATCAAAGGTGGGGGGCTAGCTTAATATTAAGCTGGCCCCCCCACTATAAGAAAGAAAAGGAATTTCAAAATACTGCTTATGTCAGAATTTGTTGCTATTTTGTTGCTATAAGATGGTATATAAACATTTTAAAAAATCAATAATTTAAAAAAAAAAAAATTATGTCACATACGAGTGTTTACCGCTTACCCGTAAATGATGAAATTTCTTCAAAATAATATCACGCTATCTTAAAGCAACAATAATGTAACAAAATCTATTACACATATATAATAAATTTAAACAGTCTAAATTAAATTCTTAAACATAAAATAACTATATTCTATTATTAAAAAGAACCAGTTCCAATGGGTGACTTAACATGACCGCGAAGACATAGTGTCCATTTTCGTTTCCTTAAAAACGAGCAACAAATGCAGTTACTTATATATTTCGATAGCAGGAAGTATAAACGATAATTGAATGCCAAAAAGATGTGAGCAACTAATTTCTTTAGAAAACTATTATAGTCTAATTGAGCGGTAAACTTATCAAATACAAAAAATTGTCGATTTTCGTTCCTTAAAAACGAGCAACAAATTCAGTTACTTATATATTTCGATAGCAGGAGGATTAACGATAATTGAATGCCAAAAAGATGTGAGCAACTAATTTCTTTAGAAAACTATTATGGTCTAATTGAGCGGAATACTTATCAAAGACGAAAAAGTGTCGAATTTAGTTCCTTAAAACGAGCAACAAATTCAGTTACATATATATTTCAATAGCAGAAGGTATAAACAATAGTACAATGACAAAAAGATGTGAGCAACTAATTTCTTTAGAAAACTATTATAGTCTAATTGAGCGGTAAACTTATCAAATACAAAAAATTGTCAATTTTCGTTCCTTAAAAACGAGCAACAAATTCAGTTACATATATATTTCAATAGCAAAAGGTATAAACAATAGTTCAATGCCAAAAAGATGTGAGCAACTAATTTGTTTAGAAAACTATTATGGTCTAATTGAGCGGAATACTTATCAAAGACGAAAAAGTGTCGATTTTAGTACCTTAAAAACGAGCAACAAATTCAGTTACATATATAATTTAATAGCAAAAGGTATAAACACTAGTTCAATGCCAAAAAGATGTGACCAACTAATTTTTTTAGAAAACTATTGTGGTCTAATTGAGCGGAATACTTATCAAAGACAAAAAGTGTCGATTTTAGTTCCTTAAAAACGAGCAACAAATTCAGTTACTTATATATTTCGATAGCAGAAGGTATGAACAAGTTATAAGAAATAGTTCAATGCCAAAAAGATGTGAGCAACTAATTGTTTTAGAAAACTATTATGGCTTAATTGAGCGGAATACTTATCAATGACGAAAAAGTGTTGTTTTCGTTCCTTAAAAACGAGCAACAAATTCAGTTACTTATATATTTCGATAGCAAAAGGTATAAACACTAGTTCAATGCCAAAAAGATGTGAGCAACTAATTTTTTTAGAAAACTATTATGGTCTAAAGATACTAAATTCCAGGTAAGAATTGGAGGACTCCTCTCAGAAGAGTTTGAGGTTAGAAGAGGACTACGCCAAGGTGACCCACTTTTACCCATAATATTTAACTTAACTCTCGAAAAAGTAATAAGGGCCATAAGAACGAGCCCCGGTGGAAATATTTACAACAGGATGGCTCAACATATCGCATATGCTGACGATGTGGTCTTCACAGCACGTACTTTACCAGCCCTTTCCGGAGTGCTGGAAGAGTTTGAAGCAGCGGCGAAGAATAGAGGACTGAAGCTGAATCAGAGCAAGACAGAGTTTATGATTACAGCAAGAAACCAACCTCGCAGAGAAGAGGAGATGCATATTAATGAGCATAAGTTCCGATGGTACAAGAGCTGTAAGTACCTAGGTTCCCTAATAACGGAATATAACGAAATAAAAACTGAAATTAAAGCCAGAATTACAGCAGGCAGCAGATGCATGTACGCTCTTAATAAAATACTGAAGTTCCGAGCATTATCACGAGCTGCAAAAGTTAACATGTATAAAACAGTCATTAGGCCTGTGGTAGTGTATGGAAGTGAGTGCTGGACACTAACAAAAGGGAACGAGGCAATACTTCTAGTTTGGGAAAGGAAAGTTCTCAGATGAATTTTTGGCCCAGTGAACGACCATGGAAATTGGAGAATAAGAAGGAACAAAGAATTGGAAGAGCTATTCGGGGAACCGAATATAGTAGCGGTCATCAAGGAAGGAAGATTGCGGTGGCTGGGACATGTCCAACGGATGCCGGACGGGAGGTTGCCAAAGAGGATGATGAATGACAGACCGGATGGTACCAGATTAAGAGGAAGGCCTAGAATAAGGTGGATGGATAATGTGGAGGCCGACCTGAAAAATCTAGGAATAAGAGGATGGCGAAGAAAAGCTATGGATAAACTCCAATGGTCATCTCTTCTGCGTGAGGCCAAGGCCCATCTAGGGCTGTAGAGCCAAGCAATAAATAAATAAATTATGGTCTAATTGAGCGGAATACTTATCAAAGATGAAAAAGTGTCGATTTTCGTTCCTTAAAACGAGCAACAAATTCAGTTACCTATATAATTCAATAGCAGAATGTAAAAACAATAGTTCAATGCCAAAAAGATGTGAGCAACTAATTTTTTTAGAAAACTATTATGGTCTAATTGAGCGGAATACTTATCAAAGACAAAAAAGTGTCGATATTAGTTCCTTAAAAACGAGCAACAAATTCAGTTACTTATATATTTCGATAGCAGAAGGTATGAACAATTTATAAGAAATAGTTCAATGCCAAAAAGATGTGAGCAACTAATTGTTTTAGAAAACTATTATGGTCTAATTGAGCGGAATACTTATCAATGACGAAAAAGTGTTGTTTTCGTTTCTTAAAAACGAGCAACAAATTCAGTTACTTATATATTTCGATAGCAAAAGGTATAAACAATAGTTCAATGCCAAAAAGATGTGAGCAACTAATTTGTTTAGAAAACTAATATAGTCTAATTGAGCGGAATACTTATCAAAAACGAAAAAGTGTCGATTTTCGTTCCTTAAAACGAGCAACAAATTCAGTTACTTATATATTTGATAGCAGGAGGTATAAACGATAATTGAATGTCAAAAAGATGTGAGCAACTAATTTTTTTAGAAAACTATTATGGTCTAATTGAGCGGAATACTTATCAAAGACGAAAAAGTGTCGATTTTCGTTCCTTCACAAATGAATAGTTTGTTATTAAATGGGTATTGCTATAAATAAAATATTAGTAGTTAAAGTTAATATGTTTATAATAATAAAGGGTAATTTACTTTCAAACCTGGAAATTGAATTAAGAAAAAAAATATCTGACTACTGGAAATTGTTCACTAACCTTAGCTCTAAATGTGTTAAAAATATTTCTTCGAAAGGTCATCGGGTTTGGGCAGGGGAGGGGTAAATTGTTGAAAATTGTACGTTTTCAGCAGTTAGATACAGTAACTCGGGAAGCGATACTTTTAGCACATATTATCTCCCATATATTATTAAAGCTAAGAAAATTCGTAATAAATTTGGTTATATTAATTTTTTTTTAATTCGATCAATATTTTTAGAACTGTGAAGGACAAAATTTGGCTGTCACACTTTTCCGAGAAAACACGTTTGTTAGTATTGTTTTGGCTATAACTCCAAAACTATTAGTTTTTGTTTCGCGATTTTGTTTTCCCATCTCAAAGCTTGTTAAATTTACTATCAGATGCGATATATCTAATTTTAATTAAATTTCGTGAAATATCCATTCCACTACACTAAATTCCGTGTAATGTTGTGAAATTGAATTTTTGTTGACACATTTTTCGTTATAACGCAAAACAACAAGTGGTTCGATCCTGAATTATAATCCGTTTTTATATCTTTATGCTGATTAAATTTGCTGTGAGATCCATTAAATCAAACTTTGATTAAATTCCGTGAAGTACCCATACCAGCCCTCTCAACATATCAGAACTGTCATGTTTTTCTAAAACATACACATTTAGCGTGTTAGTATGGATATTGTACAAAATTTAATCACAATTTGATATACAGAACCTGATAGATAATTTAAGTAGTTTTAAGATGGAAAAAAGAAATTTAAGATCGGACAAATTGTTTAGGAGTTATATAGAAAATGAATCAAAAAGATTTGGATTTTATAAACTTTGCAGCTTGTAGCGTGCTGGCAACGGTATTTAACGAAAATTAATTAAAATTTTATATATAGTATCTGATAGTAAATGTAACCAGCTTTGAGATGAAAAAAAATTCAAGATCAAACAAATATTTTTGGAGTTAATACGAGAAATGTGCCGAAAAAATAAGAATTTCACAATAGCATGGGGTTCTTAACGTGCTGGCATGGATGTTTCACGGGACTTATTAAAAACTTAATACATAGAGTCTTATTTACTTACTACTTACTTATTTACTTACTTATTTATTTACTAGACAGTCAATTTAACCAGCTTTCAGATAAAAAAAAAGTTTTTTAGATCGGGTAAATAGTTTTGGAGTTTTAACCAAAAGAGTACCGACAAACGTAAAGACAAAGGTAGGTTAATTTTTAGATTTACAATGGGGTTTCCCTTATGACTCATTGGGTTTTTCCGTTCCTATGGGAAACAAATTTAAAATGGGGCTATTGGATATGTAAATCTGATCATTTAAACAAAAATCTGGATCGGTTTTAAACGATTTTATTATTTCTAGTGATTCAAAAGTATTTAATTTTAGGCTATTTTCTACTTGATGTAATATTTTTACTCTCGATTCTTTATTAAATTAGTGGTTATTTTCATTTAGATGGATAGCGAAATTGGAATTCCGGGTCTTATTAGTTAATGCTCTTATATGTTCATTTACTCATTGATTTACAGATCGTCCGGTTTTTCCCGTGTATTTTGCTTCACAGTCATTGCATTTTAATTCGTATACGACGCTCTTTTGGAAAGGGTCTATTTTGTCTTTCGGTGAAGGGAAGTATGATGACAACAACAGATACAATAGAAATTTTAGAAGAACTAATCTTCCGGTCTTATCTTCAAGCACTAGAAAAATTAGACTTTTACAATTTAAGTCAGTTTGCATAAAACATAATTATTTTCAATTTAACAATACATTCTATAAACAGGAAGAAGGATTACCAATGGGGTCCCCTCTTTCACCCCTTCTGGCAGATCTTTTTATGGATAAATTAGAACGGAAAATCCTTCATTCAAAATTAGCTCAACAAATCATGAACTTTAAATTTTTTAGACATAGAAATCTCCATGAACAATAAATAACACGAATTTAATATATACAGGAAACCCACACACACAGATGTAGTTATAGACTACAATGCCAGGAGACCACTAACACACAAACTCGCAGCATTTAATAGCATGATATACCGCCTTTTAAATATACCGCTAAATAAACGAAATTATAACAAAGAAATAAAAACAATTTACACTATAGCTAACAACAACGGATACAGTAAAACCACAATCGATAATATTTTAAGAAAACTAATAAAAAAAAAAAAAACTATGAATAATATATACAAAACACCCCCAGAGGATAAAGCTACCCCAACAAAATATATTTTTATACCATACTACGGCCCAATATCCGCTAAAGTCGGGAAAGAATTGAAAAAAATTAGGTTTAAACCCTGCATTTAAAATAGATAAACCATTGTCATAATACTTCCCTTCACCGGAAGACAAAATAGACCCTTTCCAAAAAATGTAATGACTGTGAAGCAAAATACAAGGGAAAAAACGGACGATCGGTAAATCAAAGAGTAAATAAGAACATATAAGAGCATACACTAATAAGACCCGAAATTCCAATTTCGCTATCCATCTAAATGAAAATAACCACAAATTTAATAAAGACTCGGGAGTAAAAATATTACATCAAGTAGAAAATAGCCTAAAATTAAATACTTTTGAATCACTAGAAAAAATAAAATCGTTTAAAACCGATCCAGATTTTTGATGATCAGATTAACATATCCAATAGCCCCATTTAAATTTGTTTCCCATAGGAACGGAAAAACCCAATGAGTCATAAGGGAAACCCCATTGTAAATCTAAAACTTAACCTAACTGCCCTTTTTTACTTCTCGAAAATTCAGTGTTTCAGTTAAGTTGAAGGTGAGTACCTATACTTGATTTCCTATCTTTTTTAAAAAAATTAAATAAACTCAAATAGACCATAATAGTTAAAAAAAAATAAAAAAAAAATTAGTTGCTCACATCGTTTCTGCATTGGGTTATTGTTTATATCTTCCGCTATCGAAATATATAGGTAACTGAATTTGTTGCTCGTTTTTAAGGAACGAAAATCGACACTTTTTCGCATTTGTTAAGTATTCCGCTCAACTAGACCATAATAGTTTTCTAAACAAATTAGTTGCTCACATCTTTTTGGCATTGAACTATTGTATATAGCTTTTCCTATCGAAATATATAAGTAACTAAATTTGTTGCTCGTTTTTAAAGAACGAAAATCGACACTTTTTCGTCTTTGAAATGTATTCCGCTCAATTAGACCAAAATAGTTTTCTAAAAAAATTAGTTGCTCACATCTTTTTGACATTACATTATTATTTATACATTCTGCAATCGAAATATATATGTAACTAAATTTGTTGCTCGTTTTTAAGGAACGTAAATCGACACTTTTTCGTTTTTGATAAGTATTCCGCTTAATTAGACCATAATAGTTATCTAAACAAATTAGTTGCTCACATCTTTTTGGCATTTAACTATTGTTTATACCTTTTCCTATCGAAATATATAAGTAACTGAATTTGTTGCTCGTTTTTAAAGAACGAAAATCGACACTTTTTCGTCTTTGAAATGTATTCCGCTCAATTAGACCCTAATAGTTTTCTAAAAAAATTAGTTTTGCGCATCTTTTGGGCATTAAATTATTTTTTATACATTATGCAATCGAAATATATATGTATCTGAATTTGTTGCTCGTTTATAAGAAAAAAAAATCCACACTTTTTATTTGATAAGTATCCCGCTCAATTAGACCGTAATAGGTTTCTAAACAAATTAGTTGCTCACATCTTTTTGGCATTGAACTATTGTTTATACCTTTTCCTATCGAAATATATAAGTAACTGAATTTGTAGCTCGTTTTTAAAGAACGAAAATCGACACTTTTTCGTCTTTGAAATGTATTCCGCTCAATTAGACCAAAATAGTTTTCTAAAAAAATTAGTTGCTCACATCTTTTTCACATTACATTATTGTTTATACATTCTTCAATCGAAATATTTATGTAACTGAATTTGTTGCTCGTTTTTAAGAAACGAAAATCGACACTTTTTCGTTTTTGATAAGTATTCCGCTTAATTAGACCATAATAGTTTTCTAAACAAATTAGTTGCTCACATCTTTTTGGCATTGAACTATTGTATATAGCTTTTCCTATCGAAATATATAAGTAACTAAATTTGTTGCTCGTTTTTAAAGAACGAAAACAACACTTTTTCGTCATTGATAAGTATTCCGCTTAATTAGACCATAATAGTTTTCTAAACAAATTAGTTGCTCACATCTTTTTGGCATTGAAATATTGTTTATACCTTTTGCTATCGAAATGTATAAGTAACTGACTTTGTTGCTCGTTTTTAAGGAACGAAAATCGACATTTTTTGTCTTTAAAATGTATTCCGCCCAATTAGACTATTATAGTTTTCTAAAAAAATTAGTTGCTCCCATCTTTCTGGCATTGAACTATTGATTATACCTTCTGCTATTGAAATATATATATAACTGAATTTGTTGCTCGTTTTTAAGGAACGAAAATCAACACTTTTTTGTATTTGATAAGTATTCCGCTCAATTAGACCGTAATAGGTTTCTAAAAAAATTAGTTGCTCACATCTTTTTGGCATTGTACTATTTTTTTTACCTTCTGCTATTGAAATATATATGTAATTGAATTTGTTGCTCGTTTTTAAGGAACCAAAATCGACACTTTTTCGTATTTGATAAGTATTCCGCTCAATTAGACCGTAATAGGTTTCTAAAAAAATTAGTTGCTCACATCTTTTTGATATTACATTGTTGTTTATACCTTCTGCTATTGAAATATATATGTAACTGAATTTGTTGCTCGTTTTTAAGGAACGAAAATCGACACTTTTTCGTATTTGATAAGTATTCCGCTCAATTAGACCGTAATAGGTTTCTAAAAAAATTAGTTGCTCACATCTTTTTGATATTACATTATTGTTTATACCTTCTGCAATCGATATATATAAGTAACTGAATTTGTTGCTCGTTTTTAAGGAACGAAAATCGACACTTTTTCGTATTTGATAAGTATTCCGCTCAATTAGACCGTAATAGGTTTCTTAAAAAATTAGTTGCTCACATCTTTTTGATATTACATTATTGTTTATACCTTCTGCTATTGAAATATATATGTAACTGAATTTGTTGCTCGTTTTTAAGGCCGAAAATCGACACTTTTTCCTCTTTGATAAGTATTCTGCTCAATTAGACCATAATAGTTTTTTAAAAAAATTAGTTGCTTACATCTTTTTGATATTACATTATTGTTTATACCTTCTGCTATTGAAATATATATGTAACTGAATTTGTTGCTCGTTTTTAAGGCCGAAAATCGACACTTTTTCCTCTTTGATAAGTATTCCGCTCAATTAGACCATAATAGTTTTCTAAAAAAATTAGTTGCTTACATCTTTTTGACATTACATTATTGTTTATACATTCTGCAATCGATATATATAAGTAACTAAATTTGTTGCTCGTTTTTAAGGAACGAAAATCGACACTTTATCGTCTTTGATATGTATTCCGCCCAATTAGACCATAATAGTTTTCTAAAAAAATTAGTTGCTCACATCTTTTTGGCATTGAAATATTGTTTATACTTTCTGCTATTGAAATATATAAGTAACTGAATTTGTTGCTCTTTTTTAAGGAACGAAAATCGACACTTTTTCGTTTTTGATAAGTATTCCGCTCAATTAGACCATAATAGTTTTCTAAAAAAATTAGTTGCTCACATCTTTTTGACATTACACTATTGTTTATACCTTCTGCTATCGAAATATATATGTAACTGAATTTGTTGCTCGTTTTTAAGAAACGAAAATCGACACTTTTTTGTATTTGATAAGTTTACCGCTCAATTAGACTATAATAGTTTTCTAAAAAAATTAGTTGTTCACATCTTTTTGACATTACATTATTGTTTATACCTTCTGCAATCAAAATATATATGAAACTGAATTTGTTGCTCGTTTTTAGGAAACGAAAATGGACACTATGTCTTCGCGGTCATGTTAAGTCACCCAGTGGAACTGGTTCTTTTTAATAATAGAATATAGTTATTTTTTTAAGTTTAAGAATTTAATTTATACTGTTTAAATTCATTATATATGTGTAATAGATTTTGTTACATTGTTGTTGCTTTAATATAGCGTGAAATTATTTTGGAGAAATTTCATCATTTATGGGTATGCGGTAAACACTGGTATGTCACATAATTTTTTTTTTTTTAAATTATTGATTTTTTAAAATGTTTTTATGGCATCTTAGAGCAACAAAATAGCAACAAATTCCGACGTAAGCAGTTTTTTGAAATTCCTTTTCTTGCTTATAGTGGGGGGCTAGCTTAATATTAAGCTAGCCCCCCCCCCCACCTTTGATCGTTAATACCTGTCAAGCGGTGCGAGCAACAAAATCGGTACTACGGCAACAAATTAGCACATAAATAGCACAAAATTATGCAATAGGTTTTAATTTGTTTGGCGATGGTGGGGGGGCCAGCTTAATAGGGGTCCGATACCCATTATATACAACAAATAAATTTAAGAAAAATTATTACATTGACATGAAAATAATATGTAAAGAACCACCTACTATCAGTACTTCATTAAAATCTCTACATTAGAAGGTCTCTTGAAACATTTATTTTCAGACGCTTAGGAGGATGATCGGGAATGGAGTCTAAGGCAAGTTGGGAGACAAGTGTATCGAGTTTACTACGAAGGAATAGGTATCTGGTTTGGGCCTAATCAGCCATACTTACTACGATGCACTACAGAACAATGCCCTGCGATGTGCCTCTATCCCGTATATCTTCTTCAAGGTCCTGTAACCATCGTCTTCTTGGTCGCCTTCCAAAGAAGCCAAGGTCTTCAGAGCGATGCAAAAGTTTGCCCGGCATTCTATTGTTGGGCATTCTCATGATATGACACAACCATTCCAGACGACGTCGTATTTTAATAAAATGGATCACATTTACATCCTTTTATAAGGAATACAAGACCTTTTACAAATCAGTAATACTTGGAACATTAAGATTTTTAAGTAATTTCGTGTAGTCCTAAAGATTAACTCCAATGTGGATGTCCAATTGGGTCTAATTACTATCATAATTAATAAGTCTTTTGTGATTTAATGGGAGCTAGTATATGTTGGAGTAGTCGGAAACGACGAGAAGTTTCTTGTTTTTTATGCCTTAAAACATTATTATAGGCATTCAAATTTAATAAAATAAAACAAACCTTCATAACATTAATATAGGGTTTCCCTAATATATATATATATATATATATAGGGAAAGGTGCTGTACCTGCGGACAATTTTTTCTAATTTTCGGTGCTTTATTTATCTGAGTGGTTATTGTATCATTAGATAAGATATTTATGGGGCTATCGAACCCTGGTGTCTTTATTTTGGAAAGTAATTTGATTTTAACAGAAAAGGATGTTTTGTAACTTACTGATTAATGTCCATATTTACCTCCCCCCTTTGTACCTGTCTACACTAGTGGTTGTACCAATGGACAGTCATTTCTTCATAGGTTTATAGGGATAATTGAAATGATATTTAGTGAAACACATCAGCAATAATTTTTTATAATATGTACTTAACAAAATAGAATATTTAAACAAGAATAAGTCGACTTGAAATTATTGAACTAGAAGGCCGACTAGAAAGTGACAACAATAAATTTAGCGTATGAAAGTAAAAAAGAAACTTAAATTATTTTTAAACCTTTTAACAAAAATAAATCTTTTATGTACCTATAATGTTTATTACCGAGAGTCACAGACTTTTTTTAATGGAAAAAATCAAATCATTAGAAATCGTATCCATGAAAAGATGTAGGAAAATGTAATTGTTTACATAATCTCCCAGTGCCAGTTATAAAAGATGGCAGTGGTAATTTTCTTTTGATATCTTTTATTTCAATTTCATAATCAGTAGCGATATCTGGAAGAATAAATTTTAGAGTTCTATCTTTTTTTCAAGTAGCAAATGTTGAACGTGAACGAGTCTACTTTTTCTTTTATCAAAGCTATAAAATGCTTGCAACACAAAATATAGCTACCAGTATATATTTCTTCATCTTCAATTTCTTTACTTTGTTCATAATCATTCATCAATTCATCCAGAAAATTACAATCTTTGCTTGATGGATAAGCCAATATCACATTTGTGAAATCACTATTTTCACTAGTTAAATTTTGTTATAAATAGTGAGTGGCGAGTTTTCTCCTCTTAAAAAAAAAAAAGTTATACGAATAGTAAGTATCCAGATTTAGGCATTTTATATCACGCGGAATGCCTACAAACTTTTCCGCAATATTTATAATTGAAATAATGAATTAGTAAACAAAGAGAAAACTCTGCTGTATCAGTGGACACTTTAACTATCTGTCCATAGGTTCAGCTGGCAATGGTGTCCACAGGTACAACTGAACGCCACGTTGTGTGAAAAGCTCTGTTTCACAAAACCCGTAAGTGATAACTGATATAAAACATATGAAGTAATGATATATTTATCGGACAACCCAATGAAATATTACTGCCTAGAAAATATCTGAGTATAGGTCTTAGAAAAATTAAAATCACTGGTTGGATTGGTCAGGATTTGGAAGAAAATAACTTAAAAATAATAATTTCTACTAAACTATTGATCTGACAATTTTGAAAACACACGTGCAACTGCAGGGAGATGCTTGCAGTACTACCGATCTAACAATATCAATTTCCTTCCTCCCACTCTCTCTTAATTACAAATGTCCATTGGTACAACTGTGCTTTAGGTACAGCACCTTCCCCTATATATAAAATATATAATAATGTATATAAAATATTTTATTTTTTCCGTAAAACAATCGACAATTTAAATTTCCAGTTGAGTTACAGCTCTAGGGCAAGCTGATGGGATTACGATTTTATTTCAGTAGTTTTATCAATTATTTATTTTTGTAGTTATTTATATTTTTATTACTGTTTTTATTTCAATGTTTTAATTTTCCGTTATATCGCTTCCTGATAGTTCCTATGGTCGATTAGCGGTGAGTCAGAGACGAAATCATAGAAGTGAAAATTTCGATAAGTCCAAATTTTATAGTGCGATAAAATAAAGCAGGTGTTGGGACAAATATCAAGTACATTATATAACTTCTAATAATTACACTCATGATAATTTTCATCATGGCGACCAAGGAACAATACAATGAACAATAAAACATTATACTCTGATATATACAGCCGTTCTCATGTCGTTTTATGAATGGTTTTTTTATTCAATCTATCAAGTCATTTAGTTCAGCGAACATTTACAATTTGATTGCCCTATTGTCTTGAATATATTATCAGCAAGTATTAAAAATGGTACTAAAGTGACCGGTTGATTTATTATGTCATATAATTGATGATTATTTATACAGTACCTCTATCTTTAAGTTACTTCAACAATATATTTGTAAAAATTGATTCAAACGTTAGTATTCTTCTTTTTTATTTTTTATTTTATTTTATTTTTTATCGTTATAATTTTATTTAATTTTTATTTTTCATGACATTTTGGAAAGTTGACAATGATAAAGAATAGGAATAGGTCTCGAAACACGATGTATTAAAATATCGATATTTTACCTAGCCTATTTTCTATTTATATATCGACGAACGTTACGATAAATCGTTTTCTATATGTCACGAAAATACATCATACAACAATGTATATTAAAAAAAAACTTATAAAATTGGTTTAAATAAGGGAAAAATTTTAACGTTAAGGCAAGGGACAGTTAGCAAGGCAGGTATTGGTTTCATCGTTGTTATTGTATTGTTTGTGATTTTGTTGTTTATGGATTGACAATCTTGAGTTAGTTTTGTTACATATTCAAACAATATGTACAATGAAAATTTATCACATTATAAAAGTTGAAATAACAACATATAAACATTTAAACCACTGAATCATGAAGAAAGTAATGTTGAATTGTGTTTCACTTTCTCACATCAATGAAGAGGAAATAACAAAATATGATCAGCATGTAAAACGCTATTTTGAAACATTCGAGAAGAGAAAATCAGAAAATATCTATTTAACACACTTAGAATCGAATCGAATCTTAAACGAATAAAATCCATCTTAAAACCATAGAAATGGATGTTAGCAGGTAAAGATACAGGAAAGAGCTATCGATAAAAGTGAAAATACAAAGTGAATTATTTGCCAATCTGAAAGAGTTATGAGGGCTTGACGAATTTGATGAAACAGTGGTTCGATGTTGTTACTTAAATTAACTAAAAAGAAAAATAAACATGAATATCATTGTAACGTGGTAGGAATATTTAAAATAGTATTTATTTTATAAAACCAGTCTCTTCAATCCAAAATCCTTCGAAAAATCCTTAAAGCTCCTTAAATAAACTGATCCACAGTGACTTTAATATTCCATATATAGCTGATTTGGCACGAACCAGATACCTTTCCTGCCATAATAAGCTTACTCCTAATCGAAATCCACTTGTAGCACAACTTCCCATTCTATTCCTGGCAATCCTCCGATACGTCTGAAAAGAAGATGGCCTCGGGACCTTCTTCTTTTGTAAATATTTCATCAGAGTACTACTAATGGGTAGTAGTTCCTCAACAAGTTTTAAGCACGTCATTATTTTTCATTGTAAACCGCTTATTTATTAGTTGTGTTTGTAACACAGTTGTAAATTTCTATTAATAAAAGGATAAAAAAAATAAATTCATAAAAAAAATCACGGTATATTGCTTATCAATATTCAAAAAATCGTCGATATGGAATATCAATATTTTCCTAACGATACCCATCCCAAATCAAGAGAGATCAGATATTTATAAATGAAATTACTTAATTATTACCGCAGTCTTCTTTTGTTATTGTTTATCATATATACCTTTGCTTCATTATTATTTTTTTTATTGATTATTTCTAATATTTCATACTGCAATTTCTAAGCTTTATTTTCATTTATTGATTTGTTATTAATTTTATTTATTTTTTAAAATTTATTTGTGGGGAATTATCTTGGTTCGGAAATTCCAAGGTTGATTGACACTTGTCCTGCCCCTGGGCTATCCCAGCAATTAGAGAACTAATGAAGGTTTTTCCAATGCTTTATCTCACCTTTTTCAAAAATTACCATTCCATAGAACTATTCCTCATCTACGCTACCTTTAATGTATATTTACCGAAGGTGTACATCAAGGATACCTCTATCAAGAATCCTGTTTTTTATTGATTTTAAAGACTAACATAAATGTATTTACCACTTCCAGTAACAACCTAATGCATACGATTTTCAAACCTATAAATATTTCTACACTTCATTCATTGAGGTATCTTGTAGGTCTTAAGCTAATCTTCATAGAATTAACCGTTCGGCTGTAAAGAATACGCATTTACATAGCAATAAAGAAAAAGCACAAAGCTTCCTCATTGTTCAAAAAAGAACCATGTGTATTATCCATTTCTTACTAATAATCTTCAAATTTCGTTTCAGAATCACTTTTGATCTACATATATCACATTGGAATAACAATGTTCCCCAAATCACCAGAAAATCAATCGCAACTATATAATACTTCATATGTTCTATTTTATACGGACATATAGAGGATGAGTACCTGTTGGTGTAAAAAAAATAATAAATTAAGTGAACCTAGACCAAAAATGAAGATAAAGCCGCTTTTTATTCCAATCCACTGCTGATACATGAAAATAAAAAGATTTTTTAGGGGAACCACGCTATTTATTATAAAACCTGTAATATCTCCTCTTTGCTCAAACATTTCTCAAATTTTGACCACATTTTGGGATTTAGCATTGAATTTCCTATAAGACCAGATCATATGTAACCTTGAATTTTACAAACTTAAGGTATAAAGAACAGCTTGATCGTCAAATTATTTAGAAAACTTTAATTTTCTAATGATACTTCAACGCTCACCCTTTTTCGAAAAAACAACCTACAAAACAGCAAATATCTTTAAAACTTGCATATTTAACCAGCCTTCGAATAGTATGATCGAATAGAATAGTATTATATATATAAATTATACAGAATATAATATTAAAAATTAACAAATTTCTAGCAAAATTTTTAATCAAAATATCATTTTTTGCTACTTGAGCAACGATAAAAATAAAGATTTGCAAAAGCGTAGAAACTTCACATACACTCCGTTGTTTTTTGTTGTTGTTTTTTTTTTAGATTAATGATTTTCATATTTGCTCGTGCAATCCAAAGTTCAACAGTCACCTTCAGAAATCAACAGTCCTTTTTATAAGCAACTACTTCTGATAGTGTATCATGAAAAATACTTAGAGATTAATGTTTTTTTTTATGCATGAAGAATATTGTTAAATCACCCTAACCTATTATTGCTACCACAACAAACTAAGAAGATAAAATTATAAATACAAATATAAATATAAATACAAAAAGGAGGTCCAGACTATTTTTTACTCTTTATGGATTAGGGACTTCCTGAAAAAATAAACACCACTATAATCAATTGTTTATTAGTAAATACTGGAGTTTTGATATCACTATATGAGATTTGTATGGTTTAAGGTTCTACTCCATAAAATTTCATTTTTGTTGTTTTCTTTTAAAACAATGAGTGTTAAAAAAAAAATATGAATTTGTCTCTTATACGTGTGAAAATTAATGAATAAATTCCAAGAAGAAGCTGGTTTAGGATGCAGTCAGGAGACATAAAAAACACGTCCAAGTTTCCAAAAAACTTTCGACGTTTTGACCTGCCTTGGAGGTTTTTTCAGAACAACTGAACCAGTCAGTAGAGGAGACGAACAGACTCCATGCCCTTCGTGCATACTATTATGCTATATTCCTTTCAAAAAATACAATATGATTTTATCTAACAGTGGATGGTAAATCTTTACGGCGAAAAACAGCATTTAGAGGCTCGACTTTGTTAATACTAAATCTACCATAACAGGTCAAATGACCCTTTTCAAACTTTTTGGAAAAATTTGTTGGAAACAATATTCAATACTACGCTTTTTTAATATACTACTTAAATTAAAAAAAAAAAATATCAAAAGTGTTTTTTAAATATTCACCCCTCTCTTATTATTGTTTTTTTATTGAGAAATTGTGGTAGAAATATGTACGAATGGAATGTCGGTAGGTTTAGTGTTAACATTATTAAGTTTATTTGCAGGTATTTCAGTAACTTCGTTTAAACATAAAAATTGTTACGCCCTGCAAAAAAAAATCTATATAATAAAGGAAAATACATTATAGTCCATCTTCTTGTTATACATTTTACATTTAACTATACTATTCTTAATAATAAACGATTTAATCGTGTTGCAAACAATTAATAATAACAGGCTGTTTCTATATTGGTCCGGGTCGGTCACGTACTATTATAGGAAACGTTTTATGATTATTTAAAACAATAAAATAAGAGTAAACAAAATATTTAAAAAAAACATTTAACTTAAGAAATTTTAAATTGATACGATTAGATAGGGCATACCTCTTAAGATTTTATTCAAAATCACATTAGACCAATACCCCATCGAATGCAAGACCAAATGAATGCAAGGGGCAGATATAAATCTTGAATATAAATAATACAATATACACGTAAATTGTTCGGTTTTTTTTAAATACTGCTTGCTGTCATTTAATCATTTTTTAAATATTCCTAATAAATTTTATATACCCTAATTAAATTATACGTGGACATAAATCTCCTAGTAAGAATGAAACGTTTAGGCAAGAAAATGAAAAAAATAAAAAATAAACTGTAGTTTTGCTAATGTTATTTTATTGTTTTTCATAATTTCATGAACACTCGAGGCGTCTGAAAAGAAGATGGTATCGAGACCTTTTAAAGTCCTTAGTCACCAACCTGCAGGGCGCACCCCTCTTTGAGGGAGGGAAAACTAGTTACAGGGACAAGTTTTACAAAAATATTATCCAAAACAAAACCAACAGGTACTTTTGAAAGATGGAATATGGACATATTGAATAATTCATAACTTGTTTGAAAAAATAAGAAAAGTCGACAAATGGTATTTGAAGTTATTACAATAGCAATAACGTTCATTAAAAATGTATATATAGAGGAAGTGCCTTCGCAAAATGGTTTGATGACATCGTTGCAGAATATAGAGCATTTCTAAAGCTTTATAAAGAAATCTGATTTTCTTTCTAAAATGGCTTTCTTCCGAAATATTTTGAATTACTTAATATAAATTATAAATTATCAAAACAAAATGTTTCAAAAAATATTTGTTGATGTATATTTGATTATTATATTTTTATTTTTATTTTTTTTTCATAGCTACATATTTTTCCATAAGCCAATCTAATGCAAATTTTTTTCATATTCTTCCTTTTCTGCTTCTCATCATTTAAACATGTCATATAATGTAATTTAGTTCATAAATAATTATAGCATGAATACTATAATTTGGATATGGAGCACATGTAATCATATATAATATGGTAATTTATTATGTTAGGTTTGAATCTATCAAACTGTATCGTTACAAAAATCAGGCAGCCATAGGCTAAAGTATAGGGAATGGCGGAAAACATAAAGAAGTAATTCCTTAATACTTTTTTTAGGATTACAGTCTTAACTTATCGTACACCTAAATCAAAATAATCGGAAATAAACTCCCCGTCAAAAGTAATGCAACACCCATAATTCTCGAGATTTTCCTGATTTTTACCTTAATCCTTACTTGGTTTATATTCACATTAATATCATTTATTAAACGTGAGACATTAAGGATTAGAAACTTCAATGTTTTTCCCTGTTAATAGCAAACGATGGAAGTTAAAATTATTTTTTCAAATTTCCTTCAGTCCATGCTTATCATTCGTTTCGGTATTTACAAGTATGCCAAGACTAGTGAAAGAAGACATTCAAGCCAGAGGAGGCAATATATCTTATTAGATATAAATTTAAAATTTAAAAGTTATAATTGTAAAAAATGAAAATTTTAAATAGTAAGTTTTCTAACTTTTTTGTTTATTAGGAGAAATATTGTAATTTATTTTAATAAAAATTGTTTGTCTAGTTCAGAAATGTTTATTATAGACTTCAGAACCTTTCTTTATTATGAAAAAAAATACGTTTTTATAAAATTCAAATATTTTAAAGTGTTGCAAAATTTTTAAAGGAGAGTTTATATTGTTAAATTTACGTTTATTGTAATTTTTAAATTTTTAACATTAAGATTTTTAACATTCCTATGGTCCCCATCGTGATTATGTTATATATCATAAAGTCGCAGTATTTGCAGTATTATGCTGCATTAACGACTGTCGAATAATGGATTTAATGAATTGTAAACCAGCAGACATATTTAGGAAAGAGTAATACGAAATTGAGTCATTGCTAAAATTGTTTGCATTCCTTATCGTTCTATACATAGAAAATCGATTCGTACCCACATAAAAGAAGATTCTCAATAGCTACAGGTGAGCAATTTAGATTTAAATACTTTCGATTTACTGTTAAAAAACTAGAAAACCCAACATACTTTATTGTATTTTCTAACTCACAGTCGTTCTCGCTACAGTAAATCATTAGTTACTTCACGTTTATAAAACAATAAGTGGATCTATTGAAAATGATCAATTTTTCAAGTGACTTTTATAGTTTTCGGAGTGTTGAATCCAAATTTCAACTTTGCCTCCAAAAAATACGAGCTTTCCGAATAATAGAAGCAAAAATAGTAAAAAAATAATTTTTTTTTGTTTAATAAATAACTTTTAAAATATGTACCAATATTCTGACCTTATAAATTCTTATAATTGTTTTTGTCAAAGAACCATTTAAGCGCTAAGCTGCGTTGAAATTATAGTGCAGCGGCGATGGAAAATCAAGGAAAATAAAATGGAAGTAATTTTCTTAATTTAATTTAATTAATTTAATTATTTATTTATTTGGAGTGCTAATCCGAATTTTAACTTTGTCCACTCCAAAAAGTCGTGTCTAAATAAAAAAAAGTTCGGATATTTTTTGCTTACATATAAAAAAGCAACGATTCATAAATTAAAATAATAAATAAATTATACAGAAATAAAACACATAAAAAATTCTACAAGTTGTTTTTTAGCTACTAAGGCACTGTTAACTATTATAATATTGATTGCTACACCTATAATATTGCTAGACCACTGTTCGATTACTTTTCACTCTAATCACTTTGACAAAAAAACTTATAAGAAATAAATTCTATGAAGATTAACGATGTTAATCTTTATGTCCTTGAATAAAACTATTACACAAACGGATATATTGTTAGCTCTGAATGTATAATGTAAAACAATAACAAGTATCGAAACTAAAACTTCTTAAAATATAGTTAAATAATAAAAATATAATAATATAACCTAATGTTATGAAAATCCTGTAAAGTTATTTCCATTGACAACTGAACGCAATACGGGTAAGAATAATATCCTGTAATTATATAAATATAAAGCAAATTAAAATTATGTTCTTAAGGCATAAAAAATACTTAAATATTGAGGAGTATTGATCTAACTGCAAACATTTCTTTGTCAACGAGGAACAGTCTTCGCACGCAAAGGTTTTGATTAAAATATTTTCAGTAGCAATTTCCTACTGAGTCACCGGTTTTTTTAAGTCATTCCGAACTTTTGGAAATCACTGAATAAATAAACTGAATTTTGAGAATGTCAAGACTGGAATTTTTTTAAAATCTTTAGTTCAACTAATGAAATTGCCTTTTTTAAAAACTATTTTCTGATATTTACAACTGGATACATTATATACAACAAGTAAATTTAACCCATCTCTTTCATTATATATCATCATTTTCCAGGGATACCAAACAAGTTGAATTGTGTAACAAAGTAATGACGATTTGAATAAAAGTTACAAATAATCGGTTCAAAAATTCCATCCCCTTTGAATATGGTGAAAAATTATATGCTTTGTTATTATTTAATAAACGTTTTTGAATGGTTTTGAGGGTGCTGAATTAGAATCTGAGGTCATTTTTCGTATAAAAAAATCTATAAAGTTAGTTTGCTTGAAGATCTGATAATTTTTTTTTAAATTTATTAACCTAAACTAAAATCAATGAAGCAGACGTTACTCTAAAAATAAAAATTTTGGTGCAAGAATCATTTTTTTTTAACTCGAGATGTAAAATATATTAATTGAATGGTATTTCATTTTTTCTGGGTTCTTAGGCCCATTATTTGGAGCGGCAAAATAAGTGTCTAATATTTTTGACAAAGAACCTCCAAAAAAATTGCCAATAAGATTGCCAAGAGACTTGGTGTGTCCTACCCTTCTAAGTACAATAGAATAAAAATCATACCTTAGAAAAATATATATAATATACATATATGTACAGTTTCTGTATACGTCTGAATTTTCAAATAATCTTTTACTTTGACATTTTAGAAAAATAATCTATATGCGTTTATATGTTGATGACTTAGTACGTTTTTTCAATGATAGTATCATATTAAAATGGCTTATTAAAATTGTATTAAAATATTTTATTTTATTGATTTTAATATTATTTTTTGTTAATAATTGGCATTACTTCCTATTGGGAAAGGTATTATAATGTTAAATATAGAGCAAATTTGCGTTCGATATATTAGATAAGAAAGTTTAGAAATAACATGAAGACCCCGTGGTTCCCTTATCAACTACATGATTACAATGAATCGCGGCTGATAAAGTGGTTCCGAATTCGTGATATACGAATGCCAATACAATTACTAATAATGAACAATAAAAGAAATATTATTTTTGGCTTTTAAAAAAATGCTATACAATACTAGTACTAAACAGTAATTAACTTTAATTATTTTATTTATTTTAATAAAAAAATAATAATATATATTTTTTTTAAATTTACAAATATTGCCAAAATTTAATTCACATTAATTTACATGTGAAAAATATTCCTCTATGCATGTTACAAAAGCTTGTAAATTACACTTTTATTTTATTTATTTTTTTTGGGGGGGGAGGGTATTTTGCCTATTTGTAGTCATTTACAACAGTAAAATTTTCAAAACACCTACACAATAAAAGAATAAGAAATGTGCAAATAACAATACATAAATTAAAATACACAATACGAATATTTAGTCAATATAAAATATGTTAATAATAAATGTTTATAAAAATTGAGAAATCCGTTCACATTTTGGCAATTAATATATAATTAGTATGTTTGTGAGTATTTCATTTCAGGGATGTCTTGTAGCATATTTTCTTTATGATTGATGAAAATCGGTGTAAGCGAAAGGAATTTTTTTGTGTATTGTTTAATTGATGGTAGGTTTAAGTCAGATAAAATATTTGAAATTCTAGTAAACTTCGAATAGTTGTTGACTATTCTCATAAATAAATTTTGATTTACATCTAATTTCCTGTAGTTAAAGTTGCAGGTATAGTTTCAGACAGGAGCTGAAAATGTTAGAATTGAACGTCTGAAAGTTAGTTGAGAATGTTTATTGAACAATTTCAGGATAGGGTTAAAACAATAACATGATTGAAATAATTCTATAAGAGTCCCTCTCCGAAATGGATGCATTTCGCTGATGATACTCTTATCTCTATTGCATTTGTTATAAATATGTTTAGAAAAAGTTAGTGAATTCTAAGTCTAAATTATTGATAAACTGTGGCCAACGGGTCCTGGTTCCATTTATAATTATGTTCTGAGTTAAGTCATCTTTAATAATGGTTTGTGTTTTTGGTACATTTGATTTAATTTCTATTTTTTAAACAAATTTTCAGACAGATTAAAAACGAATTGCATATCTGAATGAAAGGGCCTAAACTGCATATTTAGTGGGTTTCATTTTTATGATTATTTTTTTTATTTAGACCTTTGTCATCAATGCAAACATGACTCAAATATTATTCTAAAATAACTGATACATCTAGTTATTTCATCTATTAAAAAGTATTGTTACGGCAAAAATACAGTAGGTGAATAATAATTTGCATATTATACTGTGTCTATAATATTAGGTCAAATTCAAAGGTAGTTTTTGAGTTGTGCCTCTTTTGTTCTAAATGCGTGAAATATCACTGAATATTACTCTTTTTTCGAAAAACTTTGGATAAACACGAATGTACATTTTTATAATTAAATATAATTTAGTATAATTAAAACATAAGTATCTAAAAAAAAAAAAAATATTCCATAAAAAAGGACACCCTTACATATTCATATTTAGGCTTGGTTTAGATTAGGCTTATTAAAAAGAAAAAAAAATAATGAAAATACAATACATTGAAGCAACATTTAGATAGTTTCAATATCATCCGAAATCAAGTATTTCGCCTAAATTCTAAAAAATACAAACGACACAAGCCGGTTCATATCAGCTTCGATTTACAATGGATATGATTAGTTAAACAACAGATAATACTTTGATACCTGTATCTCCAAAACACTTTTAGCTAATGGCAATTAGTTTCCTCATGAACGGTTCGACCCATTAACGTATAAAGGAGGCAGTAAAAACATTAATGGAAGCCAATAATGCACCTATCGAATAAAGGTAAAAAACAAGTTGAAAGTTTTTTTCTTTTCTTTTTTGGTATGGAAGGTATCTGAAACAACTGAATTCAGTGAATTCAGGTTCCAATAGACCAATTTTGGCCAAATAACTTAAGTAGTAACATCTTTTGAGGTAAGTGAATACAAATGATTTGAGCTAAATTTTTTCTACACTAAACCATTTTTTTTTTTTGTCATTTTTTTTAAGAGAATAAACATAAGATACATTCCCCCCTAGATATTATTACCATCATTACACAATAACTATTATATTACCAAAATTAGACCATTACAAACTAGGTTACTATGCCGACTCTATGATAATGCAAGGCTAACTGCAATGCATTTATTTACATGACAAATGTATAAAAGTGACACATACATCCCACCATTTTGAAATCCAGGTTCTTACAAAGTCAGCTGTAAACTTAACGAGACGAGGTAATCATCTTGCAAAGTAAAAGCAACGGGAAAAAACTAAATTAAAATCTTAGCATAACATTTGGCTATTATTAAATCACATTATAATGTGATTTTTGTTATCAAATTATTTGTTATTTGTTATCAAAAGTATTTTTTCAAAGTTATAGGTTTAATGATAATTCCTAAAGCTATATCTTATACACAATAACGAGAACTCGACGTTTTTTTTGGACAGAAAAATTTAAATCTAGAAAACATAATACTCCGAGTGTTTTTATAATATTTTTGTTTTGATATAATGAGTAATCCTATAGTAACAAGAGATATTCATGGTCAATACATAATGTAAATAAGTACTTGGAATAAATTTCACATAACATCACATCTTTTTTAGATGCAATGTTTGAAATGCAGATAATTATCATTTCAAAATAATAGTATAATTATATGGAAAATTTACAAGGCTTCAACATTCTCCCTTCAATTAGTGAAAACATTTTTGGCCCAAAAGTGAGCATTTTTAAATCTCAAAATGCAAGACATTTGCAATACATTGCAATACATATTGATACAATAAAATTTGCTTTTCGTTTTTATTTTTTTAATTAAAAAAAATCATTTTATCAATTTTTGTTTAAAACTTTCATCAATTAGTTTCATATGAATGAAAATCTTTTTTGAAACACATGCTAAAACGTAAGGTAGGCTTCTCTAAAATGCCGAAATAACCCATATATTTTACTAATAATAAGTTATCAGGTTTGATTGGATGAATGAGTTTAAATGTTAACAATAAAAATTTGGAAATTGATAATTTCTTAAATTGAAAGAAATAGTTATTAACTGCTTATATTATAAACAATGAGATTAATATGCTCAACATGCATTGAAAAAAAAAAATACATAGGCAAGATTATTTCAGTATCTAATACTGTATAATATAGTTACTCTTCCATGTATTTTATTTTAAGTTTATACTGGAATTAGAAGCGTCTGCCTACATATCAGACCTGAAGAATATCGATTGTGGGACGGCGAGGCTAGAGTTTGCTTTGTAACATTTATTTTCCATAAATTCATTACAAATATTTAATAATATTTCCATAAAATACCTCTAAACAGAGATAGAGATCAGAGATCCTCACGCATGGTTCACGCCTCCTCAGATACAGTAACACGAGGTGGGGCGGTGAAGCGACGAAATTCGAATCTGCAACAGTTTCCCGCCCAGGCGGAGGTGGTGTGATGTGCGCAGATGAGATGCGCGTGGAGCCGCCTCCCCCCTCCGCCGCCCCTGACGTCGCCCTCAGTTTATGTACCCCCGACGGTCGGAGAGATCGCCAGTGCCCGCATCGGAGGCGACAGAGATTTTGTTCTAATTATTATTGTTATATCAACATCACACAAAACACGTGAGTAGTAGTCAATAATATTCTATAAATATTAGAAATGAAGTGTTAGTATAATACCGGTTGACAACCCCTCAGTGTCGAGACATCAAGTAATTGATTCGTTCTGTCAGTCATCTATAACGATTCGGTTGATTTCACCAGTTATAATTTAGCGAAGTGTTACATTTTCTTGTGTTCAAGTATTGTCATACCGCTCTTTTAAAAACAATCAACTAAACACTAGCTCGTTGCTAGCTTCATCAACTTCAGGTACAAATATTATTCTAAGGCTGTTTTGTCAGTAAGTTCTATTAATTATACTCCATATGTAATGCAAAAATCATTCTTTTGTTATTTAATTCAACCGGCGCGGAATTTAAATTATGTATTTGAAAAGTAGGAAACATTGACCATAAAACATAATTAGTTCGATAAAGTTTTTGGTTATTTAAAATGTTATCATAAAAAGGAGGTTACATATTTTAACTTTTGATAAAACATATGTTGTTTTCATTGATAAAAATCGATTATCATGTAAAAACTTATAACTGCATTTGTTTAATTGTTTAGCCTAAGAATCAGTGTTGCCAATGGTGTGCTTATAAAGAAACCATCTTAATAATAACTTCTGTTTAATTCCAATCCTGTAATAATTTATTTTATGAAGTTATAAAAAAAAAGTTAACATCTCGTTTCGGTGAAAATCCTTTCTTGCGAAAATGGCAGGAGCTCTAGACGAATTGGACTCAGTAGTGAATTAGACACACTTTTACTCATAGACCCCCTTCAGAGATATCGCTTGTCTTTACTCTATAATAGTAAAAATTCTATTTATCAATCCCTAGATTAAAGAATCACCACAAATTATATATATATAAAAATTACATATATTGACCTAAAAACGTAAGTTTTCGAAACCCATATAAATTCAGATTAATTTAACAGATACATTTCAGCTTAGCTAATGAACATTTTGAAAATTTAAAAATTTTCCCATTCCAAAGTTTCTGTCATTATTTCCAATTTTCGCTGTTTTTAAAAAGTATGAAATCCAATGCACCCTAATAAAGGCATGTTTAGCTTATAGGATGTAGATGTGTTATAGGATTAATCATATAAGTTTAATAGTAGTATTAATGGTGATAATAGTTACAATATTGGTAGAGAAACTGTATTTTTTTTTACGTGAGTGTCGCCCATTTTTTCCTCAAAGACTGACTATACATACAACTATTGCATGGAAATGAGGGCTGTGGCGAATCTTCTTCAGTTGCTTTATTGTCCCGTTTTCAGACACAAGGTGTTTTTTTGTTATTTTTGTTTAATATTTTATACATTTTTCACATCCATCTATTTGTTCTTACTAATTTTCTATCAACCGGAAACAACAATCAAGATTGCAAGTCCCTCCGTTTATTATTGTTAGAGGAAAACATGAAAACAAAATCAAATTATTTTTTTGCATCACTAAATAATGTTTTAGTTTTTTTTTGTCTTTTATTGAGTAAGTAGGAATATAATGTATTTGTTTTTTGTTTCTTATTGAGTAGGTAAGAATTAAACAATTCACCATTTAATATACAAATATCTTAATTATTGCCATATAATTACTATTGATCATTTCATACATTCTTAGCATTGCGATATTTGTTTTCATTTTTTTTTTTTTTTTTTTAATGATTGTATAAGAAGATTGAATAATTAATTTAAATTATGTAATTAAATTTTTTAGCTATTGACATGTCATTGTAGTCCTTTTACCGCACATTTACTCTTTGAATATTTTCTATACATTTATAAATATCAAATAAGAATAAATATAGAAGAAAAAAAGTTTTTACATTTTTTAAACTAAAAATGCAAGTAATAAAAATATCTACATTCACATTTACTTATTTAAATAGAGTAGCATAAAAATTGAAATAATTCTGATGAGCAATGTGTGTTTGTTTAGATTCATTAATTTTTTTTTTTTTTTAAATCCAATTTTAAAAGAGTATGATTTTTACAAATTGCCTTCATTTTTTTTTTTTAATATTTTAAAAATAATCTTGAATTTTTTAAAGGTCTACTTGAAGGATATAATCATTAACCTACGCAGAAAATGCGTGTTATTTGGCTAAAAACAAAACAATAGCATCATTAAAACACCCATGGAATAATCCTTTATTTTCTTTTAACTAGATAATTTTATTCTTTCTTTAAGGTATTATCATCAGAAAAAAAATAGAATTCGGTTTAGTGCTATAAAATAGTTTTACATGGTGAATTGCCATCACATTATGCGAAAAACCTTGTTTACCATGTATAGGTGGGAAAAACTAAACAAAAAAGTTTGTTTTTTTTTAATTGTCTGACCCTTTCGGTTTGCATGAATAATGCATTTGCACCGATGAATTTTTTTTTTAAATCTTGTTATCCTTACAACGATGTATTATAACGTTTTCCATATTGTAAGTACTGTATTTTATTTCGAAAATGGTTATTAACTTAATATCTCAAAGATTTTCATATTTATTAAATGTTTAGAGAAAATCAATTAATGTAATAAATACTACAACGATTTGTGTTAAATAATAATTGTTCAAACTAAAATTTAAATTTAATGTACTGTTTAATTAATAAACACGATTAAATTAATAAACAACGAAATTTATGGTTTGTTATGAAATATGACCTAAGAAAAAAAAATATATTCTCCGAATCAGCATCAGCCGCATCTATTGTTGGTATTTATCTTTTGTTGATGTTTTTATTTTAGTAAGATAACGGTGGCCAAAGCATTTCTGCAGAAGAAAGCCGGGTCCTGTGAAATACTGTAATTAAACAACTTTGGAATTCTTTGATGAAAAATAATTTTATTTGTTAATGAACTTAATAATTGCTACCATTCAAACTAAAAAAAAAAGAAATGTTTAATTACTTAACTGTTGTTGCTGGAAGTATTTTGTATGTATTGAACTTATATTTCTGAATGACATTGGTTTAGGTTTCAAAATATTTTGCATTGTGTATTTACAATTATGAGATATGTATGTGATATCGGAGAAGATTTCGGCGAAATTATACGAAACCGGTTACTGTTTCAATGTGAAGGTTGTATCACATTCTCTGGTGATGTCAACGCAAGTTCAACAAACAAATTATAAAGGTTACGTTCTTTTAAAATTCGGCTTGTTCTTTCTTTCATATTTTTAAATGTTCATAAATACATTGTTACCGTTGAACATTTTAACGGTTATTTCCGTTTTGTAATTTTTTTATCAGGCCACCTTTGCTTCCGTTGGTCGATTCAAATGCGTTTGTCTTGAATTAATTTCTGCGACAATCTGAATTGAAAACATAACCTTACGTAAATATTCACGATGTGTCGTTGAGTATTTCTAATGGATTTCAATCCAAAGTAACCTTTAGTTGGTATGTCTTATTCATATACATTTTGTAAGAACCCTATTTGTTTTTTTAACGAAAAAAATTTCTAGAGGTCTTTCAATTTTTAGTGAGACCCACCTTTTATTAATTTCACTTAATTATTTCAAAATTATTAAGATTCTCTTAATATTAAATTTGGATCAAAATCAGTCCATAGGTTCATGGAGGGTGTTTCGATATTTTATAAGAGCTAACGAAATTCAATTTTAGGTACTTAATTAATAATTAATTAATTTTATATCTTATTAATCTTATTATTATTATAATAAAATGAGACTTGTCTATAAATATACCAGGCTTTTACGTTGATTATTATCATTTCGAGTTGATGAAAGCTTACCTTGAAAGTCTCTAAATTTTATTAATTTATACGAGACAAAAATGGATATCAGCACCTCTTTAAAATTGCCTGCATAATCGGTTGCCAATTTAGTGAGTGATTATGAATAGTGATCTAACGATTCCAAAAAGTTATGTGTGAAAATAATTATTATTCGAAATTCTTAATGCAAGTATCATATTTAATTTTTTAAAAATCATAATCAAAATAACATGAAGGGAAAAAATGTGCACTTTGTTACTGTGCAGTACGTACTGTTGCCAGCGAGCATTTAGTAGACACAAGGTCGTCTACCTTTGACTTACTACTGGGGTACGTTATGTCTCGAGATTTTTTATTAATCATACAAAAATCAGGTGACCTATAATTCTGATGTTTTTGAATTTATATAGGTATTTTAATTTTTTATTTTTTAAATCATATTGGAAATAAAATTGATTTTTTAAATAGTTTTTCAAATATAATCCTCTGCCTTCTAAAAACAGTTGAAATAAATTGCTTCTCAGACCTCTTGCATTTTTTCCCCGCAACACTAAAAAGTTTAAACATCAGTTCATGTTTAGTACTATTTTCTATGTAATATGGGGCTTCGACATTTTTCTGTTGTTTTGTTTATAATAGAATCCTCTGCCTTCTAAAAACAGTTGAAATAAATTGCTTCTCAGACCTCTTGCATTTTTTTCCCCGCAACACTAAAAAGTTTAAACATCAGTTCATGTTTAGTATTTCTTTTTTTATTAGATAGAGGCACCTGCCTTTTATGTATTTATTTAGTATATTTGTAAGGCAGATTATAGAGCTGTGAAGAGAACGGTAATATTTTGCGAGGTCGCAGTCTATCTGTGAAATGATCATCGTTTCCATCCGGCGACCTAGTCACATCCCAATCGGGACTGATTCCAAATGTCCTGCGTTCCACAATTATTTCATTATTTATAAATATTTATCTAAGTCAAATGTAAACAAATGGGAAAAATGTTATTAATCCCGCAAAAACTGTAGATTGTTTATTTATTTTTCGGTAAACTATCAATAATAATTACCTGTTGAATTCTATTTCTTATACCCAGAAATTGATAAATAGAATTTCATCATGTTTTATTCAAATGGTGATTTGTGCTAAGACTAGACCTCAAACTCTGTCTATTGATAGCAAGATCAATATGACAAGAACTACGCCTCATCCTGGCTCAGCGGTTAATCCACCCCATTCTTGAGTACGAATTCAATTTCCTTTACAATTGTTGGCATGAGTGTACTACTGAAAGCGTATAGTGGGACATATTTAAAAGTATATTTGTAAAATTGCAATTTTTTTATATATAAAAGTCATTTTTTAAAAAATCCTATCTCAGTTTACAGTATACGTATTACTTGCAATTTATGTGTTCAAAAATTAACACTTGAAAAACAATATCGTAATAACATTTGAATTTATATTGATTAGAAATATTACTTAAAATGAGATGACTATCTTGTGAAAAAACTATCGATCAGTTGCACTAAAATATTAATTTTATTTCAAAAAGTCCTCAAGCCTTCTTATTTTAATATTCCTAAGTATTTTAACAAGAATAAATTGAAAAGTAATTATTTATGGACGATTTTGCCTATATTTTTATTCAATTTGGGTTGTTAGGTACTCTAAAAACTTTATACTAATTTCAATTTTTTTTTTTTTTTTTCGATATTTTCATCGTTAAAAGTTTTCCCAAAGAAAATTATTCTCCTCTTGCTCTAAACTAATATTCTTTTCGACTTTTTATTTTCCATATTATTTTTTTAATTGATTAAAAATTCGTTTGTGGTTTATTAAAAAAAAAAAAAAAAAAATCGAATACATTTTTTTTTTTAATTTTGCAGAATCTGACTCAACATCTCAAGTACGCATCTCAAGTTGGCATGAACCTATTACAACCGAAAAAAATCTTTAATTTCATATTTTTTTTATTTCCTTTAATTAAATTGTTGTTGTGTTAATTATTTAATTGAAGAACCTTGAAAGATAATTTGTAAAACAAGGTTGCTTACTCTTGACTTTTTTTTACCTCTTTTTTTTGTATTTATTTATTTTGAAAAAAATAAAAAATAAAAAAAATAAGCATGTTTTAAGAATTTATTGAAAGTTCTGCTTTTTACCGAAACATTTTCATTCCATCTTTTTTCTTACTGACATATTTAAAATAAAATAATTAAAAATTAAAATAATGTTTAATTAATTTAATTATTTTAAATTTTAATTAATTTTCTAAGCACTGTCAACAGTAGAATGTCCTTGTTTAAATTTGTTTATTCCTTGCTTCTTTTATCTGTGTTTAATTTAATAAAAATTTAATGTTTTTAGTTTAGAAATTAAAAGATAACTCAATGGAACACTATTATAATTAAAATTCATATATGTTTATTTAATTAATTTTTTTATTTTTTATTATTAATCTCAATAAGTGTGATTTAGTATTGGATCAACGTTCGTGTCACCCTTAATCACTAAAAAAACATCGAAGAGATAAACAAAACAAAAAAACATCCGTTGTATTGTGTGCTTTTGACTTGTTAACCAGTGCCCTGCGTTGTAAAAGCGCTGAAAAATAGGCAATTTCACGGTTTTTTTCAATGCTCAGGTTGTGAAACAAGTAAATTCAAATATCAGGTTTAAAATTGAGAGATAGCTATTAACTATTATTACATTAAATGTGATAAATTTATCATTTTTAACATAATATCATATCAACTTTATGTATTTATTTGTTAAAATTTTCCTGTTATATCGCTCTTTTAAAAAATATTATTATTGACGATAACAATTAATTCTTCAATGTCACAATTAGCTTATAACGTGTATCGTGTAATGTAAATATACATTTTGCGTTGTATACACAATGGGAACTGGTGTTATTTTTTCGATGACTATGTCGTAATAAGCTAATCTTTCTGCCTTGATTCAGTACCTGATAATCATTATGTGTGCAAAAATTTTTTTCTAGTTTATATAGGACTTATAAGTGGAATTTTAAAATTATAAAATTTCAGTTCAAGAGGTACTAGACGCTATTTTTTTTATATTTTTATTTCTTTTTTTTTAGTAAAATTTCTATTTCTTTTTTTTTAGTAAAATTTCTATTTCTGAATTATTTTGATGACATTAGTTTTGGGATGTTCAATACTTACAGAAGTTTATCCTAGCAAACTAAGAAATTTATCCTAAACACCATTTGAATTCTCTTGAAAATGATTTCCTCTATTATATATAAATATATTTTTTTTTATTTCTATTATTTCACATTAGCTAGTGTAAATACTTTTAAAAAATAAATAGATTTTTATATTGTATTGACTTTTGATATCTTTAACTGTATGGACATATTAATATTTTTTTTAATTTAGTTTCCATGAAAGATTAGTTGTTATTTATTTTTTTTTTTCAATGAGCTTATCTCCCTTTATTTCTTGAGTTATTTGCGATAGCTCATCAGATGCGTTAAACTGAATAGTATTTATAAATAATTACTCTACACCTTTGAGTGTATTACATTAGCCACTCAAAGAGAGAACATTTCCCGTGACACATAGAACAAACAGTGTCACTCCTGTCACAAGTGGTTAATTCTCAGCATCACATAATGTAAACAGAGAAGGTTTTAGCCCTATCGTATGACTGGGAACAGGTGATTCCCCGATCACACCATCAGTTGGTGATTTTATTCAGCCAATGCTGCTAATAACTCGGCAAAATATTCAAATCGAGGTCATACGAAAAACCCATCAATGGGATTTATGGGAATTTTCCATTCTTTTTTTTCTTCAAACATTCATCGCATTTGAATTATTGATTATCCTTAATTAGTTCATTCATTTATTCTATTTTAAATTCTAGGTATTATTTTTGGAATTCAACACTTTTTTTTTTTTTTTTTTCCACTACATAATTTACTTTCTGATCTTTTTTTTTTTTTTTTTTTTATTATTTTTTTTTTTTAATTTTTATAAACTCTAATATTTTATGTAAATCCCTTTAATTTCATACTTTATTTCAATACAATGACCTATTTTGGAAGTACTCTTTTTAACAATGCCTCGGGGTCATGACTTCTCATGTTTGACTCATTTTGTATATGTTTAAATAATTAATTTATTCGAATCGATAGTTAACAAAACTACATCGACCTGTGCTCCTAGTCAATTTGTACTGGGCCTTATGAATATCAATCCTACACATATATATATTGTATTAATTAATTTTATTGTTAATCTTTTATTAAGTTAAGAAGGGTGTTTCGCAGTTCTTAGTGTCTATAGTATCGTAGTTCAATTGATTCAATTATAAATATATAATGAAACATATATTTTTTCTTGTCATTTAATTATGTTAATATTTCTTCTTAAATCATCTATTATTTACCGGTTTAAAATATAAAGAAATTAATCAGAATTTTGAAAATCAGTAACCGGTTTTTCCTGGTTAAATATTTTAGTTAAAATTGTTTCTTTAAGTTCTCTTTTTTTAACCGTTGTTTCCATCTTTCTTTTTTATTGAATATCGCATGAATTCGAATTAAAATAAAAATGATAAGTAGCGATTTAAATTAAATTCTTTTTTTTTTTTTGTTTATAGATTTTGAATAATGAAAGAAAAAAACAAAAAAAAAAAAAAAAAAAAACGCCTACAGTAGCGATTAATAATTGTTATAACAAATCTAAGGAAGCGAAAAAAAAAATATTTTTCTAATAATTTTAAAAAGTCACTTCAAGAATATTTTATAGATGATTTAAGTTTTTCGAACGCTAGATAAAAATGCTGAATACAGAAAAAAAAATGGTCATCATTTTTTTTTAAATTAGGAAACTAAGAGGCTATTATTTTAATATTTGTTTAAATTTTATATATATATATATATATATATATATATATATAGAGAGAGAGAGAGAGAGAGAGAGAGAGAGAGAGAGGTGTGAGAGAAACACTTTATTAAGCGGTGCTGCCCATTTTAAATGGGTTGCTAAATACACAGCATACTAATCAATCACAATTTGACATTTGACAATAGTCAGTACAAAAAATCAAACCGTGTAATAGTAATTTTTTTTTTTTTTTAATATAAAAATCTAGGTGTTAAAACGATCGATCCCATGCGAATTACAGAATATAAAATTACAGTTAAAAAAATTGAAATATTAAAAAGACTACATATAATCTTATTGATAACAATATAAAATATAAATATTTTTTTCTTTATTCAATTTTTTTTTCTTTTTTTTTTACCTTGTCTTGTTGACCTTTTTTGATTTTGTAATATTCAGCCTATATCTTGATTCGTATTTTGTAATTGGTAATGGTTACCTATTTTGTTTATTTATTTTTTTTTTTTTGTTAGGTTTTACTTTATAATCTTTATTATATTATTTAATATCATAAATACTTTGATATTTATTAATTATACTCCGTTAGTGATTAAACACTGTATTAGCATTATATTGGAAGGGGCAGATAAGACGAGGCAGACAGTAGGACGGTTGAAAGGTGGCCGTTCACCTCGAGTCCCGCTTGCGATGCGCCATGACCCTGAACTTGCTCTCCTTTTTTGCAACATTAAATTAATTTACCTATCTTGCTTCTTTGTAATTTAAAATGTCTATATTAGTCTTGTAGTCTAGGATGGCTTGATAGTTCGGTCGCGCCGGTAAGTCTGTGGCGAAATTCCTGTCGCGAGATATCGGTCACAGGAAGTGGGAGGTGGAGTGGCGTGATCTCCAGTGACCAATAAGAGTACTTCTTGAGTACCGCTTTGTGTCTGACTCATTACGATGTAACCTATTACTTTGCTAATTAGTTTATTTACGCTTATTTATTTAAAAATCAAAATATTTTTTTTATTTGTAAACTTTAGCGTTTTATTCGAAATATCAATTAAAACTAATATTTACATTTTTAAAAAATTAAAAACCTAATGACAGGTTATTCATCCTTCTTGGCTCTATTAAAAAAAATAATTAACTTTATTTTTTTACAATTTTTTTTATTAATTTAAAATACGATTTTTAACATAACTATAAAGAAAGTATTTAAAATCAAATGAAAATTTAGTTTTATTAATGTAGGATGGACACTGCTATAGACATAGTACCATTTGCACTAACGAATTCCTTGGCAGCTCCCTTTACTCTTTCCAATTAGAGTTCAATTTAAGTTTAATCTGTTATAAAACATTCGTATATAAATTAATATATACCCACATATATTTTTCATTTATCCCTTAATTAGCAATTTATAATTTCTTTGAACTTGTCTTCTTTTCCTGTTATGTGGGGCTACCGCCATTATACATAACAGGCCCTTGAAAATCACTGCCATCAAAATATTTGTTAAAGGTTCTTCTAAACAATAAATTTTCTTTATAATTTTACCAAAATTAGTCTTTTTTGTTTATTCCGTCGGACTGCTTGGGAATAATTGACTGCAGTACTATTAATTGTATAGAATATAATAGTGTATATATATGTGTGTGATAACTGAGTGGAAATCCTCTGACCGAAGTTGCGCCCCAGTTTTCTCTACTTTCTGCAGTTTTCATCCCTAGAAAGCCCGATGCATTTCTTTTTTATGGTGACATATTTCGATATACACCATAACAAAGGTTTATACCTATATTATCTAAATATATTATATATATTTTTTAGCACCCTCTACTAGCGCTAAACGATCTCTATCTGCGCAAATGAAGGACTTGATTTATTTATTTTTTTAAACTGTTGTCTTTATTACTAATTTGGTATTTATACTGTTATTTTGGTTAGTAAAAAAAGTTATTAAAAGAATTTTTTTTTTTTTTCTGAATTATTCTAATGAATGATAAACCAAATTGTGTATAAATTAGACTTTTTATAAATACTTAATCAAGTCCTTTTCCTCATCAGTGCCACTTGATTAAGTTTATTTTTAACCCTGGTGTTAAATATATTCGTGATTTTTAGTTACATTATAAGTTAAGATATCAATAAACAACAAAATTTACTTTATAAAAAAAGAAGAAAAAAAAAAATTATAATAGATATATCATGAAGTTACTTACACTTATGTGTTTAAATTTTTTTTTTATTTTAAAATGTTTTTCCATTTGGTTATAAATTCAAAGAAAGCTTAATACTGAATTTAAAAACTTTTTCTCATATTCATTAGCACAGAATGAACAAGACACGTAATGATATTGCATAATATCTTATTATCACTAGTTCTTTTTTATTATAAATCAGGAATAATGAATAGCTAGCAGCCTATTTAAAATTAAAGCCATGAGAATGGATGACCTTTCCCAAACGGATTTTGTACGCTTTGTTAAAGAATTTATTCGATTCCGAAAGCCTTGTAATAAAAAAGAAAATAAGACATTAAATTCGAAGAACAGGTTGAAGGACAGTGCCAGTTCTGAAAGTAACAGATCACTTTGGAACTGTTCACAGAACTGAAGAGGGATGACCACCGGGCTGCCGTCCTACGTATCGCAATCGCAGCCCGCACCCTGCCCGCTAGTACCCAGGATAGCTCGGGGAGTCCTGTTCCATGAGGAGAGGAACGTAGTCAGTACTGGAGGACGCAGTGGGAGGAGACCAGGTGGAAGGTACTTTCGGAGTTGGCGTACTAATTATTGTCGGAACGGATTTAGAATAATCTTCAAAACGGATTAAATGATGCTATAAAATTATGTAATTGTCAATTATTAGGGGCGGTTCGATGATAACCGAATAGCCGAAGTCGGGGGGGGGGGGGGGGGGGATTTACAAATTACAAGTAAACTCACTAAAACAGGTAAATCGCGTTAATTGAGGGATCAGTGATGTGTCAGTATAAAAAAAATTTTCGATTCTCTATTCCGATAGTAACGATAAAAAAAAAACAGTTTGGCTTGAATCTGCAAGCAATGCTTGGTTTAAGATAATTGTTTTCAATTCCACACAAATGGTGGTCTAGTATATAATATTATCTCTGTTATTAAAGATAAAAAAATATCGGTACTTTATCGTTATGGAAAATAATCGATTTGCAGTAACTACATACTTAGGTTAAACAAAAAAAAAACTATTACCTACTTGATTGGTACAGACCGGTTACTAGGAATCGATAGGAACTATGAATTTATTTTTTCAAGAATCTGTGGAATCTTGAATCGATATTTTGATTCGACACATCCCTACTAGGGATAACGCAGTTTGGAGGACACTGCTGACAGCGGTTCCTCCAATAGTTTACAAGTTAGGTTGAAAATCGCGCTGTCCCACCCATTCGCTCTTGCCAAATATATTCATTTTTATAATTTTGTTTGTTACAGGTTTTTTTTTTTAATTTCTTGAAAAGTTATTCCTACTTATCGAATAAGTGTTGAACTTAAATTTCAGAATTTCAATTCGTAGAAGATCGGAAAGAAATTTAAAGAATATATATATTACGCGTACTCTTGACAGATAGCTGTTACACTTTATTGAATGAATTTATAAAATGATTATTTAACAAAGCCATTTCAGTTTTTTGTGTCTATTTTTATATTCAAACAATTTATGTGTTCTTTAATTTTTACATTTAACATTAAACTTACAAATATTCTTTTAGAATCTAATACTTTTTCTCACGCAGATTAATTTCCTGACGACTCGAACAAAACATTATTAATTATGAAAATAGGCTTCGGACCTTGAAACGTCCAACAACTTACTTTATGGCTGAACATGGTTTGTGATATAACACAATACATTAATTTTTTTTTTTTTTTTCTTCGCCGTTTTGTATTGTCTTGTAAAAGTTTGTATTGTATGTACATCTTTCTTGGTTTCGGCTTGGACTGTCATTTCTCCTTGGGCTAGCCTTACAAGAAAAAAAAATTATAAAAAACCCCAAACAAACAAAATATGAATAAAATATTCTTTGTAATTAAAATTGTATACATATTCAATTAGCGTTTTAGTAATTAACTTCTGAGCATTGTAAATAGTTTCGCTTAATTCCCATGAGATTATCTTAGCCAATATAATGACTGTGTATGCTTAGTCCAAGCTAAATAACCATTGGCTAACATCATGTTCTTCAGGTACGTTCCTATACTTGCACTTTTTTTTGTATCAAGACAAGTGTTCCACCTCCCGAATATTTCTAAGTGCCTCTCTTCTAGACTGCTCTTTTCTGTCACATAAGTAAATCAAAACTAATGTATGTGATTTTTTTAAAGATGTGTAGATGAAGATTATAATTTTGATAGTTATTTTATTATTTAAAAAAAACATTTTTTTCTCTACATGGTCTTCCTCTTTTCATTGAGAGAATTCTCAGATTGATTTTTCAATATAATTTTCACCGATTTAATCCTTTTAAAATATGATACCGTTCTTTTTTTTTTTTCTAAATTATCAATGTCAATTCATCAGGTTAATAATTTAATAAAATATAAATATGATATTTATTGGACTCTCAATTCGAAGGATTAATTGTTTGTTTAAAAAAACATTCAGTGTAAGATAAAATATTAAACATGAAACTATTCAACGTGAAAATATTTCTTTAAATTTATGAAATATATTGTTAAAAACCCATTTGTTTTTTTATTTTTAGGAATTGATATTCTCAAAGTTTTATTATTAGTTGAGATTGATTGTAAAAATCTTAATTTTATTAGATTGGATAATATTAAACTTCTTATTTTTTCTTTCATCTTGTTAAGAATATAATTAAATCATAACTAATCTATTATTTTAAAAAATATTTAAATTTCGATCAAAGTGAAACGGTAGTTTTACCTATTAATTTTTAGCGTTTGGTCATATAAACCATCTCAATTTTACAGTAGAATACTGTACCAAGTTTTCTTTGTGACTATTAGTTTTCCTTTCCTTTTAAAGTTACGAGTTCGGTAAAAACACCGTTAAATAAATAAATAAATAATATGTTTATTTATTTATTAAATATAAGCCAATAAAAAAAGTAATAAACCATTATTGACTTCTCTTTCAAAAGTGAACAAAACTTAGAAGTCGCTAATAACTTTTTATTTATTTATTTATTTGTAGGCTTGAGTTTTAACGTTTGCCCTCGAATATTGCTTATTCAATATTCACCTAAAAATAAAAAAACCGTTTATTCCTCAAAAATCATTTTAATCCCTAGATTATTATTTAACTATGCATGAATTGTTCTCGATACATTTTCTGGATCCTGAACCAACCATACATATAATGGGTCCACTAAAATTTTTTTTTATCAACTGCCGATGAAATAAAATAATTAAACGAACAAATTTCCCCAAGGATCGTAATAACGTAAAATAATTTTTTTTTTTTGCCTCTTAAAGAGAAATAGAAATTTATCAATATTTTAAATTAATTTAAATGTTAACAGTAAAAATTACGCATTCATACAATTTTAAAGGTAACTATATTAATATGATTTTATGTCCGATTTGTTTGTGTCTTGATTTAACCTATAGAAATATTCAAGGGCGCATAAAAAATGTAGGTACCCGGCGTGTCGTCCCATTTTCTATCAGTTGCCTTATGACTGATTTAACAACTCTGATGACTGTGTGACATTAGTAAACATCTTCAATAACCCTTACCTCGAATCGCATTATAAATATTACACCTAATTATGGATTATTACCTGAATACGAAACACGACTTTCAGGGACGATATTCGTACTTGCCGGTTTGATTTGTCGATACATAAATATGTTTTAAAGATATTTTTAGTATCTTATCGATTTCGAATGTATGTCGAAACCTATCTTTATCTTCGGTTATGTCGTCGGTGATTACATGACTATTTGTACGTAATAAGATGCGAATCTTCCATGCACGTGTAGTTGTAATGAACACCATAAGTGCGCCCCTTGCTGACTTATATGAAAATCACCTGAAAGTATTACATAATTTTCTTTTTATAACAGATTTTCTTTAAACGGCGTTTATAAAATGAATTCAGATAACTAATTTACTCCTTTAAATTAAAAACATTCATTTACGGATAGTTTATAATTTTATTTTATTTTTTTCTGTTCAGATAAAAGATGCCAGCCAGATTCCCAGAAATGGATCACCTTCAGGAAATCGGTGGAGACAGCCGCCCGTTTGGCAACCACAGCGAAGACATCGTCATATCTGGAATTTCAGGAAGACTGCCCGAATCTGAAACAATCACAGAATTCATGGAGAATCTTCTTGCAGGAAAAGATTTAGTGACAGACAACGAGCGTCGTTGGAAAAGAGGTGATGAACATATACGATATATATATTTACAAAATATAATAAAAAATAATAATACATATATTTACAAAAAATAATAAAAATAAATCTTATATTTTATTTTTATTTTGGCTAACTGATAAGCGGTATCAAAATAAAAGTTTCTCTTCTTTCCTAGTTACTGTCTAATATCTGTGATTTTGTGTAGTTGGGTTTACTGCTGTGTGGGGTAGTATTCTGTTATTTATATACTGAAATTTAATGGGGAATATTTTTATTATATAACATTTGTCACTAGGAGCTATATTAGTTTGAATGACAAAAGTCACGTTTTGCTTATATTTTTTGAGCGTTGGGGCTTTTTTGATACGCTCACCATTGTTGGTGTTGCTGGAATCGAAAAGATGCCGACAGTTTCCTTATCAGTAGTAGTAGATTATAGACTAACATATCCATGCTGTATTGTTTTTTACAGTCATGAAGAAAATTTTACAGTTTTTTTCGTGCAATTATTTTTCTTGGTATTGCTGTGCTTTTATTATCATACGATTACATGAGTTCCCTCTCAATAAGTTAGTGTTTCCTCTATGAATTGTTTAAATTTCCTGGGAATAAAAAAATATATATCCTTTTTCTTTATAAATTAGATCCTTGTTATTTTATTTTCCTCTTTGAATTGAGGATTCAAATCAAAATGAAACATTCCCTATTTTAGAATTATTTTAACAATATTATTATGAAGTAATGACATCCAATCTCCCAATTGTCCACTTATAATCCTTTGTCAGGTTGGTTATATCAGAGTTCAATCGATGGTGACCGTTCCTGGAGCGGGGTTTCCCAGAATTAGGCGGTTCCTTTGTGGTCTCTCCGCCGACCTGGAATACCCCCATCAACCTAACTCCCTAATTCAGACAACCCTCCATCACGACCCAAAGAGGGAAATGCTATTTAAAATTAGTTATAGTTTTACAGAAATCCAAATCTTTTCATTTGTTTAAAATTTAAAAATATTTCAAAATCAATAAAGCTGATATTGCTTCATTTGAAGACGAGATACAATATTGCTAAATTTTCAAAATGAAGTATTATGTCCCTCTAATTAATCATAGGTGCTCATAAAAATGATTTTTTTTAAAGGTGTTTTTGGGCTGCCAGCTCGTATGGGAACTTTAAAAGATTTATCACACTTTGATGCCACATTTTTTGGCGTCCACGCAAAACAAGCCGACTGCATGGATCCACATCTTAGGATTGGTCTTGAGACAACTTATGAAGCAATAATTGACGCAGGTGAGAAGAATTTAATGATTTCTAAACAATATAAGTTCAATAACTATAACTTTAGTCTTATAGTTTAAGTCATGTTTATTCTACTCGAATTTGCGTAGGTCTGCAACCGGAGGACTTGAAAGGAACCAACACCGCAGTAATAGTCGGCTCCAGTAACTCTGATAATGAAGCCTACTTCACCAGTGTTCCCGATAAAATAAACGGTTATGAACTGACCGGTAACGCTAAAGCTATGGTTGCTAACAGAATATCTTACTCATTTGATTTACGTGGTAAGTTTTGTTACATATGGAATGTTGATAGTGTATAAATGCCCGGTGTGTCAGTTAACTTAAGTCATTTGAAATATTGCAGGACCCAGTTATACAATTGACACAGCCTGCTCCAGTTCCTTGATGGCCCTCCACCAAGCAGTGGAGGCAATCAGGACAGGGCAATGCGATGCTGTCCTCGTCCTAGGTGCCAATATCTTATTGAAACCCAATTCTTCATTGCAGTTCCACAGGTTGGGCATGTTGAGCCCCGACGGCAAATGCAAAGCTTTTGATAATTCAGGTATGAATAATATCTTCGCTTAATTTGATCTATTATTAGTTTTGAATGAGGTGTTTTAAACTTATTATTTGGACAGGAAACGGTTATGTAAGGAGTGAAGCAATTGTTACTATTCTTCTACAAAAAGCGAAAGACGCGAAACGAAACTATGCCACAGTCGTAAATACTGGAACAAATACCGATGGAAGCAAAACAGAAGGTATCACATTCCCTTCAGGTCAAGTCCAGAAGGAGTTGATCCTACAAGTTTACAGGGAAGCAGGAGTTGACCCGACAGATGTAGTCTATGTTGAAGCCCACGGAACTGGGACCAAGGTAATTTGATGTTTATTTAATCATTCATAGTCATTTATTAAATACATAAAAATAGATTTATAATGTAAAATTTTATTTGGCAGGCTGGTGATCCACAAGAAGTTAATTCTATTGCCGATGTGTTCTGCAAAGGTAGGAGGTCTCCTCTTCTCCTTGGTTCTGTCAAATCAAACATGGGACATGCTGAACCTGCATCTGGCCTCGCCTCTGTAGCTAAGCTTGTGATGGCCATGGAATATGGTGTTATCCCTACCAATCTACATTTTAAAAGCCCCCGAACTGACATTCCTGGACTGAATGATGGGCGCCTTCAGGTTATTAACTTTATTTTATTTCCATTAAACAAATGATTATTCGAGAAATATATTAACTAAATAAATATCTGTCTTAAAAGAATTACTAACCTCTATAAAAAAAGTAACATATATTGCCATTTTAGGTTGTTGACAAGAACTGGAAATGGAATGGTGGTCTAGTAGGAATCAATTCCTTTGGTTTTGGAGGGTCTAATGTTCATGTCATTCTTAGATCAAATCCTAAACCGAAACCACCCCCTGCAAAATGCAGTATCCCTAGAATTGTTATAGCTTCTGGCAGAACACCAACTGCTCTTAACAATTTCTTAGAAAAGGTACATCATTTTAAGAAAAATTGATACCTGGATCTGGATTTTAAAATTATTTAAATTGCTGTTCGTTTCAATGTTTTATATAAAAATTATTTTTTAGATTGAAAAAATGCCAAGAGATGATGAAATGATTGCACTATTACATGATATCCACAGCCAAAAGATAGTTGGTCACCCTTTTAGAGGATTCACTGTGCTTTCTGACACACCTATTCGTGAAATTATTGTGAGTTACTTTTAATATAGATAACTGAGATGAGTTGAATGCTATTTAAATTTACTGATTAACATGCTATTTGCAGGAGGAACCACTCGAAAAAAGGGAAGTGTGGTATGCAATGTCAGGAATGGGAACGCAATGGGCTGGAATGGGAAAAGCTCTGATGGGTCTTGATGTGTTTGCCAGGTCTATTCAACAGAGTGCTGCTGTCCTTGCCACTGAGGGGGTCAACCTTATGAACATTATCATGAACACTACTGATGAATCAATATTCGAAAATGTTCTCAATTCCTTTGTCTCAATCACAGCTACTCAAGTAATTATTTTTCATTTTGTTTTTCTTGTAAAACATCAAAATTAAAGAAATGTGTTATTAATTTAATTTTTTTATTTCAGATTGCTTTGATTGACTTGCTAAATTCACTTGGCTTGTCGCCTGATGGTATTGTTGGTCACTCTGCTGGTGAACTTGCATGTGCATATGCTGATGGCTGTTTCACAGCTGAACAAACTATATTAGCTGCGTACTGGAGGGGTAGATGTGTTATCGAGTGTAAACCACCGAAGGGAGCTATGGCTGCAGTTGGTACGTCTAATTGACATTTTTAATTTTTTCAAATCATAATGATAGCGGTGAAATGTGATTCCAAATTTTCTTTCACAGCACTCACATGGGAAGAGGTCAAAGCACAAGTACCTCCTGGCGTTTATGCAGCTTGCCACAATGGTGAAGACTCTGTAACCATTTCGGGACTTCCTGATCTCGTTGACAAGTTCTGTGAACAAATGAAGGCACAAGGAAAGTTTGCAAAGAAAGTCAGCAGCTCTAATGTTGCATTCCACTCTAAATATATTGAAGAAGTAGGGCATAAACTGAGAACCAACTTGGAAAGGGTATTTATTTGTTTATCTTTAAGTGAGATATTTGGAGTAGTATAAGCAAACCTTCATTGAGAAATTTCTTTATTTTAGATCATTCCAAATCCGAAACCAAGGACAAAGAGGTGGCGTTCAACCTCAATTCCAGAATCTGGTTGGAACTCACAACTCGCAGCAACATCATCTGCTGCTTATCATGTCAATAATCTTCTTTCCCCTGTTCTGTTTTACGAAGCACTCCAGCATATCCCAGAGAATGCCATTGTTATTGAAATCGCACCTCATGCTCTCTTGCAAGCCGTACTCAAGAGATCGTTGCCTAAATCTTGCCTTAATATTGGATTAGTGAAGAAAAATGTTTCCGATGAACTAGGCTACTTCTTGTCCAACATTGGAAGGTTATTATATTATTTGAAAAATTAAAAATATTTAGTTACTAAACTATCTCAAGCATAGTTGTTCTATTAAGGAAATTAACTTTAGTAAATCTTTGTTATGGTCCTGGTATCTTGTATTTCTTCTGTATCACATTAATGTTAATAATTTAATGCAGGCTGTACAATGCCGGTCTTCAACCGAAGGTGCAGGAGATGTACCCACCCATTACATACCCTGTATCAAGGGGCACTCCAAACATTTCCTCCTTATTGGAATGGGACCATTCTGTAGAATGGGATGTTGCTGACTTCAGGAAGCTGGTAAGAACAATAGATAAATTAAAAATTGTATATATTTTTTCGTCAAAGATATGACATGTTTTCAAAATTATGATAAACTTTGAAAAATTAAATTATTCACCATAATTTCTCAAATTCAATTTTATATAACAATTTCTTATTGTTTAGAAATTAATGAACACATATCATATACCTATATATAAGTATATTTATCAATGATATTAAATTTAGGGAAAAGGCACTGGAGAGTCAATAATTGAAGTCAACATTGGAGATAGTAAAGATGCTTATATCAGTGGCCATTGCATCGATGGAAGAGTTTTGTTCCCAGCTACAGGTTACCTTGTAAGTATCAATCTTCTTATTACATATGATTAGCTTATTATATGTGTTTATCAATAAGGCGTATAAAAAATCTATATTTTTATTGTTAGACTCTAGCATGGCAGACATTTGCTAAACTGCATGAAAAGGAATTCGAACAGATGCCGGTCATCATTGAGGAAGCTCAATTCCTCAGAGCAACAATCATGCCTAAAGATGGTAGGTTATCATTTAGCAATTCTACTCCATCTTGTTTATTGTAGAACTTTTTTTTCTTTTTTTTTTTTTTTAATTTTTCAAGTAGATTGTATGGTTATTGGTTAGAACTTTATTGTCAAAAGAAGGCTCTAATTGATTTTCTGTTATGTTAATATTATAGGTGTTGTAAAGTTCCTCGTCAATATATTTGATGGTTCTGGCGAATTTGAGATTTGTGAAAGTGGAGCTGTTGTAGTTAGAGGAAAAATAAAGGAATCTCCCGGCTATGAGAAGGAATCCCTCTCTCTTGGACCTCTTCCAAAACCAGCCAAAGACAGCTTTGAACTACAGAAGGCTGAAATTTACAAAGATCTTCGCCTGAGAGGCTATGATTATAAAGAAATCTTTAGGGGTGTTATTAAAGCAGACGATTTAGGTAAGCAATACTCTTTCTGCTGAAATTTAAAACAGCATTACTTTTTTATCATAGGAAAATGAAATCATGTCTTCTATTTATTTGTAGGAAATTGTGGAGAGTTAGAATGGAGAAGAAATTGGATCAGCTTTATGGATACCATGTTACAATTTTCACTCATCAAAACAAATTCAAGGGAGCTGTATCTACCAACAAGATGTCAGAAAATTGTTATAGATCCCATTGCCCACCTGGCAAGTTTACAGGATGCAGAGAGTAAGAAAAAAAAACTTAATGAGACTTTATAATATTCTTGGATTACTGTTTGGTTATTAACGTCTGAATTTTCCTTTCCTTCAGGTGCTCCTGTGAGATATGACTCGTACCTAGGTGTAGTGCAGGCAGGTGGTGTTGAGATCCGTGGAATAAAAACAAGCCTCGCTCCCAGGAGGCAACAGACACAGGCAGCGCCTTTAACTGAAAAATATATGTTCATTCCGTTTAATAACAATAAAGTAAGTGCTTACTTTAATTTGAAACCCTCCTACTCCTAAATAATAGGAATGTATTTAATAAAAATTTATTTTTAATTAGGTAATGCAACAGACGGAGGCCATCACATCTCAGATCCAATTAGCTGTTGAAAACTGTCCATCAAGTAAGAAAATAAAGATTGTCGAATACATTGGAAAGCAAAATGTACCCATTTTGCCTTCTGTTCAATCAGTTTTGTCAGCAGAACCAGAATTACGAGTAAGAAATTTTTTTTTCATAAAATCTATTTTATTATATTTGAGATTCTTTTATTTAAAAAACATTCTTTTGATTAGGTTGACTTTTCCATTGCGACCACTGAAGAAATAGACAAGAGTGCTCTTAATGAGGTTAATTTCATTAAGAAGAACTTGAGTGAAGATCTTTTGGATGACAGCTGCAGTATTTTGATCGGTCACAAACTGCTTTCAAATGGGCAGCTCCTCAACAATGCCTCTGAGAGTGTTGTTGACTCAGGATTTATTTTATCTGTCGAACCTCACAATTATAGCACAGCTGAGTTAAAGAAACTGGACGATTTTGTATTAGTTTCTGAATCCAAAACTGATGATTGCAGCTATGTTCTACTCAGGAGGGTATGTTAAATGTATTTCAAAGATTAGGTTTGCATAGTCAATTAACAAGAAATAATGTCATTGATTTATTATAATTTTTGTCTTAGATTTTAAATTATTATGATTATTGATGTGCTTGATTATCTCTTTATAATTTGCAGGAGAGGGAAACGTTACCCAGCCAAATATTCCCTATTCAGCAGACAAATTTCAAATGGATTGAGCAGCTCAAGAAAATCATGCAGGACTCCAAAGATCCTGAAGAAAGGGTACTTCTGGTTTCAGATGACAATCCTTTCTGTGGTCTCATTGGGCTCTTTAACTGCTTGAAGAAGGAAGAAGGAGGGTCTAAACTTAGGTATTACATCACATCTTATCATCCTTAATGAATATTTTTTATGAATTATAGTTCTGATTGATAATCTTGAATGTTATTTTTCCAGATGTGCCTTCACTTTTGGAGCCAAATTCTCCATGGCCCAACATAAAGATCAAATTAAGAAAGATTTGCTCATCAATGTTTTAAAAGATGGAGCATGGGGTTCATTCAGGCACTTGCCAGTTTATTCTAATGATCGTACACTAAATGTTGAACATGCTTATGTGAACACTCTAGTACGTGGTGATCTGTCGAGTCTCCGCTGGATTGAAGGGCCGCTATCATTCTACAAGTAAGTGCTCTCCATTTTTCTTATTAGCAATTGTTTATTTATTAACAAGCAACCCCATCTAATCCTTTTCTTCTTTTTTTTCAGACCTGAAAATTATCCTGACAAAGAACTCTGTACAGTTTACTATGCACCTTTGAACTTCAGAGATATTATGTTGGCAACTGGAAAACTTCCTCCTGATGCACTTCCAGGAGACATGGCCAATCAGGTATTGAATATTTCTAATCATTGATTAGGAATTTGTACTTTCATTTAATTTTGCTCATTAATTATTATTGATACTGCAAGCATTGAACTGAATTCATTTTGTATCAGGAATGCATCCTTGGACTCGAATTTTCGGGAAGAGATTCTAAAGGAAATCGGGTGATGGGCTGTGTCGCAGCTTGCAGTTTAGCCACTACTGTTATTGCTGATCCAGATTTCATGTGGACTATCCCTGCAAAATGGACCTTGGAGCAGGCTTCGACAATTCCTGCTGTTTACGCTACTGTAAGTTTATGATTTGTATTGAACGAAATTTCATTCACTTTAAATTGCATAGAATTAATGAAAATCATCAATCAATTCTAATAATTGGATCTTTTTAATGACAATAATACAATATATTCCGTATTATACAGAGCTACTACGCCCTCATAGTTCGTGGTCGCATGAAGAAAGGAGAAAGTGTCCTCATTCATGCTGGAACAGGTGGTGTAGGTCAAGCTGCTATATCCATCGCTCTTCACATGGGTTGCACTGTATTTACAACTGTTGGTACTCCTGAGAAACGAGAATTCATCCTCAAAAATTTCCCAGAAGTATGTTTTTATTTTTATTTTATTTTTTAGAATAGTATTATATTAGCTCTACCTTGGTATATTATTGTTAATTCTGTATTATAGATTAAGCCGTCTCATATTGGCAATTCGAGAGACACAAGTTTTGAACAGATGATACTAAGGGAAACAGAAGGGCAAGGTGTTGACTTAGTTTTGAACTCTTTGGCTGAAGATAAGTTACAAGCTTCAGTGAGGTGTCTTGCAAGGCATGGCCGTTTCCTTGAAATTGGAAAACTCGATCTCTCAAACAACTCACCGTTAGGTAAATCATTAACATGATTAAACTGTTGACAAAACCATCTTTACCCACTGCTATCTATTTTCTTTAACAATTTAATGACTTTTGTAGGTATGTCTCTTTTCTTGAGAAACACATCATTCCACGGAATCCTTCTAGATGCTCTGTTTGATGCCTCCTCTGATAATCCTGAGAAGATGGAAGTAACACGATTGGTCCGTGAAGGAATTAAGACTGGTGCTGTTAGGCCACTTCAAACTACAACATTCAATTATGGACAATTGGAACAATCCTTCAGGTAGGGTTACATTTTCGAATCATTACTTAACGTTTAGCTCTTATCCAAAATTTTTTTTTTACATATTCATTTTGGTTTCTAGATATATGGCAACTGGGAAACACATTGGTAAAGTTGTGCTGAAAATAAGGGATGAAGAGCCTGAGAAAATCGTAAAGAATCCCAAACAATTTTTGATTGAGTCTTCTCCAAAAACATACATGAATCCAGACAAATCTTATATACTTGTTGGTAAGTCTGGTTTAATAAACCAAACCAATTGATAATTATGTTAAATATATTATATTAAAATTATTTTTTGTCTTAATATTGGCAAAATATATATTTTAATTTAAATAATACTATTATAGTTTACAAACTGATATTTACAATTTGTTTTTCCTAAAGGTGGTCTTGGAGGTTTGGGATTAGAGTTGACACACTGGATGGTTTCAAGAGGTGCTAAGAAAGTGGTCCTGGTCTCAAGGTCTGGAGTCACCAATGGTTACCAGAACATGTGCATCCGTCGTTGGAAGCTGTCAGGTGCTAAAATTGTTATCTCTACCACTAATGTCACAGACATGAAGGGAGCTAAAAGTTTGATAGAAGAAGCAAACAAGCTTGGCCCTGTTGGTGGAATATTCAATCTTGCTGCTGTGAGTTTTCATTTTTATTGTTATAATAAAGACTTCAATAAATACAAAATATTTATAGATTAATTCTGTATGTTCTATTTTAGGTACTTCGTGATGGTCTGTTTGAAAATCAGACAGAAGCTGATTTTGTTACAGTTTGTAAACCAAAGATCGACTCAACAATAAATCTTGACATAGCCAGTAGGTCCTGCAATCAGCTTGATTACTTTGTTACGTTTTCATCTGTTTCTTGCGGAAGAGGAAATCTTGGACAAACTAATTATGGTCTTGCTAACTCTGCCATGGAAAGGATTTGTGAAGAGAGGCAAAGAAATGGCCTTCCAGGGGTTAGCATTAAATTTAATTCAGTTTATTTCGTTTTCCTTAAACATAGCAAAGAATCCTTGTTTATTAATTTTTTTTTATGCATTTAACAGCTGGCTATTCAGTGGGGAGCAGTTGGTGATGTAGGATTGGTCGTCGAAGCTCTTGGAGGTGACAATGAAACAGTTGTAGGAGGAACCTTACCCCAGAGGATATCATCTGTCGTGTCCACCTTTGACTTCTTCCTTCAACAGCCACATGCTGTTCTTTCTTCGATGGTCATTGCCGAAAAGAAACAGGCAACAGATGCCGGTAGTGTTAGTCTTGTTGATGCAGTTGCCAATATTCTTGGTAAGAACATCAGTTTTATTATTTACCAATAGAATATTATTATTGGAATTATTGCTAAGTTTATTTTTAATCCCTTATTTAAGCATAAAATTGGTATTTATTATATTGTAGTACATTAATTTTTCATCTTGTAAGTTGCATTTAGACTATTAAAAATTTCACTGCACATCTTTCATAACTTGTAATAAGTTTATAGGTTTAATTATTGTTAGTACATGAGTCTATTTAATTTTTTATTTCTAGGTATTAAGGATACAAGCAATGTACTTGCTTCCACCAATTTGGGCGAACTGGGTATGGACTCACTTATGGGTTCAGAAATTAAACAGACACTTGAAAGGAACTACGATCTTGTTCTTAGTACTGGTGAAATTAGATCACTCACTTTTGGAAAACTTAAAGAACTTGCTGGTGTCCAAGCAGCAACTGAACAGATACAGGTACAGTTAAAATTTATTTTAATGTTTAAATAATTCTTTAATACAGTTCCGAGTTTTATAGGATACATTTTATTTCAGGAAACTAAGGTAAAGACGAAACTGACACCAACACAAACATTGGTCACAATGCCATCTGCAACTCCGCTCAATGGACCCAAGCCTTTCTTCATTGTCCATCCAATCGAAGGTGTTGTTAGCCTCCTTGAAGAGTTTACCTCTTACATACCGTTCAACGTTTATGGCTTCCAATACACAAAAGAAGTTCCTGATGATAGCATTCAGTCACTTGCAGCATTCTACTTAAAGGTATGTACTCCTATAGTTTTTACCAATCTTCCAACCTTAATTATTAGTTTATACATAATTTATTTTCATCATTATTGATTGAATTAATACTTAATTGTTTATTTCTCATAGACGATGAAGAGTATTGAAGTTCAAGATCCTGTTTTACTTGGTGGATATTCTTTTGGTGCATCAGTAGCTTTCGAAATGGCCTTGCTTCTAGAATCTCAGGGTAAATCTGTACACCTCTTCCTTATTGATGGTGCCCCAGATTTTGTGAGGCTGCGCACCTCAATGTACAGGTCTAAGAAGGGAGATGCTGATGAGTGTGATGCCTTTGCCTACTACATTACCCTGTTCAAGACTGTTGACCACCAAGAATATACTAAGGTAAGTTGATGATTGACAAAATATGAAAACTGTAATAATTGGGAATCATTATTTTTAAATCAGTATTATTAAAACTAATGGATTGATATAGTTTTTAAATATAATATAGAAAAAAAACACTGGAGTGAACTACAGTTTTTTACTTGCTCATAAAATTATTTGTAATTTCAGCTTCAACAAGAATTCAAGGCTTTGCCAGACTTCAATTCCAGATTGGAACTCTGTGCCGAGAAGCTGAAAGGTAATGGTGAATCTGAGGAAGATTTGAAGACTGCTATCAATGCTTTCTATAAGAAATTGGTTGCCAGTGACACCTATACCCCATCTGGTGTTTTCAAAGGAAAGGTTGTTCTCTTGAAGGTGGAACAAAACTTTGTCGATATCGCTAGTGATTATGGACTCAAAAAGGTAATTATTGCAAAATTTTGGTATTTTAAAATATATATAGCTGTGTAATGTACCAAATATGGCATATTGTTCATTATAAGTCTCAAATGCTCATAATAATCTTTATGGAACAAAATTGCTCTCTTCTAGTGACACTATTACACTATTATGAACATGGTAGTCACACTATTTTATAGTTAGCCAAAAATAACTAAGACCAAGTTGTTTCCATTGCCAGCAACTACCTCAACATTTTTTTTTTTCAAACTTGCTATTTTAACTAGCACCAACTTCCATCTATCATCCTCATAGTTATATGCGAATTTTCTTGATACAGATGGCATAATTATTTTTAAATAACTTCATTTGAATAAGTTAACTATAATCGCACCGGATTGATTTTTGTTTTTTCAATTTTTTGATCAAATAAATTTAATTGATAATTATTTCATTGTTTCAGATCTGCAAACAGACCCCTGAGATCCATTCATTTTCAACCACTCACCAGGAAATTGTCAAAGGCCAGGTTGCCAAGGAAGTAGCTGACAAGATCATCAAAGCTGTGAAATCATGATACACAACTTCCAAGAGTAAAAGAAAACGTCATCGTAACGGTCGTAGAAGGAAAAAGACAAACTCATCTAGTAACTAATAGGGCATATTAAGTCGGTGAAATTGAACCATTTTATTTAAGATCTATCATGGAGGCACATGTTACATAATTATTATGTATAATGTCTCATATTCCATTGTATAGGTAGTATATATCTAGATTATGGAACTCTATTTATCTCTGTCTCAGTGTATTGTAGTCATGATAGAACTCTTATTAATATTAAGGTAATGCTGTGGAAAAAAAAATTGTTATTTATTTTCATTATGTAAATATTATCAAATTATATTTTGAGGTATAATTTTTAATTTTAAGTATATTTATGTATAGACACTATTGTACAGTTACTATTTTCTAACACTATCATATAGTTTGTGAATTATGGCTGTTTGACTGAGATCTACTTTATTGTGATTAAATAAACTTTAATTGATATTTTCAATTGTTCTTTCATTAATATTTTTCCTGATTTATTACTTTTATTTTATTTTATTATTTTTTTTTTTTGTTTCTTTACCTTTGGTGAATTTATTTGATCTTAAATTGCCAATTTTATAAATTACTGGATGCCTTATTTGAAAATTGTAATGGGGAAAAAAAAAAAAAAAAAAATTAAATAAGCAAAAAAAAAAATGACAGAAAGAAAAATAATAAATTTAGAGCACATATTCAAGAAACAATTATCAATTATGCCCAAAAGAAATACAATAATGTATAATTTAATATAAAAGTATAGTATATACAACATTATTTGAAAAAAGTAAATAATTAGGTCCATAATAAGTTTCTAGCCTGAAGAAAAAGGAAAGGTGAAAGAAAAAAATGGTTTTATTGTTATTCAATACATTCTTCTCTATGCTCTACACACATAATACAACACTTGGCCAACATGTCTATTACATGAAAAAAAAAAATGTTGATCTTTAATGTAAAAATATTCTGTAGCTGTTTGATCCTCTTTGTTGGTGTTAAATCCCCTCCTAAGGTCAGATTTTAACTTTGAGAAAATGTTTAATTCCTTACAGCAACGAAGATGATCCTAATTTTTTATAAAGTAACTTTTGGTTTTTGGATTTCAAACATGCATTGAGTTCATCAGCAGCTGTTAAACGTGGAATGGCTGGTAAAGTTTGATGAAAATCACCAGACAATAAAACGAGCGCCACTAAAAAGCTGTTCATTTCCTCTTAAATCTTTTAATGTGCGATTAAGTACCTCGAGTGCCTTAGTGAATTCATCTTACCGTTTCAAAGCCTATAAAGGATACACACACATACATTGATTTATATATACAATAGATAATGTGGTCTCTTGTTCTTATTTTTAATCATCTGGTTACTCTTTCTTTCACAATAAAAAACATGGGAATGACTCAGCTGTTAGAAATACACTGATTTGTTGAAGCGATTTTTACATTTTGGTCTATAACTTGTCACTTATGCATCCAATCAATGTACCAATAGTCTTATAATCTTCCCCTGTATATGTGGGAAAACAATTCCAGCTCACATGGAGCATTATCTCTTACCTTTTCAAAGCCTATAAAGGACACACACACATACATTGATTTTTATACATATAGATTATTGGGGAATGCTTAGTAAAATAAATAAGAGTTTCCATGGGAAGAGAGTTTATTTGTCATGGTTACAAGTGCTGTACCTATTCATACGCATGCTACACATATTACATGGTGTATTCATTTATATTATTAGAAATAAAAAATTTTCACAGTAAGTAGTAAGTGACTTTATAAACGATTGTAAAAATAAAACGAAATAAATGTTTAAATACACAAAAAACTAAACCTCGATAAGGTAGACTAAAGTATTATTCTTCCTCCCTACCTAGTTGATATGTTTAACGAAATCATATTAAATTTAGTTATAAGCCTCTGTTCTGTTTCTGGTGAATTGCCATGTTTTAATATAATGTTCTGTACCATTCTTGCCTTAATGTCTAGTTCTTATAATGGTATATATTAAATGTTACAAATTGTGAATCTCTCCGTTATGTGGGCACCTTTTTTTGTGTTTTAAGTATTGTTTGATTTTTCTGTGTTCTGAAAGTATTAGGTTGAGCTTGTAATCAGTGTTCAGTTTAATCAACAGTTTTGTGGTGTGATATTGAGCTCTAATTGATAGAAACTTGGAGATTTATCTCATACGGTTTCATTTAATGTTACTGATTCCTATCAGTAACATCTGTTTTAATATAAGAAATAGCGGCAACATTAAATGATAGTGAAAGGTCTCCTCGAGCCCATGTGTCTGATTTTTCAATTGGATCTTTTCCTGAATGGCCTTTAATCCGAACTATGTTAGTAATTTGTTTTGGAAATTTTATTCTAATTTAGTCAGTACGTCTGTCATGAATATTTGGATTTTGAATTGAATTGTATTACGTATACTTTGCCTGGGTAAATAGTTGTACCTGTTAATTTCACATGGCCATGGCCTTAAATAATGTTTGGTTACTAGAACACTTCCTATTTTGTATTGAGTTTCTGTCAATTATATATGCAACTTAAGGTACACATGCTGGTATAGGAGGATCAATACAATTCGGTCTGATGAATTATTTGCCACCTCTATTGGAATTTTTTTATTTGAAAACCACTTTCGAACATTAAACATTTATCTTTAGTTCTAAAAACATAGAATAATTTCAACACATCAGCACTTTGCTACATAGAGTATATATATTATTTTTTTTAAGAATGTGCGACAAGAAACCAAACATGTTGATACCCACCTAAGGAGGCAAAATGAAGAGGACTTCTGAAAGATACCAGGACCTAGAGCAGACTAAAAAACTAGACGGTTAGTAAATCAAAGATCAAAAGAACATACAAGAGCATGCAATAAATAAAAGATTCTCTTTATTTAAAATAGTATATGTAAATTATATAAAAATTGTGAATATGAGAAATCTAATAATTAATATTGCCATTCATTGTAAATAGAAATATTTTCTTTTCACCTATTTGTGTATCAATATTTCATTATTATTACTTTTTTTCGCTGTTTATCTGTTACATCTTGGTGATCAATGCTCAATTTTTCTGGAGAAAAAAAATTAAGTGAATAAAAATATATTAATAAGTAAATATTAAGAGAAATTTTTCACAGCACACTGATCCAGACCTGACAATCCAGAGAGAGAGCAGAGCCTGGAGTCCACAAGGGACGACTATGAGTATGAAGCATTCCAATCCCACGTGTAGATTGGTGTTAATTTTCACTAATAGGACATGAGAGTAGATCGCCGGATATGTATAAAAACCATTTACCTTAAAAACATTAGTACAACCCACTAATGTTTACTATTCCATTCATGGAAAATTCCAAATCCTCCCAAATTCTTGGAGCTAACCCTCTGAGGGATCAGCTAGAAATATTTGTTTAGTCTAAATTAAAATTTGTTTCAGTATGTAATTTGTAGACTTTAGTAAATTTTTAATTGTTTATGTTTATTCATAGAATAAATCTGGATTAATGATTTATAGGATTCAGTCCAGCTCTCCTTCCATCTCAAAAAATTGTAATTTCTGAATCTTTATTTTATAAAATAACATGGCTTTCTAAAAAATATGATTTAGATAATATTCTTCTTTTTTCTTCTGTAGTTGATATGCCATTTTGTCTTGATTGTTTACAAATTAGGATAACTTTCGATACAAAACTCATTTTGGGTAGTAGTTTTCACAAATGGTAAGGACTGTTATGTAACCAGTAATGTATACATTTTTTCTGATTCATGTCATTATTATCAATTAAACATTATTAAAACCACTTGGTTATTGAAGCTCTTCATTATCTCTGCATAAAACTAGATGATCAATTAATTTCAAAAGTCTTCAATTAAACATCTCTTTGCTACAGACATCTTTCCCCCCCCCCCCAACATACGCTTGTACACAGGTTTTTATGTGTCTTGATAGGACTGTATTTGTTTTGCTTGGTAAATCCATTTTGATATTTTAAAATGTTGAAAAACTGATATTTAAATTCACAAAATAAACTAATTTGTGCATTTTATTAATTGCATGATTTAACTAATTAAATTATAACTGGCCAATTTTAATCAAAATTTCATTTAATCTTTTATACTTAAACATAAATATTGTTCCTATATTTGCTAGTGATTTTGACAATAGCACCTAAATCGCCTAATGTCATTTATTGCTATCCAAAAGTTCAATTAGACAGGAAAATAACATAACTTATATTTTGGGTGGAGTGATAATTTAATCCAGCTATGGATATGACCAGAACATCTACAGGGAATATGAGAACAATAATATACCAAACTTACATAAACAGATGACTTGAATGAATAACAATTAGTAACCAATTATATTTACAATATAAGAGATACATTCCTTTTTCAGTTACAGTTTTTATATCTATAAGCATCAGTGATGGTAATTTTTATTATCAATTTGCTCCTGATGAAAGTTCAATATAATCAGAGATATGTGGGAATGATAAATGATTCATGATATATAAATGAATATATGACGGTACCATAGTCTGTGTTACCTGAAATATATGAGATACAAACGTTGTTGAGAATAAAGTATTATTTATAGATTGTGCAATAGTCATGAAGTTTTTAAACAAGCCAATGGTATTTTGAAAAGTACATTCTTGATAATAAGTAATACAAACATGAATCAAGCTGAATTCAGTTTTATTGCAATATTTTTACAACTTAATAACCATGCAATGAAAGTCTTTTTTTACCAGTGTTGTTACAGTGATTAATAAGATGTGATGATAACCAGAAAAATAATTAGACAAATTAGAATTTATTACTAAAAGTTATGACTGATAAATCAAATGAAATTATACAGCTAAATATCAATAAGCAGGGATAACTAAAACTAAAACTGGTCCAAAGAATCAGATATAATTAAATTATCAAAATTGTGGCTTACTGATCAAGACTATAAAAAACAAAAAACAAATTTAGTTCCATTAGGATCGTCTTAGATCAATTTATTTATAAGTTCACCTTATTTTATAATTCTTTTTTCATAAATCTTCAAATGAACAAACGAAAAAGTATGATTTGTCAAAGAAATGAAACATTAAATGAGAATAGTATTTGAGAAAGATATTTCGTAATTCTTCTTTTTTTCTTTTTCATATTCTGTATTACAAAAGGGAAACTTAAAATACCTTTACAATGGTAGATATAGAAACTAAGAAAACCTGAAGTTTGTTACGATGTAAGTGCTGTTATCTTGCGGCAAAATGCGGAACTAGCATTAGTTGAATAGTTATGTTTATGCTGCTACCTTGTGACAGAACGCGAAAGTAACTTATCACTATTTGTTTTGATTATTTTTTCTGTCTTAATTCTTTATCTGTTATTTGTTTAGTGTGAACAGAAATTGTATATAAGGCGTTCCCTAACGTCTGGAATGAAAACATTTCAATTTATGAGATTATTTTAAAATAAAAAAGTTTGGGCTTCGACACGTTATGATACTGGAACGAAGCGGTATTCATCGACTGGGAGGTTTGGCCGCCTCCTGTAATCCAGCTACTTGGAGGTCGGGAACTTGGGATGAGTTGAGGTCGGGAGTCACTGAGGCGAGGTGAGCCCACGTCGACCAGGCGTCCGCACTAAGCTGACCATCAACATGGTCGCTCTGTGGGAGCATGGGGCGACCAGGTTTGCTAAGGAGGGGCGTACCGGGCCAGGGGGGTAACCCAGCAGCTAAAAGTCCCCGTGGTCAGCAGTAGTGGGACTGCGCCCGTGAGTGGGACCCTCATCTCAGCCTGGCCAATAGACTCAGACTGGTTCCTTTTGCAAAAATAAACCTATAAATAAATTAAAAACAAAAAAAATCCTCTTGTGTTTCTTATATTTTTTAACTATACCTGTCCTAAAAAAAAATTGAATTGAATAAAAAACATTTACTAACACAAAACTAATTAAAAATTAAACAAAACGGCCGTTTCCCCTCATTTTCTTTTTTTCTGACTTACGGGTCATTCCGCCGTTACATACGAATGTGTCCCGAAGCGATTAGTACCTTCGTTGGAAACTATTACTTTCTCTCAACTTTGTTTATTTCAAAAAATGATTTATTGTTAATTTAATTTAATTATTAGTTTATGTAATTTGATCCTTTTAGTTCTAAAGTGTAAATTGGGACTATCAGTTTATAGTTAGACATGTTCATGATCTATTGTTTTTCCCAGTCCGAGAGAAACACGAAATGCATTGTTTTGTTTTTTCTATTGACATTAGTTATTTTTTTTATATGTTAACGTGATGAAAAATATTTACAAGTTGGGACGAGGGTCTCAGGGCGCTCGTAATCAGAATAGTACCTAAGCAAGATACTATCTTCTTAAAAGTGAAGTAGTTTTCTCATGGTTTTTGATTTGTTTTCATAGTTAAATTTAAATTCAAAACGTCAAAATTTATTTACCACATGTGTCCCATAACATGATTCGGTAACGTTAAATGCGAATAAATTCTTCATTGTTGCATTATTAACTTACTTTTTTTTCTAGTACGTCAGGTAATTTGAAATATATTGAATTTAATAATTGAAACTGAGGCTAATTGCTTACAACAAGAAGAATGACTTCTAATGCCAGTGTCCCAAAAGGTCAATCTATTTCCCTCGCATTTGTTGAAAAAGCCCCCCAAAGCATAACCAAGATTCATTCATCATATTTCAGTCTGGCAAAATTGCAGCGGCTTCCCAACAAACTGATGGTTATGGTTACCAAACTTACAATAAATTTTCTTAGTTAATTGTCTAAAGTTTGTGTCGAATCAAGTGTTCGAATCGTGTCATTCGTAGTTCTATTTATCCTTACGTTTTGATTTTTCAAATAAGGTAAGTTTGATTCTTGTTTTCTTTGCATTGAAGTATATGTTTCCCATTTAGTTCAGAGTTCCATTAGTTTTGAAGAACACATGAAATGAGTGTGGTGTTAATATTAAATCAAACTTAAAATTCTATTTCCCTCACTTTAGGTTTGAGGGAAATAGATTATAATAGAAAAACTGTAAGTGAAATAAGATTTAATAAAAAAATAAAAAAATATAGATATATATATTATAGTCGACTCTCCGCTGCACCCTTATGCATACCAATCTCATTTCTAACCCCTTATTCTCCTTCCCGCTCATTACTCTCGATTATTCATCTAATAAATTACCCATCTTTTTTATTTTTAAATTTAATTCTTATGTTTAGTTTAAATGCCCTCTTATTCTTTTCCTTTTCACTACTATTTATAGTCCAGTAAAAAGGTATTTTGAACCAGAAAGTTTATGGGTAATTGTTTTTTATGGCTTACTTTATATTTATTAGGGTGCTGAACACGAATATACTACTAGATCGTATATATGTAATTTATATTAAATGCCGTAAAACATCCACACGGGCCCACTGAACATGTCATAATTGGCAAATTTCCCCAAAATATATATATTTAGCATGCTAGCGTGGGTGGTTCACGGGATTTAATATAAATTACATATATATGATGTAAAAGAGAATTTAACCAGCTTTGAGATGAAAAAATGAAATTTTGAATCGAACAAACAGTTTCGGAGTTATAGCAAAAAATGTGACAAAAAAGCGTGGATTTCATAAAAGTACGGAATCTTTAGCGTTCTGTTATGTGTATTTCAAGGGATCCAATTACAACTTCATATATTAAGTCCAATAGTATACTTAACCATCTTTTAGATAAACATTTTTTTTTTTTAATCGAACTAGTAGTTTCGGAGTAATTGCGAAAAATGTGCTAAAAAAACGTGGATTTCATAAAAGTGCGGGATCTTTAGCGTTCTGGCAGGTGTATTTCAAGAGGCCCGATTAAAACTTCATACAAAGAGTCCAATAGTACATTTCATAATCTTTAAGATGAAAAAAAGGAATTTTGAATCGGACGTTTCGGAGTTATTGACAAGAAAGTACGACAAACATATTTTTGCGGAGAAGTGGAACTGGCCCCCAATTGGCCAAATTCCTTTTTGGATACCTTACGTCTGACAAGAAAAACACAAGGACATAAATTGTAGGTCATTTTGTCCTCTTTATTTTGTAATAGAAGAGTATTTTGCTTAAAATGATTACTTTGCAAGTTACAAGCGAAATAATGAAAATAAATTAAGGCTTTTTTACTTTTTCCTAATTTTTCTCATATTTGCCGATGGAAATTTTGTTGGAAAACTTCAGATTCGTGTTCAGCACCCCAAAAAATATAAAGTAAGCCATAAAAAAAAATTACATATAAACTTTCAACTTCAAGCCTTATTTTAAAACCATTTGACTGGACTACTACGTTTATATCCATTATACTATTTATGGCTCAATCTTTATCATTCCTTAATTGCTATGCACTATCTAATTGTTTTACTTTATGTATTTATTTATCATCTATAATATCAAATTTCAACTGTTATTCTTTATTTATGTATTTACACATTAAAATATCCACTTGTCTTGTGTTCGTTTATCCAAGCGCCTAAATATTGGAATCTTGTAACGGTTTCGAACAGCAAAAACGCTGTGGACGAACATGCTCCTTCCTTCTATACCATCATTTTGAATTTCTTCTCGTTTACATGTAGTTCTATTCTTCTTGATTCTCTCTCCATTTTATGCAGAGCTTCCTTCAACCACCCCAAAGAGCGGATTGCGATTACCACGTCATCCGCGTACGCTAATATCTGAATGAGGTTGTTAAAAAAGGTGGTTCTGGTGTCGAACCCCACCCTCCTTACTTCTGCACGTAGCACTAAAGTACGGTAGCATAGCTTAACACCATGCGTAGACAAATGGTGCTAGTTTGTCTTAAAATATTATTGCTGAACTCAATTACTGAAGGGTGATCCTCATCTTGTAGTTTCCTAGCAACGGTTCTTCTTCTTCTGAGGGCATGTTGGATATAGTAGCCGCCCACTGTGCAGCCTACCCAATAGTGGAAACTGTACCCTCAAACTCTTCACGCACTCAACACCTCACAGCCAAGACTATGATGATCATCACGAAAACCTTTACACCCTCCTTATTATCTTCTTTCATATGCTGAGGTCTTCCACAGTCTTAACTTGGAGACTTTTTGGAAGTTCAGCTCAGCCTTATTTTTTAAATACAAATATTACCTTCACAGCTTAATGTGACCTTGACTTAGCTCGAATGAAGGATTATTGTCGTTGCATCATCTACTAATAGTTTTAGAAATATAGTTTTAGTACATTATTATTAAAATTACATTTTTTTATAATTACCCTGAATCTACTTAAATGCACCCTGCCTAACGTTATACACTTTGTAAATCGGTAAATAACGGACACGAAAATATACTCCACTTTCTAGATTCTAATTTCAAGTATATTCTTCTAAGATATAAGTTTAGTGCATTTTAATCTAGGTTTTCTGATTGGTACTTTATCCAATGACTCACAGTGTTATCAACGATTTAGAAATCTGGTTCCTTCTAATCATTTTAGCTTCTTTCTTTCTTTAGATCTATTAGAAGTTGTTAATGTTACTTCCATTGTTAAAATATTAAAGATATATATTATTTATATGGATATTTATTAATGTGTAATTATTTGTTATTTTTCTGACATAACATTTCTTGGCTTTATCGAAAACCCATAACATTGTATTTATCGTATTACAACAACTGCGAATTAGTTGTAATTTAACTAAAAGGGCGGTATTGCAATATCTGTCCATAATGCTGGATAATTTTCTAGTTTTTCTAGTATGTGCAAAAAAATAACTAATATACGAACAAGGAAAGATACAAAAAATGGTTATATGTATTTTTTTTTATTTTAAAAACTTTTATTTTCACCTGTAATAAAATATTACAATCAACAAATATAATATAATACAACAATAGTCATAGGATCGGTGGGCACGAAGAAGTGGTGCCTAGTCCTGACATTAAGCAAAGTGAAAGTGTTACTCAAGGAGATCTCTCATCCAGCTCCTCTTCAGCATTCGCTGAGCCACATTTTTGTTCAATCAATGAGTGCTGAAAAGATAAGTGTAGAGTGAGAGAGAAAGAGAGAGAGAGAGTGAGAGGCGGGATTCCCTCCCATGGGCCCGTTCCCACTGTTCTTGACCACAGTAAAGTTCCAAGTAGAGCTCTTATATATTTTTTAAAGTATTAGAATCTGTTGTCATTTGTCGGTTTCATTCACCAAAAAGTACACTTGAAAATGATCAAAGATTATTTTCTAAGTCAAATAATTGGAGCTAGGTTGAGAAATGATTTGTTTCCTTACCATAACACGTTTTCGTTGAGAGTAAGGAGCAAGTTCTGATGATAGTTTAAAAAAATTATTACACTTTTTTGCTATTCATATTCCTTTTTAATACTCTCCAATAGTGAATGGAGCTGATGATGGAGCCAAATAGATTGGAAATGTACGTCATGTACTTCGAAACATTAATGGTTTTTTTTTTTTTTTTGTAAACGATACGGAAAATCTGTTTTTTTTTTAATATATCTACATATATATTTGTGGTTTGAAGGAGCCAACTGCTTATCACCTCAATATGTTTAATAAAACTTGTGGGGCGTAACGTAACATTGTGTGATTTATTATTAAATATGGAATAATAATGAATCATTATTATCATTTATTATTTATAAAGTGTGAAATTATAGCTAACAAAAATACATACTTTTTTTTACACAATGTTAATGGAACTATAATGTTATATATCTATAGATATATATCAATTTTAATAGTGGTATCGTTAGAAAAGATTGTAAATTATGGTACATAATAAACTTTAATGTTTGGGAATTGCATTAAGTGAATAACTCTATAATTAAATACATTACTTATTATACATATTTTTTTTTTCATTTCCTTTTTTTTTTTTTTTTTTTTAGACAATAAAAATAATTGTGGGAATGTCCATGGTCTCTCAAAGATAGTTAACTCAGAGAACTAGGTGCAGTGGTAATAATTCCAATGGCAGTAGTTGTATGGATATGTTATTTTGTTTTTTGTTCTACTAATCTGTATATTTTTTAAAAATTTGTTACTGGTATTTTTAGACAAAAAATACATTATATTAATTCTTGTAGAGGGAAAAACTTGTAATGAGTTTTTGTTTAGAAACTGGTTGGTATATAAGGTAACAAGCTTCACTATTCGAAATAGTTGTTACAGTAAGAATATTTGGGAATATAGATTTTTGTATTACTTCTTTTCTTTTTTTTTTTTTATGGTTGCTATAAAACATTTTACAATTATACAGTTATTATTTCCCACAGTTCAGTCACCTCTTCAAAATAATTACGAAAAAATAAGTGTAATTATTTTGAAAGAAAATTAATCATAGTCCATCATAAATCATTTTAACTCCGTTCCAATCCCAACAATGCAATATGCTCCAAAAAATCCTATATTCTTACAACAATACAAACAGGGATATATACGTCATTGCAAAAATTTCCAAGCGGAATAATTCAAAAATCAAAAGTATAAAAAGTAATAATCGTTACAACGATTTGGCATCCTCGTGGTATCTTTTCGTCAATTTCGTTGATTAAGCAGAGGTAATCCTTGCATTCGTAATGACTTTAGAAAAAATATATTGACCTATGAAGTTTTACAGGTATGTATTAAGAAATAATTTGTAATTAAAGTAGCATTGAGTATTTATGTTTTTTATTAATGTTTGGACTTTGGTGATTACTGTGAGCATCTAGAGCGATGATAAAAGGAAACGAATTCAAAAACATGTTTTTATCGGACGGAGATGTATTCTGTATCACCAGATGAATATGCAAATGCGAATACGAACGTAGAGAACCCAGAGTAAGTGGATCATGAAAAGGAAAAAAAAAATGTTCAAATATGACTACTCTATCTTAAGCAGCCACAAGATTCAACGGCTTTGGAATTAATAAATCAACGTAAATGGAAAGCCTAATATTTAAACTACCATGGCAAAAAAAAAAATTATGAAGACTTATTTAATATATTTTACCTTTTTCACGGCACCAGAGGTTAGAGAAGGAAATTATTATGCGCTAGTATCTAGCTTCGTGGGTTTTGGGGTAAAGGGGAGAAAAATGTTTTTGTAAAGGTAAGACTAAGTTGATTGGCATATTTTTGCCACCTCTGTCGGAGGTATTTCTGACACTTAGGTTGAAAAAAAGAAATTTCATGTCTGTGTCAGCTTGTTAAGTACGGGATTTGGCGAGTGTCGAATGCAGCCGAAGAACTCGACAAGTCTACGAGACACACAGTCTGTCACCTTTGGAAAGTCTAGGGTTGTGTGTAGTTTGTCAGTTCTTACCCTCTTTAATATAGTGAACTATCCTTCTCAGTACCCTGTTATGAAACTGCTGGAACATCGGAGGTCCATAAAGAATAGCTGGTCTAAGAACATACTTGTATAACATTGATTTCAGACGGAGTGGTAAGCTTGGTGATATCATCGGTGATTTGGTCTGTAAGACTTTGCCTCCACTGTCTTGAACTTACGATAGCCTGATTTTGTGAGATGTTGCTAGTGAGAGATATACACACCATACTGCCCCCTAGCCTTTTCGTATTTATAGCTTCCTTGAGTGAGCGTTTATTCTTCTGGAAAGAATAAATATTGCAGCCAGTCTTTTTCGGATTAACTGAAATATTCCATCCTTCCAAATTTTTAGGTTATTTCATCGAACACCGTCTCGGCCTATCGTAGAACCTTTTAATTAAATTTAATGAGCAACTGTAGGTAGGAATGACATCGGCAAAAGCTGCCACAGTCGTTTTTTTTGTATCTCGCTCCTTCAGTTCCAACCGTATACACTGAGATAACCAAAGCAGAAATTTTATCTATATAATAACCTTACTATATTCTGTTTATGGGCGGTTATAAGCAAATTAGTAATTTCTGAGATAATAGTGAAATGAAATGAACAATAAACTTTATTCTGGGACTCACTGTCCCCTATGAATAATAATGCACAATTACTAATACAATTGTCTGGCCGTATTGCTTACAACTTAAATCCTTCAGTAATTACAATATATATTGTCAACAGGAAAAAATCATATAAGAAAATATAAAACTATTCTGAACATTCATTTAAATGTTTATATATTTGCGAAAGATTGATTGTCTTAAATGTTTAAAAATAAACTATTTTTAAATGAAGTAAGGGAATAGGAGCATATTCATCAAAATCACAAAAACATAAGTCCAACAACATCCTATTTAAGCCCGTCATTCATTTGTTACTGATACAAGTCAAGTAGCCCAAACGAAGATTTTTTTTTTTCGTCAACTAACGATGATGAAGTGACTATAATATCAACAATTCAAATAATTCTAAGAAGAGAGCTTGAAAATATTTCTGAAATAAGTGATTTGAGTGAAATGATTCACTTGTAAAATAGGTGGCCGAGCCTCTGAGATTAAATTTTTATTTAATTATTTTTTAAATTTTATAAATTTATGGATATTATTATATTTTTCATTTAAGACCAATAAGCTATCGGTAAGATAACTTGATTTAATAACAAGAACAATTAATTAGAGTAATATGAAATAAGGAAATAAATAACAGATCAAAATAAAATAAAAAATGTAATGATGTTATAATAGAATAAGAATGATATTATAAAATAAAAATCAACCTCAAACTGCAAAGTGTTGCCAAATTATGATGATTATGATGAACACTTAGCTTTTCTAGTTACTATTTTTTTATATTTGAATTTTTATTTAAAAGTGACTTCATACTGTGTTAGCCTTAGAGGTGGAAAGAAGCATGCATATATATGTATTAAATTAGGAAATAGGAGTTATTAATAGAAAGCACAAGCTTTCCATTAAATATGATTTATAATAGTTTCATTAGAGTTATCACAGGAGATACATTTAAAAGATTAATTTTTGAACAGATTAAAGAAATCTGTTTTCACGACATGAAGATGATTTAGTGCCATATAATAATTTTAACGCTTAAACGATAGGGGTGACCTTAAAAGACGAGGACATCTGTTTTTTTTTTTTGTTTTTTTCTTCTCATCCTCTATATAATTGTTATAGATGACACCTGTTTTTATTGGAATATAGAATTTGTAAGGTTAGTTCACCTGATTGGATTGGGTTGTTGTACTCTGGAGTTGAGGGCCTCCATACATTGTCTATGTATCATACCAATTTTGTCAACAAACGTTCAGGGTTAGTAATGCAATAAAAAAGGACATTGTTAGCTTTAGTTTTATTTATAAGAATCAAAACATGACTTAAGTGGGCTCCAACATCTGAAATTTACTTTTTAGGATGATCTTAAAGTGTATTTCTCAATATAGAAAAACAGACATTCTATCTTTCTTGTTCCGATTTTCACCTCAAAAAGATTATTTTTTCGAACCAGAACTCTGCAGAAGCTTGGAAACAAAAAACTTGAAAAGACTTAATAAATCCGTTTTCCAATGCCCGTCTATTTTTCAATAGAGTGGTATAACCCAGGCTAGTGGTATTTTTAATCTGTCCACAATAATGTATGACATATCTTAACTCTGGGTCAGTTTGACTCAACCTTACGGTTCATGTGAATTTTTTTTATGGTTTGGTATAATAGTATTTATTTCCCTCTGTAGTTTTTAGATTCGCTGAGGATTGATTTATCACATATTTATAAAACATATTTATCACTGAATATGTTTTCAAATAGCTAGGTAATGCCTTGTCCGCTTCCCTCTTTACCTGACCTAAGATAAGGTAATTAAAAAGCTTGATATCTCAGGAAGTTTTTTGAACTCATCTGCCAGATTATGTGCTTATGCAGAAGGTATTTGCCTGATATCGTGAAATGTTCTATCATTCAAAGAGTATGCTGAATGAAGAAAATAAAAAAGTGGTCCTCAGGAAAACGAAAGCAAAACTAAATACATGAACATTGGCTTAGACCAAGGAAATACTACTCGAATCGATCGGATGACTCGACTCGATATTGATCATGTTCAAAAATAAAGAGCCAAAATCAAATTGAAGGACTACGTGAGTGACATATCTGTTACAAGAAAATTTAGAATTGTGAAATTATTTAGGATAACGACCTTTGCTCTTAAAACATCCAAAGACCCCGTCTTTCAAAATTGTAACCTACCGCAATAGTATAACTGAAAAAAATATTCTTTTGGGAATCTTTGATTCGATGTTTGAAACACTTGAGCAATCGGAAGTAGCTGAAGACAAATGTTATTACTTAAAATTAGTAAAAATTATTAATTAATTCATTATAAACACTCTTGATTTATATTTAATTAGTTGCATTCCATAATCTGTATAATTTAGAGCCGAAATTGAAAATCAGTTACCATTGGCTTTTGTTTCGCCATCAAGCCTTAACATTCTATGATTATAATATTATTTATTTTTATATATTATTAATATTATTTATTTATTACGCAAATTTGTTCAAAATAAAAATCTTTTCAGACTTACAAGATTATTTCAGCATTTGTGTTGGACGTATTTTTGGCATGAACTTTAACTTAATTTTTTTGTCTTTTAAATCTCTTCTAACATTTCAGCATTATATAAAACTAAAAGAAAAATTTCTGAAGAACAATCGACTGCGGTTCAATTTATTTCATATTTTTTATTCAATAATGTAAATAACTTTAGAATATTCTTTTAAGATTTAGAGTATTCCGAAAGTTAGTCCGTTGAGGTGAAAAGTTGAATTCATATAAAAGTAAGTGTTTGGCTATTAAAAAAAAAAAAATTATAAATATAGAAATGAATTTTACAATCGAATATTTAACATTGGAAAAAAATATATACACTGTTTATTAAGGATTTGTCATGTCTATCTCACATGCTGCAAGTTTTTTATTTTCTTCTTAAACCGTACCCTTGACAGTACAACAAAAAAGGGTTTACAGCTTTTTTTTGATATAGCAAATGCTAATATTATTCATGAAGGAATACGTCCGTGCGTTTCTATTTTAATACCTTCACTGAATACTTATACTTCCTAATTTATATTATACAAGGTCAACTTTACATCGGAGGGTAAAAAATAAAATTAAAAAAAATTATATGTGTCGTAAAGGTGGGGAGAGAGTGGGGTGCCGAACTTCCTAGCTGTTGTCTACCCAGTATCTTCACGACCATAGAACTCGTCGGGCTTAGACGGCACAAGGTATCATAAATACGTTAAGGGATTTATTATTTCATTTAAATTATATATTTCATATGTAAATATTTTGCATTAGGTACGATTAAAAAACACGTCTTTAGAATAATCCAAATCTGTGTTAAAAAATTCATAAATTATAATTCTAGTTAAAATTTTTAGATAAAGATAATATAAACGTTAGACATTTGAAAATTGATTTGTTCCCTATCGCTTAAATTTTTTTTTTCATTTATATTAATAAATATATTAAATATATTATAATTTTTTTTTTATATTATATTTACAATTACGAATATAATTAATTAAATGACTAAAACCTAAAGAGTAACAACCCATTAAAAGTTTGCAGATCATAATTTATTATTATAAGAATATTCTTTTTATCTATGTATATAAAAATGAATGTGTGTATGTTTGTACTCGATAGATTCAAAAACCGTACATCCAATCGCCGTGAAAATTTGGGAAATTATTAGTTATATCCCCGGGAAGGTTTGTGAAAAAAAATTTTAAAATCAGAGTTGGGGTTCTAGGTGTATGTAAATATCAAAATAACATTTATTTTTTATAAATACTACTTCAGTGCAGGTGTTTGCGAACAATTAACAATAAAACATATGTTATAAATTAATCTATATATATACTATTATATAAAAGGACAAGCCATTTTTCGTTGGTTATAACGGTACAATGTTATATCGAGCTGGAAATTGATAATAAAATTGGCTTGATTCAAATAAATTGTTATAAAAAAAGCTATAAATATTTAGTGTGACGTGTGGATCCTAGGGATATTTAATAATCGAATGATATGTGATTAGCGGCATTCTACACCAGAGTTTGCTATGGTAAAATTATAAAAAACCCTCTGTACCAAATTTTAACTACAAAATCTTCATAATTCTAGGAAGATTTTAAATAGTATAGTTTACTATAATAATAATTTAAATTCACAGTGTCAAGTGGCAGAAGTTTGTCACTCTGTCATTAACTTTTATAGTTAGATAGAAATTAAAATCCAACCAAATGAAATCAATAAAATTATTTTTGCCGCACTAAACATTATTGCCTTATCAAAATACCGATTATTTTTTGATATTGTGTTTAAAAAATGGGCGACCTTACCATAGCTTTTGATGAAGGTTTTAAGAAGACTAATATTTCAATGATTTCAAATTCATTTTAATGTTTCAGGTTTATTTAATAAATTGTGTCATTGGTTGTGTGAAAGAGCAGTAATATTAAGAAAATATTAACATTATTATGGAAAAAGTAAATTGTGATATAGAGAATATCTCTATTGATAGGGTTGTAAGTACCGATGATGCAGTCCATTATCCGCCAGAGTTTCTTCCTAAAACGTCTCTCTCCATCTAAATTACCAACTCATAGATTAGATTTAAAGATTGAATATCCAATAATGCTTTTGAGTAAATCATTGCAATAATACCGGGTTACAGCTTTGAGTGAAAATATCTAGAAATATTGTGAGAAAATAATTTTCAACTGCATTATAAGATTTTTATTGTTAAAAAATAAAACTTCTATTATTAGTTAAACCTATCTTAAGTTCGTTACATATAACAGCGGGAAAATATATTTTAGGAAAGTAAAGCAGTACGTTTTTGTGATTTTATTTTTAGTTATTTATTTCATATTTTAAAAGATGTTAATTTTAACGTTAGGAAATGAAAACCGAAACAAATATAATTTTTTAAATAATATTTTTAACATTTAGTTCAAAGGGCTCTTGTTTTTTGAAGAGGGAAAGTTGAATTGGGGGTACGTATCGATATATCAGTATATCGTAAGAAAAAACATCGATATGAAAATATCGGATTATTGCAAGAAAAATATAGATATATCAAAACGGTACAGGGTGACTTTATACTTCATCCATACTCCAGATGTTATGGCTCTAAAGGATTGGCATTTGATTTTACGAAGTCCCTGAGAACTTCACTTTACTACAGTTCGGCAGGAACAACGGCTCAGGAGTGTTTTTGGCGAAGAGGTAAATCCACAAACTGTGAGGCAAAGGCTGATAGTTTATGGTTTAAGAGTCAGAAGATTAGCTCGGGCGTCCGAAATAATTTAACAGTACCGAAAATGTTTGGAATTTGCCAGTCTGGATAAGGCGTGGAGAGAAAGATTTGCTCAAGCCACTTTCAAGTCACTTTACAACATAATATTTGGCTCAGTTATGGCATGGACTGACATTTCATTTAATGGAGCTGTACATTTTAGAGGGATGCGATTTGAATGCTGATTCATACCTAATAGACATACTCTAGGTCTAAGTTGTCCCATCTGCACCATTTTATGGGAATAACTTCATTTTGATGCCCGATCATACAAGACATCACGTGGCTAGGTGTGTCAGAGATTAGATATAGAAAGTTAGAATCGAAGTTATGGACTGGTCTGCTTGAAACCCTGAGATGAATCCAATTGAACACGCCTGGGAAGAACGAGAGATACTGTTCCTAAGACCTTCAAATACCTCATTACCACTTTAAGAGAATAATTAGAGAATATTGGCTATGTCATCAGAAATTTAATCTTAGAGCAGAAAAAGGTGGCTAGAAGCAAGACCTTGGCTGCTAGTGGGGGATACACAGGCTACTGATAAATTTATAGTTAGTTTAAAAAAAAAAAAATCAAGAAATTTTAGACTTCTTAATTTTTATAAGTTGTTTATTTTCTCAATACAAACATTAATTAATTTATTTATTGTTCAAAATGGTGGTGACGGCTTTTGCCTGCTTGCAACTGGGCATTTCTGAGGTAGCCTGCACATCTGCAAGCTCAGCATATCAGCATTCATGTCACACATACAACATACATCTTTGGTAGTCTTAGTTCTCTATCCCAGTACTTAGAATTTTGTAGCTTTTATTAAATAATGATTTGTTTAAAGAGTTTAAGCATTTGAGGCGTGAAGATGCAAAGGGAGTAAATCCACTTTTTATCATTTTTAATTTTTTTAATTAGCGTCCTCATTAAGGGGGTAAATCGTCCACCCTTAAAAGTTTGGGTTGAGCGTATGTGTATGTGTAAGTGTGTTTCGAAGTCATCATGAGTTCAAACTTTGAAGGGTGGACGATTTACCACCTTAATGAGGACCCTAATTAAAAATGATAAAAAGAGGATTTACTCCCTTTTGCATCTCCACGCCTCATCTAATTAAACTTATGACTTGTAGGGAAACTGCCCATTAGTATCGATCTAATAGTCCAGTAAAATAAGGCTCCAAAAGTCCGTTTTCAAGAAAAAACTGCCGAACTTTTATTCTCAAAGAATCTTTACGGGTACTGAATCCGAGTCTGAAGTTGGCTACCACAGCAGACATCGGCTTCATACCCAAAATCGCAAAAACCGCATAAAATGCCGGTTAGTTTCGGTTTTTTTACCTATAATAGGAAAAAGCTTTTTACGAAGAAAGTCTTTAAATTTTAATTGTAGCAGGAATTATTACCAACGAAATGAAAAAATCTACTCCAAAATCCGACCATTTACCGCAAAGATATCGTCTTGGGAAATACCTGTACGCATGTAACTGATTCATTCACAAATTTCCAGGAATCTCATTGACTATTGCATTTTTAAATACAAGACCTTGATTGCTCTGACCTTGATTGATACTAAAATCGAGACTTTTGATTATAAATACAATTGATGTAGTTTGGAGAGCAAAATTTAAGAAAATTGATTATGTTTTAAAAAAACACGCTCTAATAGCAACTCGAACAAAAAAATAAAACATAATTTTCATTCTGCGTATATTAGTTTTCGTTACTGCAATATAAAGCCAGTCAGTTACGATTAAATGATTTGAAAAAAAAAAATATAGTAAAACTTAATTTATTAACAAAATAATTCAATTTATAGTAAAAAAGCTTGAGGTGCAAGATATTAAATGTTACAAGAAACTGAATAGTTTCCTAGGGAGTAGAATCCAAAAAGTATAAAATTACAATGGTGTTGGCCCGTCTGTAAAAAAATTTTGTTGTACCCCGCGATTTTTATTATAAATTCAATAATTTTCTTCATAACTTAGGTTTTTTATTTTAAAATTGTATATGTAATTTTAGTTTTGTTATTTTTCCGCTTATAACTCTTTCCCGTTATAACGAAGTTATATATATATATATATATATATATATATATATATATATATATATATATATAGAGAGAGAGAGAGAGAGAGAGAGTGAGAGAGAATAATACTCACATCCCCGTAGGGGCTTCGCCTGCTCTCATAAATAAAAAAGCTAGATAATTTTAAATAATTGAAGTTTTGTTTTGATAGTAATGAAAATCTGGTAGTGAATTATTTCCTCAATGGTTTTTTCAAGTATAGCATACTCTGCTATAATATTTGTAGATGAAATCGCAGCTCCTTTGCACAACAAATGGTACGGTTTATTTAATAAACCCATTACATTATAATAAATTTCAGAAATCATTTCAGTGAACAATGTCACTAACCTATCTACTTAACTTACATTTATGTTGCAATTTTCATTGTCTTCTGTTCCATCTGCAATTTATAGCAAATGAATAGAAAATTCAGGGTCACTTCCTGTAAGCTGTGATCTCATGTTTTTATCTAAATTTAAGATGTTCAATGATGTTCCTAATACATGAAAAGTTTAAACATTCTTTTATTATATCGTCTCTAGTAGAACTAATTAGAATCGCGGGTAAAGCCTGCCGAAAATCTCGGAAAAAATTTATTTTTTGACCTACGATCGTGTAGAGATCGATCAACTGCTTCAATGAAAGACCTATGACTCATTATTAATTAAAATTATTTTAATTTTATTATCAATTTTTAAGCTCTAGATAACATCGTATCTTTGTAACCTCTCGTGCAGAATGGCGCTCGTCGCCTATCGGTCAATTTTCAGACTTCTCTGCTATCCACACATTGTCAGTTTAATAACAAATCAATTGAAAACCAGACTTTATTTTTATAATTCCTGGAACTATAAAGGTAGAGTATATAAAATTAGGTACATATTGGTTCAGTAGTTTCCGTGGTTAGAGATCACAAACGAAAACTTGTTTGTCGTTTTATATAGTAGTATAAATTTCAATTATGATAGGGAATTTCAGATGTTGGCATCCTCATATTAATACGTATAATGTTTTTTCACATTGACGTAAGGAAATCGACCTGTTTTATAATGGCGATTGACAACAAGAAAGCCAAATTATTCATTCTTTTATTTTTTCCTAGGAAAGATAAATGCTAAAAATGGCTTTATTAGTTATTTATTCAACAAAAAAGCCGGTCACCCGGAGTTGGACAGAAATATTTAATGTAACAAAGGCAAACAATATATCTATAAAATATTTCGTACCGAAAGTATGAATAGGTCTATCTATTAGTTAGCTATAAATATTTAGTATATATTGACAGTGAGAAGAATCAAAGCAGAAAATATTAAACAGAAACTCTTTTAACCGACATTCAATCGGAAAGAGCTTGACTTGGTGATAAAACTTTAAATTTTATTTAGCTCTTTTATAAACATCTAGAACATTCCAAATAGAATCTTATTATGCCCATAGAACCTTAATCTTCTTATTCTTATGTCCGTTTCCAAATCATTTATTTATTTGTATATTTCCTTATTAGGTTTCAACCTGATAGTCTTCTTTGGGCTGTAAATTATTTTTGTTCTTTCTATCCCTAACATTTTCCTTAGGCTGAGGAGGGAAGCGGCTTTCATTCCGTACAGTATCACCGGTTTGACAACCGTATTTTAATGTCCTATCTTTATCACTTGAGGTACGCATGATGATATAGAAGGATCAATCCTAATCCTATCTTTATGTTTATTGACAGGCTTTTAAAATATCTTTATAATTAAACTACTCAAAATATTAGTATTGTTTTTAATTCAAGTTTTCACCTGAACAGATGAAATTTCCTCACTTGTTTAGGCTTAAATCTCCATATTTGGATGTTCTGTCATGCTTGTGACTTCTCTTTTGTATCGGCTGTGCAGAAATGTTACACTATCTAGACTACTATCAATGTTTATTTTAGCTAGTCATTGCAATTAGGATTTCCCTCTTATCGAATCCATTAAAAGATAACGCTGCAAAAAGGTAAGTTTCTTGATACTAGCTGGTCTCACTTAAAAATCAGAATTTTATAAACTACACACACTGGGGCCTTAAATAGAGCGATCGCCTTCAAAACTCCAAAAGCCGGTTTTTTCGTTTTATAAATGTATTTTAAATAACAAAATGAAGAATAAAGTTGTGATTGTATTTAAAAAGCCATAATTTTCAATAATAATAAGTTTTAATTTAATCAAATGAATTACTTTTAATTATGTACTTATATTATATATTTAATTTAAAACTTTCTTTGATAGAATTATCCTAACGATAAACAAAATTTGTACAAATACTCATTGAACAACTGAATAATAACTAAAAAGTAATAAAATTTATATAATATATACCTATAGTTTAAAAATAATAAAATTTTGTAGGTATACATATTTTGCACAATATCTCGTACACATAAAACAATCAACTATAAGCAATAAGCATTTAATATATTTTAAGTATCAAATATATTTTTAGGGTTATAATTAATGTATAACTATGTAATATTTTTTACATAATTTCTGTAAATCTGTTATTTAATATTCACGTAAATTATGAAAAATCATTTCAAATTTTAATATTGAATCAATTTTAGTTTTACTTAAAAATATTATTATGGTTCTAATCAGAACTATCCGAATCTGTAATATGAAGCCAGATGTAATTTGACATGTAATGCCTAAGCTAGATAGCCCAAGTCTATTGTTAAATGTAACAAACATCGGGATCTAATTACTTCGTTTTTTATGTTGGTATATTTCTGAGGTTAGTTATCAGTAGATTGGAAGATATTAGCAGCCAATTAAAACGTCCGTAATATTATTATACCACCTAACATCTTCAGAACTAAACTTCATTTTCAGTAAGGTATTAGAGATAATAGAAATTAGTACCTCAAAAAGTAGTATTCTTCAACACAATCTTCAATCAGAAGCTAATAGCAAAATTGAGGTCTATGTTCATTATCATTGAGTTTTAAACATTGTATTGAAACTCTAATAAAATAAATCCTAAATAATAATAATAATAAATAAATAAATGTAATAACATAAGATCCTCTGATCTGGTGTCGCGTTATTGACAGTTTTCATTTATTTTCTATTAAACAATAATTTATTTCTTTGCTTTTTATTCCAATAAAGAGTTTATAATGTTTAAAATGCACATTTCCATTAAGGGATTGTTTTAATGTTTTATTTACACAAGTAACTGATTTGTATGCCAAATGAGAATACCATGTTTTTTCGGTTCCCTAAGTAAATTTCTCCATGAAATCGAAACAAAATCATTACGTTTAACATATCTTTCGAAAGCTTATTAAATTTGCACGTTTTTGTGAGATTTGCAGTTTTGTGGATAGTTTTTTCGAAAAACGGTGAGCGTTGAAGTAATATAAGACATTGTGACTTCCCCAAATAAGGTGAAGATCAAGCTGTTCTTTAGATACCAAGTTTGTAAAATTCAAGGTTACATGTAATCTGCTATTATAGAGAATTTAATGCTAAATCCTTTAATGCTTTCCTCAAAAAAGTCTTTGATTTATCGTATATCTGCAACGGATTGGAATAAAAAGGTGAGGTCTGCGGCATTTTACTATATTTTTGATCTAGTTTTACCCAACTTTTTTGTTACACTAAGAGATACTCACCCTGTATATATACACACACACACATACAAGCTTCCCCCGTCGCGGCTTCGACCGCACTTATAAGGAAAGAACTTTGATAATTTTAACTAATAGTCTAAGTTTTATTTGTTTATTAATAGAAAGCTTGTATTGTACGGTCTTAAATATTTTTTTTAAATTTTACTTGCACTGATTAGATGTTTGAAGACAACAAAGCATAATTGGATCAATTTCTTAAGAATAATGTATGAGTTGATAATCCATAAGGACAGAAACTATTAAGTAACTTATGGATAATGGACTCCATTATCAGTGCTTACAACTAAAGACCTATGAATCATAATATCACAATATCAAAAAGCAAAGCATCCACATTTTGATTTGCTGGTAATTTTTATTCGGTAGAAACTATTTTATTTTATTTTAAGTCATTGTAGGAAACCGTTCATGCCACTCATCATTGTACATTTAAATTTTTTTCAATGTAAATTTTATAATTGCCAAACCTTTCTTGAACTAAGAATGTGATATAGTTAAAGTTTGGTAAAGATTGGATCAGCAGTTTTACCATTGTAAATTCGATAGCGAATGGTGCTAACCCCATATCGGTCGATTTTCAAAAATTACCTATTTAAACCGTTTTTAATATTTTAATTCTATATAAGCAAATTTTAATAACGATTTCAAGCTTTATATAACGACGTAGCTAAACCTTCTAGGAACACTGAAGATGTTCTGGTTAAAATTTGGAACAGATTGGTTCCGTGGTTTTCATCTTTAGTGATCACAAACGAAAAATGGCTTGTCCTTTTATATATTAGTATAGATAATGAATGACCACTACCTCATTGTATAGCAATCTCAAGTTAGTAAAAAGGACTATTATCATGTTTTCCTGTGTCTCTTAATTTGGTTACTTACACCATAGGTTTCAAAGATTAAAAAGGGGGGGGTTGTAGTATTTTTTATTTCAAGACTCACTAACCAATTATCACTTATATTTATTTCCTCTCATTAACCTAGGGTAACAGAACGAAATGAGGCTAACACCGCTGGAAACCATGGTAAAGATGCCATCAGGAGGCAATGACGACAGTCGTCCATTCTTCGTGATCCATCCTATCGAAGGAGTCGTCACAGAACTGGAAGACTTGTCATCCCTGTTGCCTTTTAAAGTCTACGGTTTCCAGTGCACCACCAGCGTTCCGGATGACTCAATAGAAACTATGGCTTTAACGTATCTTAAGGTAAAACATTTTTTTTTTTTTTTTACCCTATGTTAAAATTGCAGGACTTTCAAATTCAATTGTTTTGTACATTTGTTTATATTAATTTATTAAAATATATTACTAGTAAATTAAAACTCATCAGCAATCATATATATGTGTCTGTATATGTATTTAATTATACGTAGGACTCTAGGACCATGAAAAACATAAGACGTCTACAGACTTAGTAGTCGAAACTAACTCAGACAGTCAACATCATGGATCATAGATATACGCAAGCAACATAAAATATTGGAAATCATGAACACCAACATTTTTTACCGTGATGTCTACAGAAATAGATCGACAAATGGAATATACTGCCAGAGCGAACCGTCACAAAATGTAGACCTAAAGAAGCGTTCGCCAAAAGAATTCAATCATACTGAAAACATTGTAAAAACATTTTTAAAAAAATTAAGGAAAAATCTTATCTTAGACAGAAGGAAACAAAGCAAGGAAACATGGTACTTTTGTTTTTAAATTATCCTTTTAATTTTGAAATATAATGAAACGTAATAAGTTTATAGGCTATTAAATGGTAATGAATGGCTGAGGCTAATAATGAAGGTACACTGACAGAACTGACTTCCTACGAAGGATAATCATTGTTTAATAGAAGAATGAATATCTTTCATCCTTCCCACTATAACTAGGTCCTATTCATCGAAAGTCCCACATAGTTGAATATCATTAATGATAAATTAAAGCAATCTCTATAATAATGAGATCATAAAAACTCTTCAGAAAGAAAAAAGGGCTTTTGAATATATATAAGTTACATATTTTCACTCTTCACCGTAGATCCACCAAATAATATCTTGGCCTCCACCAGGACATTTTTTTTTTTTAAATAACTTTTATTGAGAAAGTATTACAGTCTGCCCCATAAAGGGCAATAAGTATTATGGGTGGCTTTATGGTGCAAATGATATGGGCTAACACCAAAGGTTCTATAATAAAAAATAAAAAAATAATAAATAAAAATAAAAAATAAAAAAAAAAATAAAAAAAAAAAAAAAAAAAAATAAATAAATAAAAAAATAATTTAATCAGAGGGAAAATTTTATGGTTTACTGATAAAACAGTTATATGTTTATTTAATGATATTTCTGAAAGTTTGTTTTTGGAAGAGATGGAAAGTTTGTGTGTTGGAGATTTTAGGGGATGGGATACGGTAAACAACATTTGATTGTTTATTCTGTGATTTAAGGCCTAGACGTAGGTTAGGGAAGGTTGAGCGAAGAGACTTTTGAATGTTATCAGAGAGGAAGGGGATATAAGGTAGGGATCTGTATAAGAATACAGAGGGTGGAGGTGCGGGGGAATTAGAAGAAGGAAGGTTGGGGGTAGGATGATTGAGGTAATTTGAAAGCAGTTTATCGATTAAGTGGGAAACTGTTAGATGGAGAATTTTTTTTAATACGTTGTATGTTAGCCGTGTGGTATTGGGAATCAGATAGGGAGAGGCAGCGATAGATGAAGTTCTTGGCGCCATTGATTTTTTGATGATATGGGTGTGTTGAGAATGAATAGAGAGTAGAGACCAATTAGTGAAATTGATTGAAATAGTGAGAAATAGATTGAGGAGAAAATTATAACTATAAAAAAAAAAAAGTATATATCTAATTCTTACTCTCAATATTTTATTATTTTATAAATTAATTTTTTAATGTTAAGTGTTTAATTACATTTGGTCAAAGAAATGAAAATATACATTTGATTTTGAAATTAATAATTATATTTTTCAAACATTATTTTAAAAGGTAAGTTAAAATATTTCAATGGTTTTGACTAACTTGTTTAGAATACTGTTTACATCTTTCATACATAATTAATTAAATTTGAAGTAAAATCAAAATGTATATCTATTTAATATGTAATGTAAAAACCAATATGTATTTTGAAAGATTAAATAGTTGACTAAATATAAGTGGTGATTAAACAAAAGAGAAGGTGCTAATTAAGAAGGCATTGAAGCGAATGAGAAAGAAATTTTCTATAGGAAGTACTGTGTGTTGAGAATCCAGAATCCAGGACATACTTAATTATTGACTTGGAATTAAAGATCGAATCAAAAAAGAACCTCTTGGTTCACTTCAAGAACTATTTGAAAATATTGAAGTGAATTATATCTGTGAATTTATGACAGAACAGTGAGTAGCTGATTGTTCAAAGGAATAAAACTGAAGGTTGTAAATAACAAAAAAAATTTTTTTTGTTTTTAAACTAAAAAATTTAAAAATCAGAGTAAATTTGGTTATAAAAACGTTTAATTCTCAAATGAGTGTTTTGCCTATAAATATAATTTTATGTTAGTGTTAAACATTTATTGTAATAGTAATTTTAACTTATTTTTTTCAATATACTGCTAAGGTTTTTTACAATTTTTTTGAAATTTGTGCTTAGGTATATTATTTTTTTATGTTTTAATTTATTACATATGATAAAATAATTTCGAAATATTTTTAATGGATTGCTTCTCTTTATTTATCATCTTTATATATAATAGTTCGAAAAACATCCTCCAGATATTATTAGAATGGATCCATTCACCCAATATATACAATAAGAAAAGATGAAAAGAAGAGAAAAAAATTAAAGAACCTGAAACTATACAATATATAAAGTGAAAAACAAATTAAAAATAGAAAAACAACATAAAAATAAGATTGCATTAAAGCTTTAAAATACAAATATAAGCATAAATTAAAATATACAAAATACACACTCCATTGCCTGGACTCCATGTCAAATTTTACAATAGATCACGAGGCCACTGCCTTCTTAAACTGCGAGGAGGATTATAGGGGTGAGTGGAACTGGATAGGGATTGCAATAGTGGATTTGGAGGAAAAAATACCAAGATACAGATTCAATCGAAGGGTTTGGAATATACAAAATAAAAAATTATAGAAAGTCTAGAAAATATTTTTTCAAACTATTTTTTCCTATATTTAAGAAATCCTCACAAAGAATGATTTAACAGTGAGATCTATTACCAACCAAATTATTAGAAAGATATTAAGACAAACAAATGAAATGCTCTAATTAAGTATACAGTTCTCAGTAAGCAAAAATGTAGGCATGTACAGAAGTTCAGTTTTTGCAGTTTCTGAGAAATAAATAGAGCTTCCCTTATAGACATTCGTGGAAAAAAAACAAATTTTTTTTTACATTTAATTTTATTTTTAAATAAAAATAATTTTAACAGCACAAATAAGTAATTAAATGACTAATTAAATTAAAATTACATTCCAAAAATAAAGTTCCGTTAATTGAACGTTCCGATAATTGACATTCAGATAATCGACGCTCCACTGTACTTATAAAGAGGGCCAGAGAGCAGTTTATATGAAATAAATAAATATTATAAGACACAATCCTTTTTTTTTTTCGAGCAATCGTTAATAAAACTTAATTTTAATATTTTACAGATGATGAAGGAAGTGAAGACCTCTGACCCAATCCTACTCCTTGGGTACTCGTTCGGAGCCTCGGTGGGTTTCGAGATGGCCCTGCGGTTGGAGGCTGAGGGTCGCAAAGTCCACCTCTTCCTCATCGATGGCGCCCCGGACTTCGTGAGGCAAAGGACTTCACTCTACAGGGCCAAGATAACCGACGCTGACGAGTCGGACGCATTTTCATATTATGTTACTCTCTTCAAGACCGTAGACCACGATGGCTATCAGAGGGTAAGGCTTATTGCATTTCAGATAACATATTTGTTAGTTCTTTGCCGTTATTCAGAACATTACAAAAACGTTAGTAAAATTGTAGAGAGGTTTATGAGGGGTACTATCAGGAAGGTGAAAAACCAAAACAAAAAACAAAGTTAGAATAACAAACAACCAACAAAGCTAGAATAAGATGCTCCCACCGATGGATGGAATTTAAAAAGAAATGTTGAATATTTTCAGACCCTATACTACTATAATTATTACTAAAGAATAAGGAAAAAACTGTGTTTTATGTCATAATATGTTTGTTACAGTTATGGGATTGAAACTTGTAATATCAGTTACAAAGTATTTTGCATGCTAATCTATTTTAGTTTTTTTTAATTTTTCACTTCATACTGTTTTAAATGATAGAGCAAGAATTTAAGGATTTGCTGATAAAATTAGGCTTCTCCACTAATCAATTTCAGTTCAAATCAAAAGCTGAAATGAACTTTTATACTCTATTCCACTATATTTCATGCTACACCCCTCAATGACTGGACTACATGGCACAGGTAAATAAGTGTTATATCCGGGAAATCTTTATAAACTGGAGCGTTTAATCGAAGTTTTACAATACAAATTAATTTCTGCCGATTGAACATAATAATAGGCTATTAATTATAACTATAAAATATTCTGTATATGATGTAATTATGACCAGATGCAACAACAATTCAAAGCTCTGCCGGATATGGACGCGAGGCAGACCCTCTGTGCCAAGATACTGGAAGGAGAAGGGGAATCTGAAGATGACATCAAAAAGGCCGCACTAGCGTTTTACAACAAAATCCTCGCTGCGGAAAAATACTATCCTTCTTCCGTATTCAAAGGAAAGGTCCTGCTCCTCAAGGCTGATGAAAACTTTGTCATAGCAGAAAAGGATTATGGTCTTAAGAAGGTAACATGAGCTTTCTTAGTTTATTATAATATAATAATAATAATAATAATAATAGGATGCATTCATCAGTAAATGAAATTTTAAAAGAAATGTTGAATATTTTCAGAACCTATACTTTTTTAACTATTACTAAAGAATAGGAAGATTGGGGTTTTTTATTTCATATGATGTATTTGTAACAGTTATAGAATTGAAATTTGCACATTACTTCCAAAGTGTTTTTCATACTTCCCTATTTTTTTTTTTTTTTTTTTTTTTTCAATTCTAGAAAAATAATTTAAGGATTTTCTCATAAAATTAGGCAGCTCCAATTACCAATTTTAATTAAATTCAAAAGCTGAAATTAACTTCTATATTCTATTTCATTGTTCAATATGTTGGAAAGAAACATATTTGTTCTGAACGGTAGTGATTGAAAATTTAAATTTTATTCAAACTCTGCAAGAAGGGCGGATAGAATGATTTCTGAAAGGAACAGTAATCACAAAATTTAAGACAGTTAAAATTAAAAAAAAAAAAAAATCAATTTCTCACTTGCTGGTAAAACAATAAATCATGGATATGTATGTATATTTATAATCTACTGCTTCTGACAAGGAAATTTATCAAAATTTCAATCTGAGCAACACCAACAGAGCTAGAGCACATCAAAAAAGCACTAACACTTACAAAATGTAGGAAAACGTGACTTTATTAATTCAAACCAATATAGTTCCAAAGCGGTAAGTCCTTGCAACAAATGTTATATAACAAAATATACTTTCCTTTAAATTTATGATGGGGAAATTGTCATCAAATTTTTTAACCAACAGAGCTAAAAATGTTATTAATTTTTTTTTGTTTTTGGGTGAAAAAACGTTACACGAGAAAACTATATACCCCCCCCCCCCCCCCCCCCCCCCCCCAAAGACATAACCATGTCAAAATTATAAATTGACAACGTATTTCATATTCATAAATGTAATATTGAACAACTGTTTTTAAAAATAAAATTATTGGTAAAATATATTCAATTGTCCCAGCCAGAAAGATTTATAATACTAAATTAATGAAATAACTCTTCATTTTTCTTTTATTACATTTAACATTGGCTAACCACTGAGAAAATATCATCTTTTAAATTCATACATCACAGTGCAGACCACATTGTCTCTCACAGCACTGTGGAGTATATCCTTAATCGAATTTTATTTTATTATGTCTACTTTTCTAAAATAATTTATTCTGTTTTTGAAATATTTTTATTTAATGCAAAACTATTTTTGATTTCATTAGATGTGCCAAGAGGTCCCCGAACTATACACATTCAAGACAACTCATAAGGATATCATCAAGCTTCCAACGGTGAAGAAACTAGTCAACAGGATAATGAATGTAGTGAATTCTTAATTCATTAGAACTGAAGAAAACAAGACGGGAAAGAAAGAAGTTCCCAACCACATCAAAAAATTATTCGCTATGATATCAAAGAATTTTTATGAAATTACATATCTTTGTGCAAGTTTTATTTATTATGTTCTGTAAATAACTGTGAAATATAATTTTAAATTATTATTCTGTCTTTTTGTGTAATATAATTTACTATTCTTTCTTTCTTGCAAGTGCCATTGAGTAATTTTTTTTGAGTGCATAATCCATAATCTGTTTTTGTTTTTTTTGGGATGGAGGCTAGTGAGAGCTAGTAGAACAATAGCAGAAAACTATAAAAACATTTAAGCCTCAAACTGATTAATGAATCATTTCTTGTTTATATTTTTTAGGTTGAATTTGTTTGGTTCTTAAATACCTAGATAATTCTTAATAAATTACTTTCTATTGTATCTCTGTCATACATTATGAATATATATAATATATTGGGTTGTTTCACATGAAATGTCCGTTTTCAAGGTAAAGGGATTTTAGTAAAAATACAATATGAAAACAATATAATTTTATTCGAAGTATTTACCTTCTTTTTCTACACATTTTTCCCAACGTGACAACAACTTTTTTATCCCGGATTTGAAAAACTCTGAGCTTTGAAGTGAAACAAAATCTGAAAACGCACTTTTGATTTCAGCATCATTTGCAAAAATTTTTCCTCTGCAGAAGTTGTCTAAATTCCTGAAAAGGTGATAATCTGTTGGAGACAAGTCTGGAGAATATGGTGGGTGCGGAAGAACTTCGTACCCCAGCTCTTTCAATTTATGCATGGTAAGTTTTGAAACGTGGGGTCTAGCGTTGTCGTGTAGGAGTATAGGGCCCTTCCGATATACCAATCCAGGTTGTTTTTTTTCAATAATTTTTCGTGCATTTGGCCAATTTCATTGCAGTAGGTTGTAGAGGTAATGGTCTCACCTCTAGGCAAAAAGGAATAATGTATGATTCCAGCCATGGACCACCATACTGTAACCATCAATTTTTTCAGGTGCAAATTTGGTTTTGGCATTTGTCCTGGGCTTTCGTCGATGTCTAACCACTGCCCTGACCGACGCTGATTGTCATTAGCAATCCATTTTTCGTCGCAACTCATAAAAAAATATTACACTAAAATCGTGTGTTTCCATGTTCATATTTGGAGGTATACTAAACAGTGTGTAATTGATTGGGAAGCTAATGTTTATAAAAGAAAAGTAGAGGATTAGTAACTGCTTGATTATGATATGTGAACTTTGGAAGTAAACAACAGAGACTCGCAAAATCATCTATGTATTTCAAATATTATAAAATCGGACATTTCATGTGAAACAACCCAATATATGAATATATTATTCTTTCTATCAATTCAAACAATGATATATTTTTTTTTATACATCCGATACAAGTCAGTAATGCTTTATTTGAAGTTAATAAAAATCGATGATGAATAAGACATTACTCATACCCAATGCACACAGCAGACGGAGAGCAGAGTTTTATTTCTGGATGTTACACTGTGAAGGATTAAAACTTTGCTAAGAATTTTCTACTCTTAAAATTAATGGTACACATTACTGCTCATTAGTGATCTCACTGCTTGACACCAAAAACTAGTAACCAATTGTTAAGGACTGGAAGCTTTTAATTTAATTGAATGGGTCCGCCGAAAAACATTCTAAGCTACAAACATCAAATTTGGAGTAATCAGTGAAAGAAAATCTTAATCTAAAGTTTTTGTTAGTTTTGTAGGTTAGATTTTATATTTACATATTAATTTGTAATATTTAAATGTATAATGACATAACAGAGTACTATATCATACTATGACGTACTATTACACATTTTAAAAATTTTAAAATCGCAACTTCGGAAATTTTGTCGCTTAGAACGTTTTTCGGTGGACCCATTCAATTATTTTTTCACTGTAAGATTATAAATCTGATTTGTTGTTGTATGTCACAGTTTTATAAATATTTATTTTCTTATCCTAATATTAAGACTTAAGAGTTAATGTTTTCTGTTGATGTAAATACACTAGTAGAGGAATTTTCATTCTCTTTTTCTGCATCCAGTGTTGCTTATTTATTATTGTTAGCTTTATTATTTATCAAGTGCATGCAGCATTTCCCATAGAATTCACAGTGAATCAAAAGTTTTTTAAAGCTGTTATCTCTTTTGGAAATCTATAAAATTCAATTCATTGTAAAATATTGCAATATTTGTTTACAACCCTGACTAAACCCTAAAAAAATATTAAAAGTAATAGCAACATACTCCAAGAAGTTAAACATTCTACAAACATCATCCACAAGAATTCTTCATTGTTATTAACAACATGTTGGGATGGTTATTGCAAAAAAAGTATATCGATTTTTCATATTGACAATTTTTTGAGAGCTCTGAATATTGGTGATACATGGTGAATGAATGAATACATAATATATTGGTGACCAAAAATATTGATATATCATGATTTTTTTTTTTTTTTTTGAAATGCCATTTTAAGTAAACTGATCTTGTTACAATGGAATTCTTGTTTATTTTATTGTTTTAGTTAATTAATTTCACAACATAGAAAGAAAAAAAAAATTCAAATGTTTAAAATTTGAGTCGTTCAATTGACCCTCTGAATAAGTCCATTTTTAAAATTTTACAGGACAGCTGTTTTTTTAACGTAACATTTTTCTTATAAAAGAATTCCCATATCACCATTTGAATTAAACTCATATTATATGGAAAGATTTATAATGTTGTAGATGAAATACACCTTTTTAAAATTTGTGTTGACAACAAAAATGAAGGTGGTAGGTAATTTTTTTAACATCAAAAATTAGTCACTCAATTAGGACTTAGTCACTCTGTAAATGGAAAAATGTTTCATTTCCTTCTGAGTGAGTAATTACAATTTAAACTTTAAAAGTGTTAATGATTTCATCAGCCGCTGAAATTTTTTTCTTTTTAGTCACTCGTGTATAGTTACTAAAAAAGTCATAATCTCATTTTCACAAAAAGTGGACTTAAGAGTGTCAACTGAAAAATTCATTTAAAAGTATGCAGTTTATTATGAATTAAACAGTAGGAGTAGGAACATATACTTAGATGTGTAAAATTTACAGATGCAGCCAGTCTTGCTAACTGTTCCCTAACATTAAAATCTTCCCTTATTTAAACCAATTTCATAAGGTTTTGTTACTTTTATTTTTAATATATATATATATATATATATATATATATATATATATATATATATATATATATATATATATATATTATTAATATACATAGGGCTAACTATATATATATAGTTAGCCCTATGTAGTATTTTAATAAAATAAAGGAAATAATACGTTTTAATATATCTATATGATAAGACAAATATTTGAAAGAAAAAATATTGGACCGTCAAAGAAAAATATCGATATTTTGGATATATTGTGATTTGAAATCCATTCTTACCAACATGATACTCTATGAAACTGAATTTCCATAAACTGTCTCTGTATAAGTGGCACCTAAATTGACGGTAACTTTGCATCAGATCTGAAGTCTAACTGGGGCAGGGTTCACTACTGATACATTTACCTTATATGATTTATTTTTATTATCTATTCTTTTCTGTTTATATAAAACTTCCAAATGGATAAATTTTATAAATGTATTATTGAATATAAAAATAATATGAAACCATTGACACTGTTATCTGGACCTAGTGCTCACCAGTAGGAACTTTATTCATTAGGCAACTTTATTATTCATTGTGACTAATAGTCAAGGTGACGGCTGTATCATGAGAATCAGTCCAATGGCAGAAAGAAAAAAAAAATTGGTTGAGGTAAAAAAAGTTTTTTTAAGATGCTCATTTTATTACTTTGAAACTTAGTATAGGTATCTAAACAATAAAATAGACAGGAAATAATTTTGATAATCATTCCATTTATACAATGCACATAACTACAAAATGAAGGATTTGATAGTACTTTTATGCTCTTTATTTCAATTAATAAATAATAATCCGTCTATATTATTATTTTTTTATTCTTTTATTAATGGAAATTTACAACTGTATTAGAAAACACATCTAGTAAATATGCGGTATATATGAGATATAATGATATGAATAAAACTTGTAGAGGAACTACCCATCGGTAGGACTCTAATGAATATTTACAAAAGATCACGAGGCCATCTCCTTTTCATACGCCTCGGAGGATTGCCAGGAATGGAAAGGGAAGCAAGCTGTGCAACAAGTGGATTTGGATGAGTGTTAAGTTTATTATGAAAGGAGAGGTATCTGGTTCATACTAAATCGGCGACATGTGGGTTATTAAGGTCATTATGGATTAATTCATTTGTGACAAAGTAAGGAGCATTAAGGATTTTGGATTGGAGTGATTGGATGCGGGAAGAATTCGATGGTTTAGTGGATCCCCACAATTCTGTACCGTAAGTCCAAATAGGTCTGATAATCGTCATATAGACAAGTTTCTTATAGTGAATCGGGAGATTTGAACGTTTGTCAAGTAAGTGTTGTAGCAGTCGAAATCTAGATGCAGCTTCTTGTCTTTTCAATGTTGTATGAGGGTTCCAGGAAAGTCTCTTGTCCAGATGAAATCCAAGGTATTGTATTTGTTCCACATTAATTAGCGGTACACCATTAAAGGATACAGGAGGACAGGATGAGATAGGTTTTCGACGGAGGGTAAAGGTTATTTGTTGGGATTTGATAGGACTCTCCAGTTATGACACCATTCTTCAAGGAAAGTAATATATGATTGGAGTGTCTGGAATGCAGACAATGGATCATCATTGAATGATAACACGCTGGTGTCATCAGCAAAGGTTGTGAGGATAGTATTAGGATGAGTTGGAATATCAGCTATATAAACGGTATAAAGAATGGGACCCAGGATACTACCTTGAGGAATACCAGCGGTCTGTGGAAAGAAGGATGAGTATGTAGAATTGTGGTTAACTTTAAATACTCTATCAGAGAGGTAGGAACGGAGGAGGATGAGGAAATATATAGATGGAAGGAATTGGCAAAGTTTAAAAAGCAGTCCTGGATGCCATACCCGATCGAATGCCTGTTTAACATTAAGAAAGACACCCGTGCAGTACATCTTGCGCTCCAATGCAGATGAGATAACATTCACCACACTATGGCACTGCTGGGTAATGGAGTGAATCTGACGAAATCCAAACTGGTGATCAGGAATAACTATACTATTTTAACATGTCTTTTTTTATTTCTATTTTTTTGTTTGGTTCTGTATCAATAGACAGCTAGAGCTAATCAAACTTGAATTGCAGATTAATATAATGGAGCAATATGTTCCACAATAAATGATCCTCAGATTATTAATATTGTTTTGCTTAAATATTTTAAAATCTTTTAAACACTAAATAAGTATTTTGGTTAATGTTAAAAAACGTGTATTTAATTTCTTTTTCCACTATACTTCTAATTAACTATAGATTAATCAGTTTTATTTCATGCAATACCAGATAGGAAAGCATTCTTGATCATTAATGAGAACTGAAAAAATAAAAACTAAATGACTAAATAAATGTAATAATAAATCTCATAGTCTCAGCTTAGGTTCTTGATAAGGAAGCAATGTTTCTTGGTGCTCAAACATGAGAACAAAATTTTTTTAAATAAGTAAATAAAGTAGGAAACCATTACAAGACTACTTTGCCAAAAAAAAAAAATTAAGTTCTTCAGACTAAATTTACTAAACTAAACAAACTAAGCAGAAACCACTGATTAATACTACTCTAAACTTAGGATTAATTTTCAAAAAATCAAGTGTTTAATAATAGTAACATATAATCCTAGATTTTTTGAAACAAATTTCAAGCTTTTGATAAAGGTATTATTAAAAACATTAGCTCACTGAAACAATTATGAATGTATGTCAAATAAATTATGAAAATTGTCAGAGTCTAACATGAGAATTCAAGAAAATATGAAATATGATAAAACTAATTAAACTCTTTGGTCTAGAACAAAGTTTATTCTTGATCTTATTACCTTCATAATCGAGTGAGGTTGAAATATGAACAGAAACCAAGAAACAAGAAACCAATTGACCAGTTGAGAAAATTAGATCATGTCCATCCTTTTTTTTATTCATTGTAAAAGTTGACATTTCATGAAATATAACCATTTCCATTCTATTCCAAAAATTCAAATTGTGAAAGTTAAAAAAAAAAAAATTTATTTGATAACTGTAGTTACTGTTCCTGTTTTAGTAATTAGGTGTAGATGTAATAATATTACTGTAGATGCTTGAATTGACTAATTAATTAAAATTAGTAGTTCGTTAGTTGTTATATCGGCAAATTATAAATCACATGCAGGTCTGCTGATTAATTTTATATACATTTATGTTCTGTTTTTTAATGTATGGTTTAAAAAAAATTGAGGATATTAAGGAAAAGAGGAAAAATAAAGGTTTGATAAATAAAACTTCAAAATACAAATTCACATTAATTTTTAATATCATTTTTCAATCTGTTGGTACTTTTAGCGATATAAACAACCATTAACTATTTACACTTAATTAAATTCCACTTCATTAATTAATTCTGAAAAGAGTCGGTGAGAGTTTTAAATAGCTAACGAGCGGCCGACGCGACCTCACTTAGATAAAGACATCCTCTAAAAAAGGACCTTTTTCTAATTTAATATATATCTTTATTTTCTCTCTCACTATACTTGAATATAAGTATTAGTTAATTAATTAGATCTACCAGGCTGAGGCTCAAGGGACTTTTCAACTTAACCATAACTGACTCTATATAATACTATGTATATCATACATAATTAATTTATAATCATATACTTAGACTGAAAAATCTTTCTTTGGACGAAAACATTCCTTCGTTATGTTGTTCGGGGGACGGTGCATAATCTAAGCGCGTGCTTTTTACCCTCGGTGGGCGAGAAGGGGCAAGATAACGGGGGACAGGAAGGTGAAGTTTGGCACATCCTCTAAGCGAAGAGAGAAAATTTGAGCACCTCTAGAGGAGGGATTAGGTCCCGGGCTGAGCTCTAACTCTTCATCGCTCCTTGTGGGAGCTCGCTCAACCTTTTTCTTTTCTTTACAAAAAAAAAAGTTCATTCTGATTAGTCCTATATCACACCTACAACCCTCACTAGTCGAGGCTCCTATACTCTATTTGGCAAATGTCACACAATTATACAAAAAAAATAATAAACATAAAAAAGTCATTTTTTTTTATACCATTTAAAAATGAATAACAAATAATAATAACAATAATAGAATAAAAATAACGAATTGAATCGCACAGATCTCCTTTGAATTCCGACGAGTGGAAGCGTGATTGAAAGAGACAAAAAGGAGTCTAAATCAAAATATTTGTCTGTATTGTTGAGCTGATTTTCCGCAGGTCACGTGAGCTGTGCGCTCATGTCTTGAGGCCAGCTGCTCGCGTTTCAGGTAACATATGCACTCCCTCTACGCTGAAGATAGAAGCTTCTGAAAATTGAAAAAAATAAAACCTTTAATAATATAACTAAAAGAAAATTAGTTATTAATCCTTATAACATATCTATAATTATATTAAGTACTAAAATATCTAAAATAAATTGTGGAGATAACTATGTGGGTTAATACAGTGGTGACCAATTGGATGGGTGTAGCGCTGAATAATAAGTGAGAGGTAGCCCTCCATGGGCATAGGGGTTGGGTTCAGTGACCCTACCCTAATAGATAGTGTAGATAGTAAACCAGGCAGTTATTGGCACCTTTAAGATAATATTCGGAAATATTCATACTATAACTGTAGAAATAATAGTTCAATAAAGCTGAAATTTACAGATATTTTTCCTTATTTATTACAGGCTCTTCAAGCTAAACAAGAAAGTTCACATCAAACATTATTTCTGGAATGTATTTTAGAAGATAGTGACAATAACTGATGTAAAATCAGTTATTGACACCCTAAGGATATCTTTTAAAATATAGACAGAATTGAAAGTATTTTTACATAGTTAAGTTATATGATTTAAAAGGAATTTCATTTTTTTGGTTAAATATATGTTGTTTTTTTTTTCATTTTTAAGTTAGGGTGTCAATAACTTCCCAGCTTACCCTACTACTCTGAATTTTGAATTGCTTTTGATTTTAACAACCTATGGAATTAAAAGGAAAAAAAAGAAGATAAAATCATATCACAGGAAGTAACGATATCTGACTAAAGATTGACAGATAACAAACCCACTCATTTAAAACTAATTACGAATGAATTAAATAAATATACATTAAACAAAGGTATATACAATTGAATTAAAGTCTCAAACTAATGGCCAGAAAATTTTTTTAACAAATAACTTTATTTACAAATTAATAGATAGTTTAATATATTCAAACAATACATGAATACAATGACAAGAATTTGTCACAATAGTCTAAAAAAAAAAAAAAAAAAAAAAATGGAGTAATAAACTAAAGTAAAGACTTTGTGTGAGTAAGGAGTTTCTTAAAACTGGATAACAACAGAGACCTATTTGCAAGTTATACATCTATTTCATAAGTTAAACCTCAGTTTTATTACATATCTGAAATATTAAGTATATTTCAAATAAGTAACAGTAAGTTAATAAGTTATATGATAACTGTAAAAAAAAGATATATATAGTTTAATACACTGAAATTTGTAAATAACACAATTAAAGAGATAGAAGACATGAAAATAGGATTGAGTCCCGACAACATAAAACTGAGGTTTTATAATATAAACCACCCTTTTTCCCCCCCCCCTTTTTTAATATTTATTTTATTATTATTATTTTTTTTTTTTTTATAATTAAAGTAATAATAGTTCATATTCTAAAAATATCAAAAGACTGATCATGAAAATATTCTGCTTGGCAATCCAAATAATCACATTTCAATTCTAGAAAGTTGTAAAAAGGAGAACAGAGATAAATATTTATTTTAACATAAAAGTTGTTTTGATCTCTTATACATTCAGTTTACTCTAATCTTAAATTAACTACTTTGAAGTAAATGTAAACATGTCCACTAACTAAATTTGTTTTAAAAAATACCAAGCAGTAAACTCTCCATTGAAATAGATGAAATAAAATTAGGATTGATGAATTGATTGCCACTTCTATTGAGATTATTTTATTAGAAAACTAGTTTCGAATGCTAAACATTCATCTTCAGTTCGAAAACAGACAAAATTTTTTCAACACATCAGTACTATGTTATACTAATCTATGTAGCATAGTACTGATGTGTTGAAACAAATTTGGTATGTTTTAGAACTGAAGATGAATGTTTAGCATTCGAAACTAGTTTTCTAATAAAATAATCTCAATAGAAGTGGCAATTAATTCATCAATCCTAATTGTATTGATCCTTCTATACCATCACGTGTAGCTCAAGTGAGATGAAATAAAGCTAATTTATTTGTCTTAAAAATAATTTGTAAATGTACTCAAATAATACTCACCATCGGGGAGCTCATAAAGTTTCTTAGGTAACGAACTGAAATATTTGTGCCTCAGGGCTTCCTCTGCATCGATCCTTTTGTCAGGATTTAACTACAAAATAACAAAATTATTAGTTACAGTACTTAAAATAAGGACAGATATTCTTTATTTAGCTCTATCAACAAAGAACTCTCCAACTTTTTACACATTTGTTTATCTTTATGATTGTGATGTATTTTATTGTAAATATTTTTAGATTGTATAAAAATAAAGAAAATATTAGAAAAAATTCATATTTATATTCATGTTTAATTTAGGTGTATTACATTTTTCATTTAAATCCTTGAATCTTAACACTAAAACTACTGACATTTCATGTATACTTTTTTCAATCACAATCTAATTTGTTGGTATATTGGTAAACAACATTTTGTGGTATTGTTGGTAAACAACAACGATGAGAGAAGAGTGATATAGAAACAACACTTTTGATATAATTGTTAATAAAAGTAGTAAAGTCAAAAGCTAAATAATGAAATTTATTTCCAAGAACTTCTGCCAAAAATACTGAAAAGTATCATCCGACCTGTCACGGTAGTCTTGAATACATGAAAATGTTACCTCTATAATTTAAAATTTCAAAAAGCTAACCTATATATTTCAAACTGATTATAACTTCAACTATGTATAACCCTAATTAATTTCTTATTTCCATTAAGTTTGGATATTTAAGAGTTGATTGTATTTATAATTGTACTTTAAATGTGTACTTATTTCTTTTTTTATTTTGTGAAATTCATTATTACAAGAACTAATATAAAATAAATTACCTGCAAGAGAGCTGATGCCATATTTTCTCCCTCAACAATATCATACAGGCGGGGGAAAGCTAGGCCGAGTTTCTGTCCTCTGTAGAAACAAAGTTTGTGGGGGTTGTAGCCAGGCAGGTGTGTGACACCTTCCCAGGTCTCTTCAACGGGTGTACCCAGGATCTAAGGAAAATAAATAAAAAGTTGCCATATTATTGGTCATGACTGGAAAGTTTATATGAATAAAGGCATACATTTTTATTTAAAAGAGATGGATGAAATATTTTTGCATCATAACTGAAAGGATATAGGAGCATGCTACATAAACATACTAAGAAATAAATTAAAACAAAAAATTATGTAATTTGTTTCTTTTAGAGTACTTATATAAACAAATAAATCTTTGAAGGTTTATTCCTATTTAACAATTAACAATCAATTTCTCATTGAATAATGAAGGAGTAAATTCACGAAAGTCAAGTCATCAGAGATCTGCAAAGTTGTACTATGAAAAATATTTAACAAGCATGTTTTTTTCAACAGTTTTGAAACTTGCATCCTTACTACAAGACAGAAAGAACTTTTACCAATAGAAATATATTTCTGGAGGAGATTTTCCAAGATTTCAGGGATTGGAGATGTCAAGAATAATTAAATCAGAGAAAAAATGAATATTAAAAAAAAATGTCACAGATGCATTCTAAGGAAGAATATCAAGGTGGTTAGGTCATTTAAAACAAATGACTATAATTTTAATACCAAGACTGATGTTTGAGCTGAAGAGACCTTGTTTACCATGACAAAATAATAGACATGAAAGCATATCCAGAGATGGATTGAAAGTTGAGGTGATAAGATAAGAGTTTGGTAAGGAAAACCAAAACAAAAGAAATTGTGAACAAAAATATTGCTGATTAAAATTAATTTCAAAGGGGGAAAAAAAATATTCCTTAAAAATAAATGGTAAATTTAAGATATGTGGAATAAGTTGGCATTTGAAATTAAAAAAAGGTAAATAATACCTTTTTGCTAAACAGAGCAATTTATTGGTTTGGATTATTCACAAATAGAGTTGATGTTAAAATTTAAAACTATTATTTACCAATTTATTCCAACCTATTTTAACTAATATATGTCGATTGGTGTATAATATTTTTTTTTATAATTCATTTATTGAAATTATACTGTTTAACTAATAAGAAATAAATGGATATGAAACTTTAATAGTTACAATAAATAAGGGTTTTTAGTGGAATGAACTTTTTAAAGTTTTTTATAAAGAAATAAATCAATACTAATGTATTAAATTATTACTTAACTCAACAGCCAGGTATAAAAAGTTAATATACATTTTTAAAAGTTTGTTGTTTATTGCGGTTTAATCTCCTTATATGCTCAAACAATGGCAGAAAAGACAGACAAACATACAAGTCTCCAATCAAAATTCTTGAACGTAGATAAAATGGTGAACAGAATATTCTAGGATTAATATAAACAAAAATGTACAAAATAAATTTCCTTTCAATCTTGCTAAAGAGAAATATATTTTATAGAAGGTTGATATAATAGAACTAGTGCAAACCTTGAAAATCTTATCAAGCTGGTCGTAGACCTCCCTGACACCGGGGAATGTTGGCACGCCGGTTATCATCTCTAAGAAGATACAGCCAACGCCCCACATGTCCAGTGAGGTAGAGTAGTGTGTCGATCCAAGGAGTACGTCTGGTGGCCTGTACCACAGGGTCACCACTTCGTGAGAGTATGTGTGTGATGGCACTGATTTAGCCCGAGCTAGACCTGTGATACAATATTATAATTATAATGACAATAGTTATAAAAGTAATAATGTTACAATAGTAAATCAGAATTCCCTTTTAAAATATAAAGAAATTAACTTATGATGAAAAAGAAAAGGGAAAATCATAAAACATTGAAAGCATTATTAGAAAATTGTTGGACAAGGTTCACAGCTAAGCCATATTTTCAAGACTTGCAATTAACAATAATAATAATTTATAACAAAAATATGTATAATGGTGTTAAAAAACAAAATTTTATATTTATGCGCATCAGAATGTTAATTAAAGGGTTCAGGGGATGAAGAGGTTATGTAAGATGATACAATTTTGAGTAATTTAGATTTAAAGTTTTTTTTTTTTACATTTTCCTTTAGACATAGTCTCTTCATTTTCTTTATACGAGTATATCTTCTTCTAGTTGTAAAGAAATATTCACATTTTGCTACCTAACACTTCTGCATATAAATCCTTTATATGCTTCAATTACCTTTTTTTAACATCATTATACATATTTTCTGTTATAAATTATTATTATTATTATTATTAAATCCGCGGCTTAAAAATATGCTTTAGCCATGAAACACTGCCCAAGAAAAACATTTTTCAAATAAATTTTTCAATGAGATATAATTTTCCCTTTTCTTTTTCATCATTCTGTAACAAGTTTCCTTGATTTATTTTTATTGTCTTATATACAAGTTAATGGTGAAAATTGGGCATTTAGAATAAGTTTTTTCATATGCTGACCATTTTATCTGACCTGCTAGTCAGAGCATCACAACCTTGGAAAAATGTTCAGCAGCTCATTACATAAATTGGAGATCTGGTCTGATGAGAGACCATTCTATGAGGACATTTATTTAATCTATTATTCTCTTATATATATCTTATCTATCTATTATTAATTTATTTAAGTATTTATTCTCTCCACAACGCAAATTTAAGACGAACAGGTGTAAAAATGGAAAGGTGGAGGAAAGTAATCTCACAAATTACTTAAAAAATTATATTATTACGATTTTACAAATATCATATATTTACCAAAGTCGGCTAATTTAAGTTCCCCCATTTCTGAGATGAGAAGATTTTGTGGTTTTACATCTCGGTGAAGAACCATCCTTTTATGGCAATATGCCAGGCCCCTGAGGAGTTGGAAGAGAAGGAGGCGAACGTTGTGGTAGACGAGGCCACCTGGGTGTCGCTCCATGTACTGGGAGAGGTCCGTGTGCTAAAGGAAAATCATTAATGTGAATTTAATGAACTATTAAAAACTAATAAGCAGCAATGTATTTGGATGAAAAGAATACTTACAACATATTCGAAGACGAACGTGAGTGTTTGGCGTGTGTGTACGATATCGTGAAGTGTGACTATGTTACAGTGCTTGAGCTCTTTGAGGAGGGAGGCCTCCCTGATTGCTGTGAACGGGGCTCCTTCCTCCTCCTGCAGCCGGATCTCCTTGAGGGCGACCACCTGGTTGGTCAGGCTGCGCAAACAACATTATATCACTTATAATAGTTAATATAAAATAATTTAACTTATTTCCACTACTTGGATAATTAAGAAAAACACAATTTTGTAATCAAATTATTTTTTTTAACCAAAATATTATTGGTAAATAAAACAGGACAATGTTCCTGCATTTGAAACAACTTGCTGTGGCTGTTGTGCCCTTCAAAAATTGCTAAAAATAAACAAAATTTCATGAGGAACTTAGTTGTTTTAATTGTTAATGAAGCCAGTTCTACACAATATGCAGGGCGCCAAAATATCCTAAATTATTTCATGTCTACACAATTTATCATAGACCTTGTCATCCTGAAGTCCTCAAACTTTTTTATGTCGTTAAATTATCACAAAAATAATACCACACAGCAGATATATTTATAAAAATAGTGAAAATTGAAATGAAAAAAAATTAGTAAATTACTCACTTGCTATAACCCTTGAAGACAGTGGCATACGAGCCTTCTCCAAGCTGTTCAAGTTTAATATAGGCCTCTGATTTACCAAACGGAGAATCACCCTGAGGACAAAAAATATATTTTAAATATTAAATTATTTCATATATAAACATAATATACATAAATATTTTAATGAAACAAAATGTATATACATGTTGTTATTTGAAACACATTCTTATGAAATGTAGCTTGTGAGAAGTAAGTGAAAAAAATTATTCTAGGAAATATACACCAACCTTTATTTTATTATTAACTATTACATTTATATATTTAAAAAAAAAAAAAAAAACCCTCGGATTATGCAACTCATCAACAAAGGCAAATATTAGTAGAGGCCACTGTGAACCCCAGATTTAAACGTATAGCAAATGTAGGTGTCACTATAGAGAGGCAGTTTGTGGAACTTTAGGTTCTTTACAATGGAAAACACATAACTGCAGGTAATATAAAATTTATTGTTTAATGGTATGTGTTTTTGTTCAATGTTAAATTTCATTAAATAGGTAGGAATAAATAATATTATTTTTTGGGGGGGATCAGCCGTAGTTTTAAATAAATATATTAAAGTATTTAAAACTGAATCGGATTTTCCCATTATACCAGTGTCCACAAACCAGGAAGCAAATTTGATGGTAAAAAAAAAAAAAAAATTAACATCTCCAATAGATTTTTTTATAGGCTCTTGACAAGAAAGAAATAGTTGATCCAAGAGCACTTGAAACAAACTAAAAAACACAAGTTCCAAGGGGAACAAATAGAATGAAAATTTCCTTATTAATATAAACCAACAAAGATAAATTTCATTATTTTAAATGTAACTAAGGTAGATTTACCTTATATGAAATTTATTTCAATCCAGTAGATTATTATTTTATGAGAACAAAAAGAAAATACAAGAGTCATTAAATGAAAACAAGTAAACAATTAATTGATAACTTAATTAATTGCTTTAAAAATTAGTGTTATGAATACACCAACAGACAAAATTAATACTAAGTTAATTTTCAGTTAAAAACAAAAACATATATCTCTTAATTAAAAATATACCTTCAACGAAACTTTAATTTAAAACATTAATCACTAAATTCAACTATAAAATTAACTCAAGTTTAAATTAGCAATCAACAAATATTTATTTGTAGGCCTACTAAGTTACATACTAAAATTAATTTTAAATCAATTTAGATTATGATCTATTAATCTATTAAGATTATGATTAACTTAATCAGTCAGTTTAAAAAAAAAAAAAATGATTAAAATTAATACCGAAAAACCCTTACCCCATGATTTTCACAATTAATTAAACATTAAAATGTTTAAGTGTATTAGTGTATTTTAATTTTCAAAAGGCCATGATAACAAACAGTTAAAATAAAAATTCCAATAATACTTACTGATTGGTGGAACTCCATTGATAGAAGAATAATATAATGAAGTTAATATATATTTTTTTAAATTAAAAAAAATGGCTAGAACTACATTTTTTTAAAAGTTTAATAATGATCCGATAAGATATCAATAATGTATAATTTATTTACACTGAAATCGCTTTTTAAATATCATAAACCGTATAGACACTTTTCACCATGTAATTACATTTCACCATCAATACAAAAACAACATATATACATACAAATACGTATCGAAAATAAACAACTAAGTGGATCTACAGCGAAGTCCCGCTATTACCAATATTTCCAATAGAAATAACCAGATGGATATTATTGGGAATATTTTGAAAGAACTGAAGGAATCCGGAGACGGCAAATACCAAAGACATAAGATGATAGGACGTCCTGATAGTGAATAATACCGGCGAGATAAGATAGCGAGAACGTAACAAAAGGTATTTCGTAGCAGAATATTGGTCGCCGGGCAGTTGAACTATTACTCATGTTAAATCTCTCACCAATAGATCAACTATGGATAGCCAATGGTTTGAATTTGCTATTCTTAGAAACAAATGGGAAAAACGTCACAGCCATAGATAAAGAATTTTTTCTATGTATATGTAAAATGTCAAGGACAGTGTCCTACAAACGAATGGGCAAGGCTCAAAGAGCTATAGATTTAAAAAAAATATTATTTATTAATATTAACAACTGTTTATAAAAAATACATTAAATAAATTTGAGGAACAAGGATTACAATAAGGTGTCAATAACTTTTAAAGAAACTATTCATTTTTAGCACATTAATATACTGTAAATTCTCTTTTATCCCGCGCTTGCAAACAATGAACATTATTTTACCGTATTTATAAAAATTACATTTAAAAAAAATCGGTAATGTACCTGTAAAAAATATAATTCAATTTTTTACATCAAAGTAATATTTACTCATTCATTTATCTGTTGTATCATTTATGAATTTACGAGCTATTACATAAAACTGTTCGTGATACTAACTAAAATGAATAAAACATTAATACAATATTTTATTACATACATAGTACTTAATAATATCCAATCAATAATTTATGATTAGGTATAATTTGTTAGAAAAAAATATTTACAAAGACTGTTTTCTTGAAAGGAAAACAAATCGCAAACGATTGTGATGCGAAATATTGCCTTACTGATTACAAATCTTACAAGTCAGATTTTTCACGGGAAACCTTCTAACAAACAATTTTTTTATTATGGATATGTTTTTCTAATTATAATTGATAGTTTCAGTTATCCGGCGTTTAAAAGTATCGTCGTATAAGTTGGCGTCTACCGTTAAGTTCTACGAGTACATTAGAAGGTCACTGGCCGTCGGAAGCAAGTTAGGTGTTTCGATGTTGGCAGGAAGCTTACATAGATAGGTTGATGAATGGTACGACCAATTTAGCAACAAATGTGACATTAAGATCATTATGGAAACGTTTTATTTCATCATAATTTAGCATTGAAGATTCCAGAAAGGAATTAGGGATTATATGAATTTGATACCACATGAACTGGGTGGTTTGACAAAGCCCCAAAGCCCAACTGCGAATTTCCTCACGAGAAGAAGTTAACTTTTCTCTAACCAATTACCACCATTTAAATTCTAGAAAACTAGTACATTTAATTGAAGTAAATATGCGATGGTTAATAGATAATTCTACTGGTTATCGAGCTGTAGAGCTAAGACTCGTATTTCAGAAGAAAAAACAAAAAACTTTTCGACAATAATAGGAAACTCCTTTACAGGCTTACATGGTAAAACGATATAATTTAGCACATATTAAGAATTATAAAAATATTATGTAAACTAAAGCGCTGAGATATAGGAACCATTAAATACGGTTGCGTGGGCACTGCAAGCTTTATATCGTCACTACAGGTGCAAAAGGAACTATTTACTAATTGACCTGAATCCCAAAAGTCCATTACGTTATACAATACGTTTTCACTCAAGTTCTAATATTTTTTATAAGTTAGTATAATTTTTCGAAAACATTTTTTTACTAAAGAAATGATACTGGAAAAAAAAAAAATTAAAAATCACAAAAACTGATATTCAGAGATATTTTAGTTACAGAATTTAATTTAAGTTCTGTGTAATTTGAACCACGGCAGTTCACCGTGCGCTCCTCCTGATAAGGAGAATCGGTTTATTTATAATAAACAAAAAAAAAAAAAAAAAAAAAATTGTCACAAAATTTATAATTCTTATTATTTCGATTTAATTTTTACCTCGAGGACAAAATAAAATACATTAAAACAAGTTATGTTCTGAGTGAAACATATTAGTTAATTTTACTTTGTAAAAAGTAAACAATTCCAATCGAATCAGATCAATTAATTTTGAAGTGTCAATACGGAACTGACAAGCACCTTTCCTGATAAAAGATAACGGAGAAAAATCAAACAATAAAATATAACAGGATTTAATTTTCTTATTGTATTTTCAATACACCATTTACTTAAATTCATAAAGAAAATAAAATCCTGAATTAATTATTCTAGATTATTTAAACGGCATCTATACGCTGAATTCAAGTGTTGCTACGTAGGGATTACTGGTTTTCGTAGATACCTCTAAATTTTAATTTTTAATTATAAAGATACTATCCATTTTTAGAGATATTAATACAACTATTTTTTAAAATATAGAAAATGACTTAGTAACAAGAAGGCGCATGTAACCGTTCAATAAGGAATTACTTCTGGAGAAAATAAAATACACGTAATCCTTTAAATAAGCATGAAAATGGGAGCAACAATTAGATAAGGCAATACCTTCATAGCCAGAGGTTCGGAACCGACACAGCCAGCTTGGAGATATAGAACATAACATGTTAGTGGATGCTACGCGTATTGGCTGACTGAGAGGCTCGCGTCTCATCTACGACAGCCCTTATCAAAATTTAAGATAAAGGAACGCTTAGCAATTCGATAAGATTATATAATACCAATAAACATTTTCCTTTGTAAAGATCTAATTTTTTTTTTTTTTTTTTTTTTTTTTTTTACAACGGACCAAAACAAGGGTTACACAACGCTAGGCCTGTAGGACGAGTCATCTGTTGGCTTCGAGGACGGACTTGCGTAACCTCCATTATCCAGTTGGCAATAAGACCATACGACCAGCGAGCATCGCAAGTGGGTGATGAAAAAAATGAGTCAAGTTAAAAAAAAAAAAAAAAAAAAAAAAAAAACATGTCACAAGGGCGACCAGGATATATATTTATAGAAAATAGTCAGGATGCAAGAGCATGTTTTGAATTCAGTATAAACAGAATAACCAGAAATTTACCTTCATTTAAAATATCAATTGATAAAACGAAGAGAACAACAATCATTGATCTATACAATGCCTATACACCTCTCTCAACTATATCAACTAAATAAGACGCAATGTAATTCTCCCATCTACGTCCTAGCTCACTCCCGAATAGCCTCGCAGTCCATTTAGAAGAGTAAATTACAATTTCTATGACAGTTTTTTTATCCATCCTGTAATTTCACATTGGCAAGACGATATCATTCCTATTATTTCTACAATAAATAGAGTAGATTAAGAAACACCTTTTACATTATTGAGAAACTTTAACTTTACGACCCAGTTGAACCATAAGTGTTAAAAACGAAAGTTACTTTTGATTGAATGTTGACGGGTACTTTCACAGTTAGCACAGATATTTGCACATCAGGCCGTAACTTATTTTGAAAGTTTTCCTACTAGCTGACTTTGTGTGTTTTATATATATCAATATATAAATTTATTATATCATATATCAATATAATATATGTAAATACATACACACAAACGAGTGAATTTTATTAATGGAAGGTTGTATATATTTTCCCTACATGCTTAGAATGTTCCCCTATGAAAATAGTGATGTCGATTATAACATTTACTGAATTATCACAAAAAAGGATTAAAAAACAACAATATTTTGTAGTTTACCAGAACTAGATTAAATTAACACCAAATACTAAATAGTTAAAGGAAATTATAGAAATTCCATCAAAGGCTCCAACGGTTCTGTTAGAAAACCGCTGACGATCTCCTGTATTTGAAAGGCTTGGAAATAGCCTGCCCGAGAGATATTAATTATTAATTTAATTACGGGAGGAAAATTAAGTTCACTAATTTCTCCTGTCCTTCAATTATTAGACAATAATTAATTACCATAACTAGAAATTGTAGAGCTTCTTCGATTTATAGTTAATAAAATTTTATTGTTTTATACTATTCATATAACCGTAAAAAATATATATATATATTACTTTTATAATTTAAAATATAATAACATAAATCAGTGCTTTTCGTGAAGAAATCGATAGATCTATAATAATAATTAACTAGAAAAAGTGATAACTTTTAGACACCAAAGCAGGATTTTTAATATCTGAGTTATCAAAAAATTATTAAGTTGTGTTTCTTAATAAGGCCTTAAAGAATCGATTTCGGCGGAAATGTTATTTTTAGAGTAATTACATGATTTAAGAAAATTATTATAAATGCCCTACTAAAAAGTGCACGATTTTGGCTTTTCCATGACAACCAGAAAAATAATAGCTTATAAAAATCAACTTGACTGATAGGCATGTTCAGAGAATTTTAAAGTCCCACTACAGGCGATGTAGTAACTATGTAGAATATAAAAAGGCTGACCGTTCTATTAGATAAAAGTATATCTGAAAGGAATTATTTTAAAAAAATTTTATTCCATAAAGAATAATTTTAATCTATTGTTCTTTATTTCGATTATTACGAATGCTTTCATTCAGCATCTACCAATTTTCGACACTGGTAGTGACGCAGTTGAAAGGATTAAAATTAAAGAATTCGATTTTGTTCTTTTTAAATTTTTATTTTCACGATATATTAGAATCATTGTTAAACGCAGTAAGTAATAGCGCTATTAAATACTTATTTGACCCTTATTTAAAAGAAATTCAAAGAAATAATGAAGTAAAATTATGACATAAAGATGTAAAAAAATAAATAAAAATGAGTTAAAAAAAAAAAGAGAAAAAAAAAGGAGGAAATAAATAATTTTTAAAATTATAAGATAGAGGAGCTATCTTTTTAAAATTGAACATGTCCACTTTCGGTCGAAATTTTTTTTTTTTTTCTTATAATACCATGCTGAGCACACTGCTATACTTTTCTTTACTTAGTAGAAATCTACTAAGGATTTAAATAATACAATTTTTTGGATTTAACAGAAGGGGACAACTTTGTGCTTATTTTTAGGAAGGTTTTGTGCTCATTTTAAACTATTTTCTGAAGTGGACATGATCCGTTTTGAACGATAACTTCTGAATTACTATTATAATATGTTAACATATCGATTGATTTAAACACCGTATTATTTAAACGCGGCTGCTTTAAATTTTTTTTTTTATTCCTAAAATTAAGTGAAAACATTTATAATAATTAAAAATGCAGGGAATCATGAGAGCAGAGAAATATATTTTGACATTTGTTATCGGTTCCAATTTGATCATCCCGTTGACACAATCAGCCTCAATAGATGAGATTGATTAATTGCAATGTAATAAATAGATCAAGATAATTACTGACAGCTTGCCCTTCTTGCATCACTCGACCTTTCACATTTTTATTTATTTTTCAACGAACCGTCGGTTCGTCACATGAACGTATTAGTTTTGATATTCGTCTGGTTCTCTTAGCCACGGGTCTTTCATCATTAAAAAATATACTTTTTATTATTTTAAATAAAACAGATAATCTAATTTTAGGGAGATGCGTAACTCCGCAATGGTGCAGCATATTTCCATAAAGGGTAGGATTTAGTAAACTAAAACGAAGGGTTCATAACCCTCTCATGTGAGACTGTATATTATATTGATACATTTTTCAAAATGCGATTGCTGAAAACATGTTCATTCAATCGATTTTTTTTGGGAAGTACGATTTTTCTTTGAAATTTTATTTGATTTAATCGACATAAAGCCTATAGAATAAAATAATAATAATAATAATATATATATATATATATATATATATATATATATATATATATATATATATATATATATATATATATATATATATATATCCTCAGAAAACAGAGGAATATTTTTTTTTTTAATCTGAGAACAGTAGTCAGAGTAAGGGGAAACCCTAGTACTCAACTAACTCAGTACCAACTATAAATAATATTTTTACTTCGATGTTTTTCCTATCGGTTTAAATAGTATCATACAATAGGACAATAGTTTACAAAACACTGAGAAGGCACATTATAGTCACAAATAGAACATTTAATGGCTCATAAACTAATAGAGATCACAGAAGAGATTTAAAAGATGGTTGTGCAAAAGAAGATTCTATATTTACCCAAATCATGAAATTAAATTTAGTTTCATACGAGATATAAACGTGATTAAACTGCTCGTCGTTTTCGACGTCTCCAACAAGCGTTCAAAGTTCCCAATTAACCTCAAAATACTTATTAACAAGAGAGTAATAAGACCCATTTGGACATATCGCTTATGGGCTGCAATATTGGAACAACTCAAAAAATCATTATTTGAGATAATTGGTTTAAAGTTTTCATTGCTACGGAAAATGCATAGTAAATAATTTAGTTTGCTAAAACGAAATTACCTTCAAGGTATACCTTCTCTCGTTTAAGCAAACTAAAGCATTTCCTAAACAATGAAAACTTTAACCCACTTATCTCAAAAAATTATTTTTTGAGTTGTGCCACTATTGCAGCTTATGAGCGATATGGAGCTGAACTTATGAGCTCCACTAAACTTTCCTATTATTTTTGTATCCAATCAATACAACCAAAAGTCCTCAATGATCATTATTAAGTCACAAACTTATCCGTACCGATCTTAATGTCCCATACGCTGCATATTAGGCCAAATACTGACATTTTTTGCCCTTCCATGACGAGCTCCAAACCCACTGGATTTCCGAAGCTTCTGAATATAAAATGACCTAGAGACTTTCATTGAACATTTAATTTAGTGCTACTAATGGGCAGTTGTTTACAGGCTATATAAATGTCTCCGTAATTATTATAAAGTATACAATTTTAGAAATCAATAAAGTATTAAAAAAAAAAAAAAAAAAAAAAAATTAACTCCGTTCTAAATACCACACCTGAATCCTTTCTTTAATAAGTTAAATTAAAATCAGCTTCACCGATGTGTATCACGTGCCTTCTAAATTTATCCCAGAGGAGGATAAAACAAGAATATTATATAAGGCAACTATAATTATTAATATTTACAATGTAAAAATAATTTATGGCCGAGTAAACAGCTAAATTACGAGGGCAGAATGGGGTACCTCGACCCCAGCTCACGTGGGCGAGTCCTGCTCTTTCTTGGGATCGTCAACATTTAATGACATGCTATCCCTCGTGGCATCGACCAAATACACGCTTCCTCATGGCAGTGTTTTGGTAAAGGCGAGCCAAAGATTATATAAATATATATTGGTTTGAATGCAAGATTTGCTAACATTTTTTAAGTGTAGGGTATTTTTTGACAAGCTCTAGCTCTGTTGGCATTGCTCGAACCGTAACTTTCCTATAATACCTTGATCAGAAATTTATTGGAGAATAGTTTTTGTTATATAACATTTGTCGTTAGGACCTACCGTTAGGAGCTATACTGATTTGAATGAAAAAAAAAAATCACGTTTGAAACTCCTATATTTTTCGATTTTGATTATTTCGAATAATCATTAATAGTTAATTTAATTGAATTATTAATTTCAGTAATTTGATCCTTTTAATTTCAGAATGTTAACCGGAGAAAGGAGTAAATTATAAATAGACATATCCAGGATCTATTGTTTTTTCTAGTCAGGGAGAAATTAAGTTTTTCATAATTATTGCTGCAATTTTTAATGTAATTCAGTAATTTTATAATTTAATTAATTAAACAAGAATCGGTACCAATCAGTAGCAGAAACACGCCCTCTACGACCCTAAGCCCACTGGCCCCCAGAAGATGGTACGGTCCTCAAGAAGTAAGAGTGCCCTTTACTTCAAGCGGTGCAACCTGTTCCCCAACAATAATTATAGCTCCATAATTCCAGGAGCAATCAACAGTCAGATTCGGCAGCATTCATTAGGAAACAACTGAAGAGTTCTTGAGGGGCCTTCTTGTTACCCGGCTCTTTAGGGTGATGGCCGATGGAGTTCTGTCAACAGGGTATGGTATCTATAAGGATCTTCAAGAAGCTTCTTGAACAGGTATATTAGTTGTAATTTTCTAATAGGAAACAATATTATAATGACAGAGACCTCCCCGTAATTCAGTTAAATAATTTAATTGTATCAGCAGTGAACATACTATTAGATTCCTTGTCGAAGTAAGATTTTAATTCAATCACATTATCAACCAGCCAACACAGCTTAAAAATTAAATCGCCCTTTTAAAGATAGCGGACACAATGAGAATCCTTCATAAAAAAATTGTAACGGACTTGGAAGGCATATCGCACATCGTCAAGAACATTATCGTAACTCAATTTCCTATCTTTTGGAAAAGAAATTTTAAGATTCGGAATCATTTAAAAAACAGTTATTTAATACTGTGAGGAACTTCACTTTTCTTTATCTAAGTTTATTTCCTAAATAGGGTAGTGGGTTTAACTCAAAATTGATAAATATTGAACTGACAGCGTTCTTACCGCTGAGAGGTATGAAAAATGAGTTGTAGGTGTAAATTAGTATTAAGGAATAACATAAACGTAAAAATATATATTAGAATAAAACATCTCGCAAGTAATAGGAATATTCTTGATATATCAGATATCAATATTTTATACTGCTTTTATTTATAAGTAACGCTGCAAAAATTATATCTGAGCATTATCCATCCACGGATTGTTATTAATACTATTATAATTGTTGTTACTATTTATATGTATAATATAAACCAAACTATTTGAATGCAAAACATGGTAGTTGGTTAAATTTAGCAATATTAAAAGATATATAACGAGTCATAGCAATTCAGCGGTACAATTTAAATTGGCCCTTGGGGAAATACAAAAGCTACGTGTTCTTCTGATCAGTCAAGTCATCCAATATGTCATAAATTTAACGCACACAAAAAAAAAAAAAAAAAAAAAAATAAAAAAAAAAATAATAGAAACAAAATAAGGTCAAGTACATATCCCCAGCTAAAAGTTAAATATGTATTCTGAAAACAAACATTAATGAACATTTACTTAAAATTAATTGAACAAAATCAATAGATAATGTAATGTTATATATAACGTATCGCTAATTTAAAATTGTTCTATACAATATTGTAATAAATGATTAAATATCAAAACTTATTTCTGTTCACATTTGGTGACTTTTCTAAATATACATTTAATGTGTCAGAACTCATAATTTTTAATCAATACGTAATAACAGTGAAGTTGTAACTGAAATATTATTATTATGCATATTTTGTTTGATTGTGACATTTTTACACTGTTTTAAAAAATTTAAATAAATGAAGAATTTTATCATAATTCAATTACGATTTATTAAACAGCGGAAGGAATGGAGACAGCGTTACGTTTCATATATTCTGCAACGGAGCACTGAAAATAAAAAAAAATGCACTGCACTCAGGGAGCGAATGATAATTCCAGTTGATAATTGAATTTATTAAAAAATAATTAATTGAACCGGACAGAGAGGATAAACTCCGAATCTAGCGAATGAAAACGTTCCAATAAAATATGATAAAACAAAATAAAAACGAACTGAATAAAAAAAAAAAAGATAAACTAAAAATAGAAGTTATCGTGTCACGTGTCAGATTATTCTAAACTTTTTGATAAAACGATTTTTAAATATTTTAGTCTCAGTGATAGCTTTATTTTACTATACAACAGGAAATCTAGCTACTCGTCATCATATTAATTTAAATATTATATTTATAGTAGAACAGTAGAACCTCAATAATCCGACCTCTAAGGGATCAATAGGTAGGGGAGAATTGCCAAAAGGTCGGATTAACCGAAAATTTCATGTTTTTATAGTTGACGGAGTATTAGATTTATATTAAGAGTTATATATTAGCATTTCAAAAATAGATTAATAGAGTAAACCAGACAGTTATTGACATAATATATATATATAATATATATATATATATATATATATATATATATATATATATATATAATTTTATTTGAAAATATTCATACTATAATTATAGAGACAATAGTTCAATAAAGTTTGAAAATAAAATTTACAGTCATTTTTCCTTAACTACTATACTTTAAACTAAGCAAGAATGTTTATAACAAACATTATTCCAGGAATGTATTTAAAAGATAGTGACAAAAAATAAGGTAAAATCAGTTATTGACAAACCTATGGATATCTTCTAAAATACGGAAAGAATTTAAAGTACTTTTACACAGCTGAGTTGTAGGATTTAAAAGGAATTTTTTTTTTTTAATTTTTGGATAGGGTGTCAATAACTGTTTGGTTTAACCTATCTTAGCATAGAAATGTTTTAGCTAACTATTTAGGTATAGAAGCATTAAACGTTGATGTTAAGGACGTATACAGCAAGACCGACAAAAAAAACAAAAACAATTTCTGCCACTATTTTAGAGAATTCCGAAAATTTAAAAGCTTGTATCATAGTCCCCGTTTAAGTTACGGAACTTATTTTCAGCTCAATTTGTATAAAATTTAGTTTAGTATAATTTTGTGTAAACAAGCTTTTCTTTAGAACTAACCGAGGAGCAGTTATTTTGACAAGTTCGAAATATTTGACGCTACAATAAGCGAGCGGTGGCGCTTCAAAAATCCAAAACTTAGATTTTCGTACCCAAGCACAACACTAAAGACATATCAAAGAACAATACTACCCGAAATTTTTCATATTAAAATGTACAATTAATGGACTATTAGGGATCCCGTGTACTGGAGGGTCGGATTGCCGGAATAGGACTAGCGGAAGTCGGATTAGTGAGGTTCTACTGTATTATTAATTCTTATAAACATTATTATAGATTAACAATTAAAAAAACAACATGATAATATAGAATAAAAATTAAAATAAAAACCTTTGAACGATTTACACACGAGTTTGATTTTACATAATACCGAGAAATGTCAATTTATAATTTTTAAATAATACATAATGAATGTTCTGAAATAAAAATGTTTAACATTGAATTGTTAAAGTGATGTAGAGGAGAAGTTAAACATGAAACCTTAACCACCCTCAAAGAAGACCTGTAGACCTAAAGGTTACCCCGCTACAAGAATTACAGCTGACTCCTGACCTGTGGGTGGGGGCTGGAGCTAAAGACCAGGGGATGTTAAATCGACTAGAAAACACAACTCTTCCTTTGCCCCAGCCAAGGTTCCATTTAGCTCAATATATTGGATTAAAAGCCTATAATTTCATTAATTTATAAAAAAATTATTCTTTATTGTTGATAAATAACGTTAAATTTGTTTAAGGATATTTAAAGGTAGTTACGAAAGCATGTGTGCTTCTTAGACAGCAGATTGGGTTCAATTAGGAGATGAATTTTTGTTTAATTATTTAATTGTTTCAATATATAATCTAAGGCAAATCATATTATTTTTTTATATTTTGGTACCCTTACATAAGCATGGCTCCACTACACCGGCCTGACCAGCGCTAAACCGACAAGTTCAATCCTTACCCTTACGCTTTACATCAAATTTACATTTATCGAAAGTTCTTTTCTTTAACCTCACATGTAAACCTTCACTTCTACAGTTTCAACTTGGGTTGTGTTGTTTAGTGTGTTAAATTGATATTCAGTCTTCTTAAATGTAAAAAGTGAAAAAAATATTTTGATATTTGTTTATTTCCACTTTATTATTTTCTTATTTCTCAGTTTAATATCAGAAGGTAAACATCAGTTAATATTACTTTGAACAGTGATTTAGAGTTTCTCCGTAAATGAAGGAGTATAACCTTTCCTCTCGAAAAGCAAAAGAAATAAAAATTACAAAAGGAAGATGAATGTCATCTATCAAAATAAAATAATTGTTTACAATTTTGTTTTATTTCTCTCACTCTCACCCAAATCCTAAAGTAGGTTTATTATTTTATTAGGTCATAATTAAATTTATTTAACCTTTACTATGCCTACAACCATATTTTTTAAGGTTACTTTGTCTATTGATTGACTATGTTATTTGTACAGTATTACGACGCAATTCTTTTTTATCATGTTGGAGTGAATTCAACATTAAACAACATTTAGGTTTTTTGTATCTTTAGATCAGAATGCATAGGAATCAAATAATCATTAGCATAATGTTTAGGAGACAAGTTTTAAAAGCAATTTAAATCCATAGTAAATTTTAAATAAATAATTTTCACACAATTGAGTTTCTATTTTAATATTTACTTTTATTGTTATAATTTATATCACATTACGTTTAATATTATTTTATATTTTATATTTGTATAAATTTTGAACAGGTAGTATGTATATTGCATCATAATTATATTTCATAATATTCAAAACGACAACACAGTTCTTTGCCATTACTTTTGTAATTTTGTTCGATTCTATAAACAGTACTAATATATCATTTAATTATTATAATTACAGTTCAGGTAATAATAAGTTAGTTTATATGGATTCTGCAAACAATGCTAAGAAAAAAAAAGAAAAAAAAAAGAGATTTTTTTGACGAAATTTCTTCTAAAAATTCTAATACAAGAACAAGTTACACAAAGTATTTCTAGTTGCTAATAGTCGAGACTATTGTGAACTTATCTCGCCCAGGGCTCTAAGTCTATCCCGGAAAATTCTATTGTGTAGCGGCAAATGTATTTTAAGTCAAGGGGGTAAAAAGTTTTAATTCCCTCAGAAAGCTGGTGTTCTGTTTCATTCATCACCAAGTTACAAAAGGCGATAATAAAAACATATTTTCCAAGCGCTCTCCAACTGTCTCGCCCCGCTCCCTCCCTAAGTAATCACTTCTCATAAACAACCAAAAACATCCTCCCATATTTTTTACAAGGAAAAAGTCTTCTCAATTCAAAAGGGCAGTGTAAAAATATCGTAGAGGGGGCAAAACGAAATATATAAAGTTAATTCCAAAGAGATTTTTTTTTTTTTTTTTCATCAGATGTTCAGAGAAATGAATTGGCAATACTTCCTCAGGCGCTTGAAGAATGTTATTAATAACTTCCAAGTATTGCTACAAATACTTTTTCATAATATCGATTCAGATTTCTTTTAAACAGTTTTCCTTTATAGCTTACATTTTATTCTTATTAAGGTATTTGAATTGAGAGGTTTACCAATACTTAAGTAGATAATATTAAATTATATATTTAGATTCTATAACATAAATTAAATCTGAGATTCAATTAATTGTAACCAGAAATCAAGAATGAAACGACAGAAGAGTTGTTATAGACTACTTCAATATTTAAAAGGTACAAAATCCCGGAAAACATTTAAATATTTGTATTTTCAGTACCTCATTCTCTCACACTCCTGCTCTCACCCTCATGAAATAAGAAATTCCCTTCCCCAAGCTCATCCAAAGAGCTCCTTTCTAAACTATGTTGTTTTTAATTTGGTGTGATTAAACTAGTTCAATAAATATTTATGTATATATATTTACATTTCTTTCATTGCAATAACTTTTTTTTTTAACGATAAACTGGAAACAATTATTTTATTTACTTATTTTTATTTATTGGAATACCATCTCTCCTCATATCAGACAAGCATACTCCATGAAAACATTTAAATATATTATTTTCAGTACCTCACTCTTATCAACGGTTACGCTTGCTAACTATCTATATAGTCCACATTATATCATGTTCTTGCATTTCCGGAGTCCGATCGATAACTATTACTATAATTTGGATTTTACTTAATACAATGGTATTCTCCATTCTGTATATAAAATTTAGATACCTTCATAGTATGTTCCGCACTACACTAATTATTGTACCATAGGAATTTAATACTTATTTCATTTGTGGAATGTATACTAATAAGTATGTATGTACATATTATCTTTATTATTATTTTTCTATATATTTTTTTATTTTAATATGTCTCATAAGACATAACTGTATTTATTCCTGCATTTGTTTTTATTAAGGGACTTTGTACCAGAATAAAATTATTTTTTTATTCTGTTTAATTCTAAATTACAAATGATTCAACATGACTAAGATTGGACCTATTTTGGCGTAAGGAATTGAATTTGGGGTTCTACTAAATAATATAATTTATTTCGTATCTAATACTTATCACGCAAATCCTTCGAAAAGCTCTTAATACTACTAAGAAAAAATAATAACTACAAAGTAAGCGTGATGTTCCGAATGCTGCTGTCTGTCAGCTTACTTCCCGTTTCATTCCTGATAACCCTCCATGGAGACAGAAAAGAAGATGGAATCACGTTCTTGTAATAAAATACGTTAGTAGAGTTAACGATGCTTAGTTGCTATACATGTAATTCTATACATAATCCCTCACGTTTTCTCAATATATTTTATATACTGTTCTAAATTAAAAAAAATATATATAAAATTTAAAAAATACTCTATGCCAAAGGAAATGTTTCAATATTGTTTGTTATGAGAAGAAAACATTGCCGTGGAAAAATCAGGTATTTCAGAAGAATCATGCGGGATACTATGGATTTTGGAATATTTCGTTTTTCCAGAATACATTATACAAACTACGCAGAAACCAGAATATACTAGAAAACATACATGACATAATGGGAGCTCGTCGTATCGTTATGTCACGATTTCCTTTCCTTTACGGATAAAAATCTAGTTGATCCCACGACCTCAGGAGATTGCTGAGCCTTCAAATACGAATGAGGTTATCGCACAGCAGAATTATTATTTGGAATCGTAAGATCGAGCAGATGATGGGGCATGTGAAAGAGTACTGTCGAATATAGGATTAGATACAGACTAATGATGTTGAAATATTACATAATAATTAATAATATGATGAATTATATAATAGTAATAACATTCATATAATGAAATTAAAAGATACTGGTGCAAGTTTTTTTTAAAAACTATTTTTCGTTTTCAAAATATTATGTAAGTATATTTAATTTGTTTTTTAACGATATTGTTCCGAATTGTTGGAGAATATCCTTGTTTATTTTACTTTCAAATTTATTTTTACCCAATTTCTCCAAAATATTCATTGTCCTGACATTACCCCCTCCCCCTCCCAAAATAGTACCTATATATATTTATATTCATATATTTTAATTAACAGTAGAAAATACAACTGTAATAGTCAAAAGCAGAGATCTAAATGAGATCGCTCGCTATTAATGGCACAAGTTTTAAAAATTAATTTTTAACGAACATTATTTTACAAAAAGCAACATACAAACTGAAATTATGATATATGAATGCTGGTGGCACTGAACCAGACCATCAAACAGTCCACCACACTATGAGATATCAATTATCAAGAAAAAATTAATTAAGAAGCTTTATTATTTAAAAAAGATAAATAAAATACAGTAAACACTTAAATAAATTATTCTGCGTTTTTTAATTTATTGTTTGTTATCGTATCTCATGTAAATTTTTTAAACATTTCACGACGGATATTAAAAAATAAGAAAAAAAAAACTGATGATTGTGATGAAAAATATTGTAATATTTGTTATAAAAGTGGAGCAAAGGATACGTGTCTATAACACTAGTTTCATCAATTTCCCATAGAGCTATTCGTATTTATGGTCGTTTAATATTTAAAAGTTATTTACAAGTAATTGATGTCATTATAACCAGTACCCACACCTTTACTAGATGTATATATCGTAACTATAAACTATTAAGTAACTATTAACGTTATAAAAATTATTTTTTAGAATTTTTCATACCTAACAAAAAATATGAAGGAAAAATAAATCGAAAGTTTCAGCCAAAATATTAAGTTTACCTTTCCGTTAAAAAATAATCTTACATAAATAAACATTTGATTTACCAAGAGAGGTGGCACCATCTAAAAATTACCATAATCATTATTGCTATGAAAAACTTTAAAAGTTTAACTAGATCAAAAGTAAAGGGGTGTAAAAGATCTTCAACTGAGATTAGGTCTCAACGTTTCGGCTTTAAAACCGCCCTCAGCAACAGGTGAACTTTAATTCGCCTATCTCCACGCACACGACTAACTTGTTCAGAAGTTCATTCGCTACTTAAAACATTCATTCAAGTTTCAACCACTACCAACGGATTCCCATACTTTTGACAGCCTTATGGACCATAAGTTTGAAGTAAAAAATTGGTAACTAAGTATAGTACTAAAAAAAAAAAAAAATTGTAAATGTCTCCTCAATTCAACAGTTCATAATTTTATGTACAATAAATCAATAATAAAATTAACAATAATTTTATTAATAATTATTAAAAATAACTGGCAAAAATTATGACCGAGTCAAGAAAAAAGGTCGGCTGAGTTTAATTAAGAACCCGTTAACAATACGATTTGTTATTTCTTATTTTATTTCCAAGTTTTTTGCTGTCCCAAATTTTATTAATAATAAATTATACTTGTGATAATTGCAACCGATAACTTACAAACCAATAAAAATAAACTACAATGTTAGCGGTGTTAAATTATTTTGCATGTTCTGAGATGGTAAAATCTTTTTGGAGGCCTGTTCATGGGCAATTTTGATAAAATTGGTTATTTCCGTTGTTCGCGTGACCTGAGTGATATTTACGAGTGTTATTTTCCCCCCCATACTATCATTATTATTATTTATAGAAAATTAACAATGAATCACATATTAAAAGCGTTTACCAGCCAGATTAAAGCGTTAGGTATTTGTGGAGAGATATTTTCAAATAAAGGTTATATGCGAGACCGCTGTGGCTAAGCGTGTTAAATGACGGTATTGTTGTAACCTCGTAACCTCTAAATTGACTAGACCGTCAATAAACCTTATCTGGTCAACAATCGATTAGTAACCAGTCCAGAGTTTTGTTTAAATATCTAGGTAAATATTTCCAAAAGTCCATTTTCAAATTTAAAAGTCACAGGAAAAACCTAAGGGATTATCCAATTATCTAATTGTAATTAGTAAAAAAAATCGTTAATTAAAATTATATTTATCCTCCTACACTATCATCCATACCTCAAGTGATTAAAATTTTTTTTATTATCTTCCTAACATAAAGAAAAGAGATTTTAATACTTGAATGTATATTTCATTGACTTACCCCAAAAGCCGAGAACCGCTTGGTCCTCCGCCTTTGTTGCTGGTCTTTGTTGTTGAGGAACACTTCTGATTTAGGACGGGGTGGCTTCTTCGGCCTTAGGATGACCCTGGTCTCTTCTTGGATGTCCTCGTCCAGAAGTTTGGAGTCTGAGGACACAGATAGTTGTCTCTTGACAGTCTCTCGCTGGCCACCTCCCAGCCCCTCCCAGTCTCCCCCGCACACAGCCCTGCAGTCTGAAAAACAAAAGAAAACCGTATTTGTAAAAAGCGTAACTTATTGACACTGAAGCATTAATCAAAATATCCTGAGGGAATGATAATATTATTACACAAGTGCCTCCAGTTCTATCAACATGAAAGAACATAAGGAACATTAGTTAGGAAAGATGACAAATTATAAATAACCACGAATACTTCTAATAAAACAATCACAAATTTTTCATAAGATTAATGGAAAATAATTTTGTAGAAAAAATACAAAAAGTTATTCTATTTCTATGATTTAAAATGCACGTACGTGAAAAAAATTCAATTTCTCCCTGACTGGGAAATAGATCATGGATATGTCTCTTCTAAAATCTACTGATTTTGTTTTTTATTACTATACTTTAAGACGAACAAGAGTTTAAGTTCACACCAAATATCATTACTGGAATGTAATTTACAAGATAGTGACAATAAATAATGCAAAATTAGTTATTGACGCCCTAAGGATACCTTTTAAAATACGGACAGAATTAAATGTATTTAACACAGCTGAGTTGTAGGATTTAAAAGAAATTTTATTAAATTTTGTTTTGGTTATGTTTTATTTATTTTTTTTATTTTTAAGTTAGGGTGTCAAGAACGATATGAGGAGTCAATAACTTTCCAGTTTACCCTATGTATATATAATATAAATATAATTAATTTCAACAAGAATATATCAAAATAAGAGATGGAATCAACATAATCATATGCTTTTTCCCTCGCATTCCTCTTCCAACACCACCTCTCTCCCCAGACCGAGTTACATGGATGTTTCATAATGAATTTTATTCGAGCACATCTTACATTTTACAGACACAAAACAGCCTGGATTTACAATTTTCTTATGGTAATTTTTTTATTTGTACAGACAATTTTTGGTGGGTTTTTTTTCCCCATTATTTTTCTTCTGTCCTTACTATGGAAGTATTATTTATTTTATCTTTTGCTATATGTTATATCAGAAATAATTGGTTCTTATAATTTCGTCTATACTATTTATTCCTATAATGAGTGTTTCGTTTTATTCTCTCTCTGTTTCTAGTTTTCTTTTTCTTACCTCGTTATAAAAAGCTGTATTTACTTATATTAATCTAGTATTTTTTTTTAAATCTCAAGGTCAGATATGATTTCACTTTCTGCTACGCAATGTTATTCTTAAGGAACATTGTCCCAGAATAAAGTTTTCTTTATTCCGTTATTTAAGCCTAGTACTAAACAAGATATTTGAACAAAGAAATTCAGAAGATATTTTAATGCAATAAGCCCCAAGAACCCGAAAGGACGAACGATAGAAGTGCACAAATGAGCAACAACGCTAACGGGGTTACGACCTGACTCAGAGGTATTTCCATGTAGCTGACTCACCTGGCTCAAACAACTGAGGCCTACAATTTACATTCCAATACGGACAGTTGTTTGTTCCTGTTGAGCTCCTCTTCACTAGCTGGGAAAGTTGTCACGACGCCGTTACCTGGTAGTCAGCACCTGCGTCATCAGGTCATATTGGTAACTACCTCTGCAGGCTACCTTTCATTACAGTTTTTTTTTTTTTTTTATAATAATTTTTGAGCCAAGTCGATTAGATGTTAACTAAATTAATTTATTTATTTATAACTTTGGTATCTGTTTCTTTTATTGACTAGCTGACCAATCATCAATTTGATAAAAGTTGATAAAAAAAAACTCACATAGAGAAATAAAAAAAAGTATTATTTATTATTCAGAAGAATTACGAAAATAGACCTACCCTCGTATTTTCATGTGGATGTTGCACTCAAAGGAATATATATATATATATATATATATATATATATATATATATATATATATATATATATATCAGTATATTAAGAGCCCCTTTCATATATATTAAGAGCCCCATGTAGGAGTACAACAAAGTTGGCCATTATATTAGAAATAGAATCGCTCCGCTTTGGAAATGGATTTGTTCGCAAAAAGCAAGTTCAAATTTCGCAAACAGTTACGTCAACGTGAAATCGGTTGGAAATGAAACTAAGCCATGAAAAAATTCATGCAGAACGTGAAATTTTTCCTGGGCACGAATGCGATCTGCGAATCTTTCTACTGATTTTTCTTCAATACCCAATGTAGGGAATAACTACAAAGAAATACGGAATGATTAATTTTTATTATATTCGGAAAAAATAATTCTTACAATTCAAATTCATTGGTAATTAATATTGATAGTTGTAATAGATAATATCAAATAAATATAGGTAAATATAAAAATAGTCTTTAGTTATTCTTATTCTATAGTGTTCATTTTGTCTAGATAATACAAATAATAGAGTTATTCATTCAATCCACTAGTGGAAAATTATAGTAATTTAAAATAAAATGTTTAATTTTTTTTTGTTCATTTATTGATGACTGGATAATGTATAAATCAAGTATACACGATAGAATATGATTACATTAACACGTTTATAAATTGTAAAGAAACTATTTCGATAAAATCTGCATTGAACGATACGATACTTGGGTACGAGAAGAAATGATATTTTTATAAAGGAAAAACATATTTACTCTGTAATCACAGAAGTGATTACACCGAATACTGTAAAAAAAAATTGTCAAATTATTTTTTTATAGGCGATATCTCGAATCATATCGAGCAACTTGAGATGAATGAGCTGTAATTACTGATACTTTACAGATAAAGTTATCATAATCTAAAAAATATAATTTCATCTATAGCGTGACTAAAAAAAATAATAGAACATAAAATTTACAAAACTAAGTACATACATTATTTTTTATTGTTAGGTATGTAGTTGTAAATGTCGATTTAAAAAAAATAAATAAAAATAAACTATTGAATACGACAGTAAAATTTTTTTTATTTCCATATAAGAAATTAATTCATTGCATACATAATTATAGTTATTATAGAATGTATATAAGTAGGTTAGAGTTGATAATTGTTTCACATTTTTTTATAAAAAAATAATCTGCACTAAGAGAATAACAGTAATGACCTTACAGATTGCATTGGGAAAACCAGGAGATAAAGGGAAAAAAAAAGAAAAAAGGCAAATAGGCCCAATTGGACGAAGTATCTGAATGTTAATATTATAATTTTTCAGTCGAACAGTGTTGTAAATAAATGTTTTATTTAATTTTATTTATATTTGCTCAGATAACTGTTATTCCCTGAATTAAGTTTACATAATTTACATTGATAATATAGAAAAATAAAAAATACATAAGTTGACAGGTATTCAATCATAAAAAAATATTTTGATACAAAATAAAAATACTGCTTGAACAAAAAAAGAATGCATAGGTTCAATATCTGTTTTATTTATTCCCCATAGATAATATTGTTTTGTGAATAACAGGAATTATTTAAAATACAAAATAAAATTTATAAAATAATTGTTTTATTCTTGGAATGATATTCATGTCAATGGTTAATGATTATGACTAACTAGTAGTTGATCTAATACTTTATGCACATTTTATTATTTTTTTAATTTTTATTGTCACAATTAATACTGGTTTATAAGTCAGATTTGCGGGTAGAATATTTTAAAGACACATAATAATCACATAAAAGATAAATATATCAATTGAGTCGGGATATAATGAAATGAAACGTACAAAATAAAATATTTAATTATTTTGATTTAGTTGAGAAACAATAATATTTGGAAATAATATTGATTTCGTTAGATAGAGATAAAACAAAAACGTGAGTATGTTTTTCGTGGTTTAATTTAAATTACCAAATGATAGAGAAGAGAAGTTAATGAAATCGTTTCAAGCCAAGCCTAACACAGAAGGTTAAATGTTAAATGTGGAGAAAAGAAAATAATATAGGTTTTTAACAATGAATGTTTTCAATACAACTTTAGAAATCACATCTTCAGTGATTTTAATTAAAACAAACAATATGATCAACAATTTCAGCAGCTAAAATGGATTTTTCTAGTCAAAACAGCTGTGTTGCTAGATAACTTAAATTGTTTTTAACCCAATGTATGAAACATGTCAGTTCTCTGTAAGAACTAATGTAAGTAAAAAGTGAAAAAAAAAAGAAGATAAAAATGAAATTTTGAATTATGTTTAGTTTAATCAGTACGTGTAACATATACATTAGGGGTCCAAATAATTTTTAATATTTAAAGGTTTTTAACAAAGCAATACAAATATATTAATAATATATACAACATAGGTTGTAGATCTATTGTTAATATCAGAGATACATTACATTTAAAGCACCCGGAAAACATGACAAGCCGCGCAACGTGGTCCCTCCGAGGAGTCACAACTGTCTGAGACAAAGCTACCTGATGACGTGTCGATAAAAAAGTCTAATTTTCTGTTATCATTTAGATTTTTATTTCTAATACAATCATTTCTATCAGATGAGCAATCTGGGACATTAGGCTTATAAAGAACAACATTATGTTTACACCTGATATCCATAGTTCGAACAACCGTAGTATTGAGAACGAACATGAACAAACAATAGAGTGTTTATTCGTTTGCAAGCTGAGTAAGCAGGTCACACAATTGTTAAGTGTTCGGCAACTGCGAATGCCTCATCGTGACTGTTTTCTATGCAGTCTTTTAAATGAGGAGAAAACTAATAGAAAATATTATCAATTAATAACCAAAATATCATCGATTTAGAAAAATAATTCTGTATACTGTTATGTTTTTATTTTGCATGATCGTCAAAGAAATAATTAATTCCAACAAGAGACATATTTTTCATGTTATCTATTGGAATCATCAAAGGAAATTAAAACTATTTCTGCTATGACAAATCAGAATATTTTAACTCAAGGGACATACCAACTGAAGATATCCTTTCTAATATAAATCCTAATGTATCCATTTAATCTGTGGAGTTTTTCGAGGAGAAATGTACATTTTTAATCACGATTGCGAATCAAAATGCATTCAACAATGATCTTTCCTTGTACTTAATTGTTCGTGGAACCCGAAGAATATAAATATTGATAACTAAGATATTCGATTTCTGTGACGTAATATAGTGATGAAGGAGTAGATCGTACCAATATCTTGTTCTAAAATAAGAATAATAACCGTGAGTTAACTTTTGAACATTGTGCAGAGAGTTTTAAAGATGATCTGATAAACTCATTTTTGTTCCATTTTATTCCTAATAATTAACCAAAGCAATCACAGAAATAATCTTTAAATGTTTTGGTCGTAAGTAAATAGATAATTGAAATTACTTTGAAAATGAGTTTAATTATACTTCAAAGTTTGATTTTTAATATCTGGGTTATGAAAAATTGGTTAAGTTCAGATTCCTAATAAGGAATTAACATATCTATTTTTGCGCAAATTGTATTTTTAGAGTTATTACAAGGTTTTAAAATCATAACTTATGAACTTCTTCACAACAGCCACCGAAATATTTAAAGATTTTTTTATGTAATCACTTGAGTGAATCGTAACGGAAAAAAATGAGTTTTTGAAATCATCTTTCAAACTCTCTGCTCACGGTTAAGAATTTGATTCATGGAATGGAATCTCACTGTTTCAGCTACTTAGAGCATTTTTCAGTGCAGTTCCAGCTGAACAAGGTAGATTTTTTTTCGTTATTTAAAGTTATTTTTCCGCAATATTAAACAATTACAAAATTGGATGAAAATTAGAGAAACAATGTGAACATAACCTTAAATTATGAGACTATTTTCTAGTTGTTAGTACTTTACTTATATATGATGTTAATGAAGCATGGTAAGATTTATATAAATAAAAATATAGTCGATTTTGATTATAGAGATGTGAACATTTTTGTTGATAGTGCACTCGTATTTTTTAATAATGCGTTTCCTTCCTTATATGACCAGTTCCCCCAGCCAACTTGCCACTAACCTCAGCTGCACTTTCCACCAAGCCAAGACGACTCTCCGATAATTTCACTTTTTGATTAGTGGCAATGTTTAATGAATGGAAAGCTGAGGACTGCGAACTGCTTTCATAGCTAGCCGTGCGGGGCGACCTGAATCCAGATGTTCAATTACACCTGTACTAGATATCTAGCTATCGATTCCAGTTAATTAGCGGATAGATTTCGCGGGATTTCATTGAATGAGATGCCTCAACGGGCGGGATTCGGCGCGTTTTCAATTAAACGGCTTGGAGGAAGGGAGAGAATGGAAATGGTGCACATCAAAGGCAACCTCTGCCCTTAATTACCTCAAGGCCCAACCGACAGCCATCAAAAGGCACTGGATTAAAATTTAGAAATAATTAACCGGGGAAAAAATCAGAGTTTATATGACCAAACAGAATCTCATCATTATTTTTATAATTATAAGTATTTTATCATTACACTTTCATTACAATTCACAATTTACTGCTGTATAGCATATATAGAGGGTGTTCGGAAGATCGTTGGCCAAAGAGGTATCTCGGGTAAGGTTTTTTTTTTTTTTTTTTTTTTGCTGTAATTACTAATACATTGTCCATGTAAAATAAAAAAGATTTGATGCAAAAAAAAAATTAAAAAAAAAAAAAAAATTAAAAATCAGTAAACAAAGAAGTTATAAGGCATAAATGTTTGATTTTGGCTATTCTTTCAAAAACATTCATAAAAACAACTACTTTGTATATAGGTAAGTAACCCTAAATAGGTTCAAAATGAACCTCCCTACCCGAGATATCACTTTGGTCAACGATCTTCCGAACACCCTGTATACATTTTTTTAACATAATTATATTGTTTACAACGTATCGTAAATGTGTTGTGTAATCATATTTCAATACTTGAAAACCAAAAACCTACCTATATTTATGACCTCCTTACTCTGCACTCCTCCATCCACCTCTTAAATACTAGAACCGAACCCATCATCCGCGCCTCCTGTTTATGGAATTCATTGCCCATTTCAATTCAAAAATGATCCTCTCCCAAACTTCCTTAATACATCATCTGTTTCTTTACCTCCTAAATTTTTTCCGGGCAAAAGTAAAATATGAATATTTATGCTATAGATATATACTAAGTTTTGCTATAGATAATAATATACGTAAGTTTTATCTTTTTACAAGATCATTTATTTTGTAAATAATTAATTAATTATCACAGCCAGACAATTGCCCTATGTATTGCACTTCTAAGTCATTCTTAGGGGACAAGTTGTTACAGAATAAAGTTTATTTTCTTCTTCTACAAGCAGTGAATATGAGGTATTAAAAACAATGGACATGATCAGGCATGACTCCCGTCTGCACTCAGTGGTACCATCTCCAGAAGCGATAATATATGATTAGGGATTAGACTAGGAGATCCCTCATCCTCCTGGAATTTGCATTGTTGCCATAGCCTGTTAGTAAGAAGCTCCACGTAATGTTTCAAGAAAATGTTAGCAAATTAGATTAATATGGCTCTTAAATGTCGGAAATAAATAAAAAAACTTACTTATAACGATTTAACTGTCTCGTAATTTGCACTTCGAGCTAACTGAGGAAGGCCTAGGGACATTCTTATGCAGAACAGTAATTGAAGAGCTAATAACGAGTATTGCTTTACAAGCTATTGACATGTCATTGTATTCATTTTACCGCACATTTTCTTACATGTATATATAAACAGTTGTAAATAGTATATAAAAGAAAAAAACTTTCGTAACAATCCCCGTTTTACTTTTTTTTAAAAATAAAAAGCTACTAACAAGACCTACCTTCTTGAGGAACAGGCATCGCCAACTGCAGACGAAAGCTCGCTGCACCGAACAACTATTTACACAAAACTATGACGCCACAAAGAGCATGGCAGATTGTGAGCTGAATTCCATTGACCTGTCAGACTAGCTCTGTCCTTGGGTTCTAGGGGCATATTATCTTTTAGCAGAATCTAATCCGAAATCCAATTTTAGATTTCTATTTTGCAAGCGATAAGGTTGAACAAGGCCACAATAAAAGGCGGTATTTCGACGCCACGAAAAAATTTCCATTATAACGAAGTTGTAGATTGATGAATCGTAAATATTTGAAAATTTTATAAGATATAATTTGATATTTACATGTGAGTATATAAATTTATTCGTTGTTGAAACATAAAAATATTTGTTTTTATTCAGGATAAAAAAAAAATAATCACGTCCCAATTCATATTTTTTCTGAAAACAATACAACATGAAAAGTACGAATACTGTTAACTACATTAAAGGCAGCTGTATTGTGAAACACCATAACTCTGTTTTTGTTTCTTTAAAAAATATCATAAATATATATAGCATAAAAAATCTGGTCCATTAAAAGGCCAAATAATTAACAACCTTTAAATAAAGGTCAGATGGAAAATAAAAACAAATAATTGTACATTATAAATAATTGAGTATAGGAGTTATTCTAATTAATTTAAATAACTTAGCAATTAAAGAGCTAAAAAAAGCAGACATTTTAAAGCCCACACGCCAAATAAAAATAAATATAATAGTTTAGGAGTTATTCTAATTAATTTAAATAACTCAGCAATTAAAGAGCTAAAAAAAAGTAGATATTTTAAATCCCACACGCCAAATACTGTTACAATGCAATCAAATTTAAATAATAAAAAATGTTCATTCTATTGCAGAAAACAAGCCCTGACATCCATTCCTCCACCCACTTCGACCTCCCACAGACAGAAATAAGCTTAATAATGGCTACATTGACATTTCGTTCCGTTATTTTACCTCAAGTAAATTTTCTGAAAATGTCACTACAGCTGTTATTAAAAAAATTAGAAAAAAACAAAACAACCTTTCTAAGAATAAGAAGAAGACATGGAGCCTAAGAAAATATGAACAATAAACGCTTGAACAGGACGTACAATTACCGCAGTCACTGTATTATTTACGTGTTTAGTAATGACGGTAGCGGGATGCTAATCATGTTGACTGAAAACGAACAGTAAACAGCAAGCAAAAGCAATATCAGTTTGAGGAAAATAGATCATATTATTCAAAGCGGAATCGAATAAATTATATTAAAGGAGAAAAATACTTTTAAACATTAGCTGGAAAAATAAAGCTGTGAAGAAAGGCAGCGTTGAGTAGGTCAGCGAGAAAATCCATTACGTAAGATGGTATGAAAAGAAATTGGTGTAGTAACGACCGAGAAGACGCTGAATGAGGGTTGTACAATCCGGGCTAATGTTAGCGGGACAAGGCATAACTAGGTGAAGTTCGATTCGATATTGGACTGCAAAACAGCGTTCGATACAATATGACCACACATAATTGATTTGTATAGAATCAGAAATAAGTTGATAATTGAAATAGGTATCTGGAAAATAACAATTCTGGCAAAAAACAAAAAATATAGCTGGTCAAGATAGATTCTACAATAAATTTATAATAAATAATTAGAATACAAAATAATTTAATTATAATAAAATGAATAACTAATCTACATATCGCAAATCGGCTAGAACGCCGTCACATCTCAAAATTTATCAATTTTGAGCTAAACCCAGTATCCTATTAAGGATGTTCTCTACTTAATAAGGAAATATTATTTGGAGACGAATGGTTTTACAATTAGGTGGTGTGGTCATCAATCACAATCAACCGCCAGATCTTGTCCCATTTGAACGAGACTCACTTTATAGAGGTTGGGTTTGTTCCAGGAGGGCCTCTATATCCCGAAGATGACCCAGGGCTGAAATAACAGAATTTCCTGCTCTCAGCCGCACTAGAACTCGATTTCAATACCCTACTCACTCAGTTGCCCTACTCCTATTATGAAAACATAAATATATTGGTCACTGAATGATCCTATTACAAAATTCATTAACTTCCTTAAGTATTGGTCTCATATAAATAAAGTTTGGCTTGATTACCAAGATAAACACGCAATGAGAGATAGATGAATAGATAGAGAGTGAGAGACTGAGACAGAGAGGGGGGGGGAGAGCTCTAGAGATCCTCTTTAATTTGCGGTTATGAACTATTACTCTATTACTGCATAGGTTATGAACTAAACTAACTATTACTCTAAAATTTTAAACAGAATTTTTCTAGTTTCAATAGCTTTTAATGTTTGATATATATTGATTTAATATTTTTTATTTATATTAATTAAGTAGGCTAGTTCCGTGAGAAATGAATTGGATTTCTGATTCTCCTAACTTTATCTTTCTATGTCAGCAGACAAAGCAGGGCTAGGGGATGTAGATATGTACATGTAGTTACAATAAAAAAAAAAAAAAAAAAAAAAAAAAAAAAAAAAAACTAAAAAACAAATTATTAGCTAAACAGTTTGAATTCAAGAATATCAATTTATAATACATAGTAGATCAGATTTTGGAAATATACCAACATCTTTCTAAAGTACTATAATATGGCAGACGAAGACAAGCGATGTGAATTGGAATTTCCTAAATATCTCAATCATATATTTACTCACAGAATAATTGTAATTATCTTCCGTTTTGTAGTTTTACCTTCCAAATTTCCTCAATTCATAAAACAATTTAATTGTTATGTTGTATAACAATGCAAATAAAAATAACATTACTTAAGACATCAAATTGATGAACTGTGGCCTTAAGAGGCGCTAACCCCGCTCAATTAATTTAAAAATTATCTAAATGAAACCTGATAAAGCGAAAAATTGTTTAATAGCAAAAATCCCATAAAGATATCGGATACACATCAGGAAGGAATGCTTTCGCCGTGATCGGGCGAGGCTCGTTCTGTGACGTCTCAAGATACTGTCACAATATACAAGCTTGCATAGCACAGGACCGTGACATAAGATTAAGATTATTATAAATATAATAAGAAAATTATTATAATGAAAGAAATAGCTCGTATTAAAAAAGGTTTTCTTGGGATTATAGTTTTACCTGTAATTGTTAGTTAAAATATAATATAGTGAATATCAGTTAATATTAATCAGTATTATTATATATAATTATAATTAAATATGGATTATTTAAAATAGAAATCTATTTTTTTTTAATTATTTCATAATTATAATGTAACTGCCATTGTCTTATATTAGTTTTCTTCCTTAGCGCTAGTTTATCGCGTCAGACATATATCATTCCAGATGGTATAGGATTTTTTTTTTTATTATTTTTATAAAATTAATGAATGTATTTTCTATGTACGATAAATTTTTACTTTTTAATACCACTAAACCTTTCTCCTCTTCTCGTCTCCAATCTTTAAAATCCTAAATCCTTTGTACAATCCTCAATGCTCCTTATTATATCACAAATAAACTTATCCATAAAGATCTTAATGTTCCATATGTTCCTGATTTGGCCCTAACTAGATACCTGTCCATTCATAATAAACTCCATACCCCCTCGAATCCAATAGTCTTGCCTTAGATATTGATGATCTAACATTCAATTCCCGATAAGCCTTTAAAGCGTCAGAAAAGAAAATGGCCAAGAAACATTCAAACGTAGAACTTTTATTGGTGTGCTAACAGTAAATGGTTCATTACATGTTATTGTTGACAATGAAATTATTTTCGACAAATCTACTAGTAGTATATAATGTACACTTTAAAATCTATTATTGAAGTTGAGTTTTGCTAATTTAATATAATTCATATAAAAATATGAAAGGAATCAGGAAATATTAAAACTAACAGTAAACTATCCCCAGAGAATACTGACGTCATTAGAGACCACGGCAGCAACACAGGCAGTTCTCAGCAGTTTCTCCTACTTTCTTCCTTTCTACTAATAAATGTATAGAATAAACCAATGAATAGAATAAACTCCATAATTTAAAAAGAAGTATATAACATCACATAATTGGGTCCTCATAGTAAAATTACAAATAGAAAAAAATTTCGACGTGAGGATCAAGCAGAACTAGTCAAAATGTATATGGAACTTAAGTTTTATTAAAATAGTACCTAAAATTTATTTCTAGGCCCTGACAGCCATTCAAGGAAGTGCCAAAAAAATAAAAATAAATAAAAAACAAACAAAAAAAAAAGAAAAAGGTGATTTTTTAAAAATACTATTTTTCAATAGTTAAAGAAAAAAATTGAAATAAGAAGAAATGAAAAAATGAATTACATCACAGCGGTTTTTTGATAACAGCAGATAGCGGTCAACAATGTTACAAAAACTAATATCGAGGGAATTACCAATTTCGCAGAGAAGAAAACCGTGAAATGAAACATTAATATTAGTAATAAAAATAGTAGGCATTAGTAATAAAAAATCATTAAAATTGTTTTTCGATCCAGGACGAAAATTATCTTTAGGAATGTTTGCAACTATGAGTCATAACGTTTTAGCTTTGTCAACAAAACGGTGTCAATTGGAGAAACCTCTTTAAAACTTTCATTTAGCTAATTGCATTTGCGGTTTTAACAATATGAGGCGATCTTGATAATAAAGAAAAAAAAATTGGTTCAAAAAACATCATTGAAAATTGATTCAAGAAAAAATTAAACTTCCGAATTACATCGAAAAATTATTATAATATCTGCAAACAGAAAAAAAAAAAAAAAAAAAAAAAAAAAAAGTTAAATTATAGAGAATGTTGATGATCCTTGTAGGATACCAATTTAAGTTAAATTTAAGTTTATCTACAGTAACATAATTCATAGATATACAAATTTATTGTTAACTGCTTTAAATCAGAAATATTAAAGTTGATATAATTAAATTGTGAATATGCCAGGTGTTTACGGCATATTGGTCAATAAAATAAAACCAAAGTCAAAATGCTATTTATATTTTATATATTTTAATTTTGTTTTATATTTGAAATTTTATATTAAAAATCCTGTAAAGCTATAACCCTGAAGGTTCTTCGGTTCAGAACTTGGGAAGGAAGTATTAATATTTTACTGATAATAAATAAAATAAAAAAACTTAATCCCTCTCTAATTGGGGAAAACATTAGATCAATATATTCATTCTATTGATACCCCAATTTAAATTTTAGATATAAAAGGATCAAATTACTTAAATTAGTAATTAAATTAATTTAACAATTAATGATTAATCGAAATAAAGTTGTGAGAAAATAGGTGATAGAAAACCTGCCTTTTTTTATTTAAACCACTGTAGCTCCAAAACCGAAGGTCCTAGCGACAAATTTATATAAGAAAAAATATTTTTCATTGAATTTCCGATCAGGAAACAGTCGGAAAATTTAACATCCGAGCAATACAAACAGATCTAGAGCGTGTCTAAAAACAAAAACAAAAATGGACCCCTAGCCATAAGACATCCATGTCAAAAAATAATTTAAATTTTAACAAACGGAAGGCGAATAGTAGTTTATATCCATAATGGTAATTATTGAAGAAATATAATTGGAAAATCATTATAATTTTTTTAATTAAAAAATGTTTTATTGTTTTTAAATATACCAATGATTTCATGCTTCCGGACATAAGTAATTGACATGAACCATATTCTATAATACTTTTATCAGGATAAAAGTCTATTATGATAATAATTTAAAACAAGAAACAAAAGATTATAGAAAAGTAATAAAAATGTAATGTGCTTTTTATTATTATTTTAATGGAATAATTGCATTCAAAATCAATTTAAAGACTTATTTCAGAAAAAATATATATATGACTTCGTGACTTTCTAGAACTATGAGTGATTTAATATTAATTAAAGTAAGATCTTAAAGATTTTACTTACTATATAATTAAGTAATAAACTATAATAAATAATAATAATTACCGGCAAAAGCTAACATCTTGGCCTGAATGAGGCAAACTATAGACGGCCTGGAGGGTTGAAGGTTGTGCGGTGCCATGGCGCGTTCTGCAACTCACTGACTCACGACTCAACGCTGACTGCCCACTCCACAATATTGTCCGACAATCGCTATTGCGTAGCCTGTTATCTATCCCCACTGCTCTGGGTCATCGATGACTCGAAAATGTTACATGGACATTGGGCATAGCGGTACAAATTTGAAAATTGTATATCAAATTTACGCCCAACACTAAAAAGTCTGAAATATTTGAACAGCATCGAATATATGTTATCAAACAAAATAAACTTTCAAATAAAAATTTTTTAGTTTAATTTGTGCCGTTTACGGCACACAATTAATTAGGGATGGGTATCGATACGCGATATACGATATAAATCGATATTTTTCTTTCGATAATAAATATTTTCTATCGGTATATAGATACATACCTTACGATATATAGTTTTCTCTATTTTATAAAAATCGTGTCAAACTCAAAACAGCTAAATCATTGGGAGTAATAAATAGTATAATATATATATATATATTAAAAAAAAAAGTAACAAAGCTTCACAAAATCGGTTTAAATAAGGGAATATGTTTAAGGCTCTATGTTGAATTATTATTGCAATATAATTTGTTAAGTAATATAGATGACAAAGAACCCACTCACAATTATGTACAGTTAACCCAGTCAAAAAAGGATTTCATCACGGAATGAAAGCAATGAAGCAATGATCTGAAATTTAATTTTCTTCAATTAAAATCTGATTAAATTTACTATCAGGGCATTCATGTGAAATGTTAATTAAACCGCGTAATACACCCAAGTAAGCACGCTAAATATGTATGTCTTAATAAAATATGACGATATTGACATTATAGTGGATGTATTACGGGGTTTAATCAATATTTCATACTAGGGCCTGATAGTAAACAAAATCAGATTTTAGTTGACAAAAATGAAATTTCCTGGCATGGGTATTTTACGAGACTTGATCAAAATTTACCGATTCTTATAGCAAATTTAGCCAGCTTTCACATGGAATTTTTTTTGGATCGAACTATTAGTTTCGAAGTTATAGCCAAAAGAGTGCCTTGATTGTTTTCATTCCGAGGTTTGCTGTATAAAACTCCTTATTTGCCTAGGCGTGTTAAATTCTCACAAAAGGGAGATGGAAATGACAAAATATCAATATACAAAACACTATATTGATGTTGAAATTGTAGTTGTCAGTTAAATCTTCTTACATTTCATAAGATGAAATTAGATAATACAAATAAGAAATACTAATGAATACAATCTAAGCTAAAACTGTAGAAATAGATATTTACAGTAAAGTTATAGTAAAGAGCTATTGATAAATGCGAAACTGAAAGAGAATCACCGGAGTCTATCTGCAAGAGTGATGCGGGTTTGGCGAATTCTGTAGAACATTGGTACGATATCGTTACCTTGATCAACTAAAACGATAAAATAAAGAGAAATATCACTGTAACTTGATTGGATAATTTAAAATGTTATTTCATAAAAAAAAAAATCACTACATTCGATATTTCTGGTCACCGATATATATCGTGTATCGAAATTCAAATTTGAATAATTGTTGATATGGAATATTTTTGTGACGATATCTCTCCTTATTATTAACCATAAAAAATGCTTTAAAAGAACAAGGAATGAATAGCATTTGGAGACTCAACCTGTGGCACCTTCTTTAGTCCTAAACATTAAATTACGTTATTTTGATGCTCAATCACCTATCCCTCAATCCCCAACCGGTGAGGTTGTCATTCGATTTAAATAAAAAAGTGCTTTATTTTGCTTTTGAGTTATTTTGGTTCTGCAGATATTTTTATGTCAGTTTCATTTTGTTATTTAATTTATTGAATTGATTTATTCAATTTACCTAAGCATTGACTATCATTCCTTTTTGTATACCCTCGGTTAGTTTATATTTTGAACTAGCCATCAATATAAGGATGCTTGAGTGTGTTTATTAAAATTACTCCCCAGTTCTCTGATATACTCTCAGATAATACAGTTATTTATAAATGAAAATATACAAGAAAAAATAAAATGAAATAAACTGGTATAACAATTTGAATATTTCGTTGGTAACCTTTCCTTCCAGACATCAATGGAGTAGATGAGTATGTTAACCCCGCCAGGGGGAAAAAAAAAAAAAAAAAAAAAAAAAAAAAATAAAATAAATAAATAAATAAAAAAATGCAGGGTTTTTTTCTGAGATCAGTTTGTTATTAAAGCTAGGGACTTCGAAAAGAAGCAATTTTTACTGTGCAAGTATCGTGGCAAAACCCAATATTATTAAATAACTTCATATTGATCATTTTAAATTCAATATTACCTAAAATAAAATGGAACAAACAGTTAATAAAAATATTATCAAAAATCAAATTTGTTGTATGTTATAATTACTTCAATAAATTTTACTGACAACGAGATAGTAACAAAAAAATTTAAAAACTAAACAAACAAGCTTTAAGCAAACCGAACTAAACCTATTTTAAACAAAATCTGATGATATACAACTATTATTATAAATATATATTTTTTTAATTTGGATTAGCCATTTTTGTGTTATAGACTCTTAAACATGACCAAAATTAACTTTTTAAGAAAGTTGGTGAAATTCGTCGATTTTTGACAATGGATTGTAGCTAAACGCCTTAACTAAATTCTGCTGAAGAGATGTCTTTAGGCACAAAATTTAATAAGTGTTAATTTTTAAATAACACTTTTTTCGATTTAAAGCATATTTGTATGTTTTTTTTTTGTTTTGTTTTTTGCAAAAATCTGAAAAATGTTGAGTTTTTAGCCCCCCGAAAATTTTCTTGTTATCAAATGTAGTCATACTTTTGATATTTTATTCTCAGGACCCATCTGGACCATAAAACCTACTATTGCACCTTTTGCAAGGCAGACCCCCTCCCCTTTTTGGTGGTAGGTCGACTACAGTAAGTAAGAACATTAAAACTAAGTTGTGCGATTATTGTATTGCCATTAGTCCTTGACACGTATGCTAATTTTCAAGATAATCAGATTGCTGAAAGTTGTTGAAAATAACGATGCAAGATTCCGTTACAAACAGGTGAAGTTAATAAAAGCGTATTAAAAAAACTGGTGACATGTACCTGAAAACAACAGTCTGAAAATCAACTAAAATGATAATAGCCTCATTTATTAAGACATTTCCCTTAAAATGACATCTTAATACATCTTTAAATATCCATAAGGAAGATCGAAAACTAAGGGAACGAAATGTGATGTTTGAAGGAAGATAAGAAGTTTTGCAGATAGAAGTGAAGATAATTCCAAAATGAGATAGTAAGAGTAGTAATTTTACAAATGGAATCTATTTCATGAGAAAATACAGATAAGTCGATGGGTTTCGGGTCTGCTATTCAAACAGTATGTGGAAAACAGGATAGGAACAAGAAGGCCAAGGCTATAGCGGGGCATTGATATTAATATTGATTTAATTTTCTTTTCAGAATAAATTCTAGAAATTTATTTATTGTTTGTTTGGGTCTATTACAAAAAAAGTTAAGGAGAACTATTCCTGCTAGGGTAATTACAATTATATTTAACTAGCATCCCCCGCCACGGCTTCGCCCGCTCTGATAGTTACAGAACATATATAATTTTAACTTATAATTAATGTTTTATTTGTTTAACGATAAAAATCTCATATTCAAGTATGCATTAAAGATTAATTTTTCAATGATCTTTTCAGGCATAGCAGTCATTTTTAACATTATTTAAACTGGACGTATTTGGTGTTAGATAAGACGTAAAAGATTTTGCGGATAATGAAATGCATTATGAGAGATTAAAACTAAAGGCCCAAGAATCATATTTTTACACATTACATCAAAAAGGAAATGAATAACATTTTGATTAGGTAATAATTTTTATTTGGTAAAAAAAATTTCATCTGGTTGGATTTTCTAACTCAACATTGTACATTTAAATTTGTATTGTTCTAAATTTTATTATTACCAAACCTTCCAATAACTATGAAGATGATATAGTTAAAATTTGCTACCGATGGGCTCAGTAGTTTTACCAATGTAATCTCTATTGTAGAACGGTAACCACATATTGTTTGATATTCAAACTTCACTGGGAACCACATGCAGTATACGTATTTAAATCTTTTTTAATAAATAAATTGAAAATATGTAAATTTCATTATCGAATTAAAGCTGTAGATAAAACGGTAAGATTGTAACCTCTCTTGCAGAATGGCGCTCGCCACTTGTCAGTCGATTTTAGATTTTCACTGGAATCTACATATCAATCGCATTTTAATTACAATTTTATTGAGAATCCGTAAATTTTATTACTTCTAAACTATCCTTGAGATGATTATGTAGTTAAAATTTGGTACAGATTTTGTTTTATTTACGTTCTGTGAATATTTTGAATGCCATTTTTTTCCAGGCTAGGTTGAGTCACATATTCCATTTTGACGTAGTACGTGATGCAAGTCACACGCCTCCTGTGTATTATATTTTTTATCGGTTATTCCGCTGCGCAAAACGTTAGTAATTCCTTGAAAAGAAAAATAATTGATAACTTTATCTCGAAAAAAAAATTATTTACTTTTCTTTTAATTGGAATACTTATATAATAAATTTTATTCAGAAAAATACATTCATTGAGAGATAAATACTACGTGAAACAAATGAATAAATGACTAACATAGAAAAGCAAATACCAGATTGAGTTAATCACCTCCAGAGGAATAGCGAAGGAACCACTTCTAAATAATCTTTGAATGACAGACACGATCGCTAGCCGGGCACCTGACTCAGCCGATTACTCAGCGAATTATAATTAGAACCTTATCGCCGGATGTTTCGAGGTAACTCAATACCGGCTTCAATCATCGAAAGCAATCAATACTTGTCTTAAAATAATAATATAAATGTTATAACATTTAAAATACACTCATTTGAAAAAAAAAAATGAACAATTTCTCCTTCAGACCTGAAAACAAACAATAGTCCAATTCAGGGTGTCTACTAGTCGGGAATTTCGGGAACTTCAGGAATACGTCGGGAATTTCGTGTGGTCGAGAAAAATTCGGGAATAAGCTGGGAATTTACAAAAAAAAATTGAGAAAGTCAGGAAAAGGTCGTTAAAGCTAAAATTTTCAAATTTTTTTTTTATTTTTTTCTGAATATGTCAGTTAATGAAGCGTCTGATTGGTATAATCGATCTTTATACTTTTAAAGTAAACTAAAGTTTCTAGAATTTGAGACCAGGGTGAGCTCTACATAGCTATTGGTTCCCAAGATACAGTTCTTCGAAAATAGGCCATTTTTCTTTCAATATGGTCTCTTATTTTGTACGCATCCCATTTCAGATATTATGAAGTTGTAGGAAATTTAATTTGCTTTCATTTGAGACCAGACTGGTACCTGTGGGATGAGCGGTTCTCTCAAATACGGCAGATGAAAAAAATCATAAGTAGGTTCTGGGGGGAAATACTATTCTCAAATAAACCGTTCTCGCGTTTTTTTATCAATCAAAATTTATTTATTTTTGTAAAACACGTTTGTCGAAATTTTTTTGGCTATATCTTCAAAACTATTTGTCCGATCCAAAATTTCTTCGTTTTATCTGAAAGCTGGCAAAATTTGCTATGACACCTCATATATAATTTTTTTTTTAAATCTCATGAAATACCCACACCACCACGCTGAGAATCCCACACTGTTGTATTAAATCACTTTTTTTCAGCACAGTTCTCGTAAATAGTTTCGGTGTTATAGCGAGAAGTATACTTGAAAAAAGTATAAGGATTTCTATGGGTTTAAAAAAAAAGTGGAAGAGTATGGGGTTCTCAGCGTGATGGCGTGAGTATATCATGCTACTTGATCAAAATTTCATATATGAGGTAAATTTAATAAATCTGATAGTAAATTTAACTAGCTATCAGATGGAAAAAAATAATTTCGGATCGAACTTATATTTTTTTAGTTATTTGATCCGACAACATCCTGTATCCTCGATTTTCTAACTGAATGGCAATTCTCGACATTGATATGTTTCTTAAAAGTTATCTAGAGTAATGTGAACTTTTAAAAAAAATGTTTTATTTTTATTTTGTTGTTTAACTGTGATATGTTAAGTAGAAGAGTATGCATTGGTCCATTTGTTTGGATTATTATTGCAACAGCAATAAAATATTGTTTGTCGAGAATTTCAAGAAATATTTTAGAAAAAGTCGGGAATTCCCTTAAAAAATTCTTGAAAAGTCAGGAATAGGTCGGGAATTTTGATAACTGAAATTGGTTGACACCATGCAATTTCTTTACTGCATTGGCAAATTCTGATGAAAGATTTAATCTTTTTTTTAAAAAGAAAAATAAAATATAACTTTCACGCTTATTCATCATTTATCCTAATAAAATTGTTGTTTTTGGGATTTAACATTATCAAGTCCGTTTGGGAGAGGCAGGATGGGTAATCCTACTATTTTAGCCAGAGTTGGTAGGTAAATATTCTATTAGGTTGAGCGTTCAAATTTAAATATTTTTATTTTCGACTCATCCTAACACCATCCTCACCAAACATGCTAATGATACATTTGTGTTATTAGTAAATAATGATCCTTTCGTTGTATTTTGATCAGTCCAATCTTATATCACAAACCTTCATGAATGGAGACAAAAGTGGATAACTAAGCGACCCAATTCTTCTCGTATCAAATCCTTACAATCCAAAATCCTTCGTCGTAAAATCCCCAATGCTCACTATAATGTCACAAATAAACTTATCCGTAACGATCTATTTAGATTTAGCCTAAACCAGATACCTATCCTTTCATAGTAAAATCCTAAACCTCGTATTTAGTAATAGAGACGATAATCCTCGTAATAACGTGCCAATTGCCTGTAATTGATAGTTGGTAGCACTTCAATAAGTTCAATATTAGAAGATATCGAGGCCATCGTCTTCTTCTCAGAGGGTTCTCAGGTATAGAATGGGAAGCCAGTTGAGAAACTTGTGGATATGAATGGCTACGGAGTTAACTTTGAAAGGATATGTATCTAGTTTGAGCTATATCAACAACATATGGAACATAAAGGTAATGGATAAGTTTGTTACAGACAATTAAGGATTTTGGATTGAATGGTTTAGTGGAGCACCAAAGCATAATTCCAACTAATCTCACAAATGTTTCCTATTCTATTCTCGATCTCCCTCCATAAGTTTAAAAACTAAACGACATTCCGCCGTTCACATGTCATAATTTGATTGGGTCATTGTCGCGAACAAGTCGATAAGTCCTACCTTGAAAAGGAAGTATCCTGAATAAGAAGTTAACAGGACCTTTTTTTCAAAGCACACACTAGCATTATGAAAAATTAGTTAATGTGCTTCTTAATAAGACCTTAAAAATATCTATTTTGGCATAAATGGTGTTTTAAGAGTAATTACAGGATTTTGCAAAACTATTAAAAATTTGTCTACTGCAAAGTGCACAACTATGACTAATCGACTTTACGACAGACTGGTAATCATTCCTCCATAAACCTGAAGTATATGTTTAAGTTATTTGTAAATTCAAAAAATAATATAGAAAAAAATATTTATACATTAATACTGACAATTAAATGTAAATAAATAAAAAATATTATTATATTAAAAATCCAAATGTGTTACCGAAACGAAGAAATAGAATAAATCATGATAGTCCTGAGTTTAGCATTGTAAAAAAAAATTAAATATTGCGACCAAAAACAAACCCCATCCACTTCTTCATACATAACACAAAGAATAAAAACAGTTTCAAGATAATGAATGTCACAAAGACAACTTCCTACAAGTATCTTGACTCGAAGTCTGTTCTTTACAAGTCGATTCATTATGGAGGAGATTGGTGGCGAAACTAATTTCAAAACTACTCTAAAAGGAAATGAACATAGTTTTTGCAACACAATCTACAGTTCCTAAAGGCCAATGTAGAATATCGGGGTGTTCCTCACATGATTGACGTAAACAACCTGCCGCACTTGCTCTCTCAGTTAGGAAACTTTTGACGGGAGGGGGGAGGAGGGAGGGAGAGAAGACTGAATTTAATTCCTCGATTCCTGACAGGTTCTATTAGCCCGGGTTCGTTCCTCTCCAGATTTTGGAACAGTTGATACAAGACAGTCCAATCGGAGGGTACACACTAGAGATATCCAGCCTACGTCAGTGGCTAGACCATCCGGTGTCTAAGGAAAATATTAGATAGCGATTCCAGAACAAATAGTTTTATTGGCTTTTAAAATAAAACTATCATTATTCAATTAATGTGGTATTCACAATGCTAAGCGGACGCGGGTTTTCAATATTATCAATGATCTTTGCCAATCACTATTTACTCGAAATCATTAAAAAAAAAACCTGAACCGGTTATATCTAGCCTAAACAGTTTCATCATCGAGGTAAAATCGGTGGTTTTCGTGAAGAAGTGAATAAATCAAATTAATTTGAATAAAGGTGTTTTATTGTAAATTTTAAACCGATCTGTTTCTGATACTTCATATGTTTCCAAACCACTTTAAACAGTTTTATAAGTAAACTTCCTCTCCTAGTCTGACATTAGGTCTGTGGTGAAGTATTTCTGGTTTTAATTTGCATTTTATTCCGTAAATCGACAGAATACGTTAACTTGGTCTAATTCTTGACCGAAGGATGACATGGGGCCAACACATATCTTCTAAACGTAAAACATAAAATCAAAGGCTAAGGCTACTTTATTCTCTAATTGGACGACATTCTAAGTTAAACCTGAGACAAAAACTCAATACCAACACTTACTTACTAAAACCTATTTAGACATATGCCTCAAAAATCTACGGAACTGCCAAAACGACGCATATACAAAAACTACAAACTTTTCAGGCCAAAACGTTTAGGACAATCACACAGGGACCTTGGTACGTAAGTAACATAACTCTGCACACGGACCTACACATGCCTACCATCAAAGAACACATACATACCTACAACAAAAGATTTCACAATAGACTTAAAGATCATCCCAACAAACTCATACATGACATGTCCACAACAACGATACCCAACAATATGCGCAGAAGGTTGAAAAGGAGCTGGATGAGAGATCTCCTTGAATAAAATGAAATGATTAACAATATAGATAGTGCCAACATATAGTGCCGCTGGGCAATGCTCCTCATCATGTCTCTTATGCCAGAACCTTGTTATTCAAACGAACAAGAATTTCCTTTTGTCTTGGAGAAACCTAGAATCTTGAGGTATTAATGTCAAAAAGCGAAGATAAACAAGTAAAAATACCATTCGCAATTGAAAATCCATTTTTAAAATTCATTACATAGAACTTTCTCAATATGATAATAAATCCGTAGTCCAAACTATCATATTTACAAGCAAATTTAATTATTCAAGCCACGATAACGTTACTTCAGTAATGTGGAGTATTATCAGTTTATTTTATGCTTTTCTCGGAAATATATAAATGCTGTTGAATATGCATATTTCTCTCTTTATATAAGTAAATATTTACATAACATTTTCTATTTTTTTTTTAATTTACAGATTTAAACAAACAGGTGAAATCATATTTAATCGGGTCCGATTAAGAAGAATAACAAATAAGCTTAACAAATTATCTAAGGGAAATAAGCCGGAATTATTCATAGGAGCAATAAGTTTAATAAGAAACACAAAGTAAACTATTTTAAGAAGGAATAATGTACATAGAATAAATATGATTGTTATTAACTAAACAACGATTAATACCTGTTTATAATTAATATGGAGAACAGGATCATGTTTAACAAGTACTAGTCGCAACAAGGGAGGGGACCGCTTGCACACAGTAAGCCAACAGTAATTTAACCTCACCTTTAGGAGGCTCCAAGAAATATGGCTTCGATAAACAACCGTGCCCCAGGTTAATTAGCACAGAGTTAATTAACAGAAATAAGCTAATCTAGGGTGTTAATTACTGCAGGGTAAGGGGGAGGCTTCGATTTATTTTTCTTGAGATTGATCCATCGAAGCGAAGACGACACCGTTCCCGTCACTGAGGGGATAATAGTTCATTAATATCGACAAATTGCCAGGATCGACTTGCGGGTCCTCCGGGCAGATGTCAGTCAACCCTCCCCCCCCCCCTCTTCGGCGATACCGGAGACCTGGAGTTATCCGTCACCTGTGGGCCATCTATCCTACGTACCTGGGTGATGGGGTAGCGAAAGGGAGGGTAGTCCGGATGAGATACCGTAAATAATCTTGGGGGTATTGAGTTTCCTCGATACGTTACACCTGAGGCAGCGTATAACACATAGTAGTGACTGAGCAAAAAAAAGCATTGCAGAAAAAAAAAAAAGATCTTGCAAAATCTTGGATTTCAATATCAGCGACAAATCCATCAAAAGTAGGCCTTTCATATTTTTAATTTAGATATTTATTAAAATTTACAAATGTATACAAACAAAATGAAATACATCTAGTAACTGAAATAATAATACACGTAGTAACATGGCAATTGTTTGTAATTGATATTTGGTAGCACGTCGATAAGTTCTATATTAGAAGGTCCCGAGACCATCTTCTTTTCAGATGCTTCAAAGGATAGTCGGGATAGAATGGAAAGCAAGTTGAGAGACTTGCAGATCTAAATAGGTATGGAGTTTACTATGAAAGGACAGATATCTGGTTTGGGCTAAATCTGAAACATATGGAACATTAAGGTCTTAATGGATAAGTTTGTTAGTGAAAAAGTATGGAGCTTTGAGGATTTTTCGAAGGATTGGATACGAGATGAATTGGATAGTTTAGTGGGGCCCTAATGCTCAATTCTCTACGTCCAAATAGGTCTAATTACTGGTATGTAAATTAATGTTAATTCAAAAACGACGGGCTATTCCTTATCATTTTAATCTAGTATGCGGATTCGAAGCAAGACGTTTGTCCAGTTGGAACCCTAGGTAGCGGATCTGTTAAACAGGGAATAATGGAATATCGTTAAACGATACTACAGGACAGGAAGTTGTAGGTTCACGAGCAATGGTAAAGGTTATTTGATGAGATTTGTTTGGATTTATTTTTATTCTTCATTTTTTACACCATTCTTGAAGGTTTATGGTATGACACACATTCATTTAAACCCAAAAAACAAAACAATAAAAAAAAACAGCCCTTTTGCTGATAATATAATCTAACAACAATAATAGCAATACTTGCAATTGTTGAGTACGTAACTATAAAATAAAAATCTATAACATCTAAAAATGCAACATAATAAAATAATTTTTCGATGCACAATAGACTTCAATCAGATAAACGATGGATATTCTATTTTTTTCGGCGACGCAGCTCTGTTACGAAACTGGTTTTCTCCACAGAAATCAATGGTTACGTATTATTATTTTTTTTTTTTAACAAACAATCGTTTCGTTATTTTCCCTTTAAAATATCACTGAAATGTCGATAGTGTTCACCCGTGGAGTAAACAAGTTGAAACAATCACGATCGAGTAGCAAAAATAATAGATCGTCCTACCCTCTTATCGCTGAGATATTGGTCAACAAAAATAATTTGAATGCCGATTGCAGAAAGGCTGGTTCGACACATTGCAAATGTTGAACTCATGACAAGAGGTTAAAATTGCAACTAGATGAAGAAATATTATGGAAAACAATCAGCTAATATATGTTCACATTAAAGGACGCAGAGATGTAAATCTTCCATACGTATATATAAGCTGGTGTTTTAATTTAATATTATAGAAACATACAAAAATCATAAGCATACGCGCGTAAGTGTAAACAGTGGCAAACAGTACTACAGCATAATAAAGCATATCTTTGAAGACTCTCTGTCCGATGTAGAGATGAATACTTGATAAATTGGGATTAGCAAATTCTTTAATTAATTATTCTGAAATAATTAAAAATATATAAATTTTCGATTCTATGTAAGGTCTTACAATACTATATTTTATTTTAAATATTTATTTTGAGGTCATCTTTATTTTTTTGTCTGTACCTTTAAAACTTTTGGCATATCTTTGAATTAATAAAGTTAAGTAATTTAAGATTCCTATAGGGTGATATCAAAAAATGTTTTAATGATTTCTTAAATTCTCAAAATTATTATCCAAAAGTACCATCATAGAAAAACTACAACCCATTTAACGTCAACGGATATTAGCCGTGCTCTCAATTTAAGTTATAACCCTAACATCAACATAACCAAATCTAGATTCATTCAGATAAAAATACCCAAGGATGACAACCTAAAAATATTTTTTTTTTAAGTGACAATTTATCACTGGATAGTATCTTAGATTAGTCTAAGAAAAAAAAGTTTTTCTATTACTTTTGATTTTACTTCTGCCAGTAAATCAATAAATAAAAATCGTTAAACTACTACCTCGATAAACAAAATAATATAAAATTACACTTAATATATAAATAAAACGGTTTTATAGAATATCAGGTACCTAAATAACATGGCGGGATTCAATTTAAGATAAAAACTAAAGGTTATTTTTATTATAACACGTGAAAAGATGTTCAATTACTAAAGCAGATATTTCGCAAAAATCTTTCAGAATTACATTCAGTAAACTCAACGATGGAAGTAGCATTACTAAGCCGATAAGACCTTCATGCCTTCGTAAAGCATGAAGTATATAGAAAGTGTATAATTCATTTTAAAGAAGGATATAAAGGAAAAAAAAAAAAGGAAAACAGTGTATTAAAATAAAATTGTACAATATAATTCAGTAATAAGTAATTTTATAATAGATGACGAAAATTTGTTAAACATAATAATTTTTATCGGGACTGTTAGCGTAGACAACTCAACATTATAAACTAAACAAATAATATATATATATATATATATATATATATATATATATATATATATATATATACACATACACGGAATTTCCTACGAAGAATTGTACAAACTAGGACAGAACTGCTCGAACAATCAAGCTGAAAAACTGGCAGTACTAAAAGCAACTAATTATATTTTAGACAAACAGATAACACAAAATTTACTTAAAATATATATACTGACAATAGAATAGTGATAGACTCTATAAAAAATAATAAAATACAAGACACACTTACTGTACAACTTAGAAAAAAATCTAATAAAATTAATGGACCGTGACATAAGAACGTTTCTGACATGGATAAAAGGACATAGTGGCATATCAGGTAATGAAAAAGCGGACACATTGGCTAAGACAGCTGCTAATGATACAAACTTAACTTACGAATACAATACAGTTCCTTTCACGTATATAAAAAAATACATACTAACTGACTTGATTGAGGACTGGAACAGGCATTGGCAACAATCTACTAAAGGACGACCATTACAGAAATACATTCCAAATATAACACCACAAAACTATAAAATAGCCAAAAGTACTCATCACAAACTAACTCAATTACTTACAGAACACGGACCAACGAACCATTACCTCAAACGATTTCACTTAAAAAACTCAGACGATTGTGAATGTGACGGACTAACTCTACAAACATTCTTGCACATTTTAAATGACTGCCACTTATACGAAGACGAAAGACACAAATTAGTTAGGGCTTCTCTAATGGAAGGGGGTACATGGCCTCTTCAACAAGAAGCTTTATACCGCAAGTATAAAAAGGAACTACTAGAATACAGCAATGACTTAAAGCTGCAGTAACACTACTTGAAGAATTGTGAACAACTAATTGTGCATTGACAATCTTTTTTTTTATTTATACTCATTTTTCTTTTTCAGTTTTGAAAGTTTTGTTGATTGAAACTTAAAAATATTGTATTGTATTAAAGATGAAACGCTACCTAAAACATTATATGCATATAATATGCTTTTTGCATGGTGTATGCTCAACTATAAAATAAACGCCTCTTCTGCAGGGTTACTACAGAAGAGGAAAAAAAAAAAAAAAAAAAAAAAAAAAAAAAAAATATATATATATATATATATATATATATATATATATTTTTTTAAATAAAAAGACCCGCTTTATTTTTCACTTACCCAATTCTTTAGGGGAAATACGGTATTACTATATATTATTGAGACAGCAAGGTTTATTTAATGGTTACTTACCCTGAAATGATATGAGTTTAAGATAGTGCTGATAAATAATAAATACTTTATATCAGTAAATCATATTGTTATTAAGTACACTGATAGTGAGACATTTCAGGCTCGGAACGACAAAGTATATGAAAAACCATCCAATTCATCTCTTATCCATTCCTTACAATCCAAAATCCTTCGAAAAATCCTAGAGGCTTCTTACTTTGTCAACAATAAGCTTATCCATAAAGACCTTAATGTTCCATATGTTGCTGAGTTAGCCCAAACCAGATACCTATCCTTTCATAGTAAGCTCCATAACCACTCAAATCCATTAGTTTTTCAACTTGCTTTCCACTCCATTCCCGATAATTCTCCGAGGCGTTTGAAAGATCTTCTATTGTAAAATTTTATTGAAGTGCTACTGATGAGTAGTTCTTTTCAAGTTGTTATATATCACTGTAATCGTTATCAGACCATTTACTTGATGTACATATTTGTATAGTTGTAAATTGATATATATAAAATAAAATTTAATAAATTTAACAAATGAATTTTCAAAAATTAATAGTATTTTTGTTTGTGTTTTAAATACGAGTATGCTGCAATAATGTGAATGCTGACAACAATAGAAGCGATTGGGAAAGATTATTCTAGATAGATCACGCAGTTTTAATAAACACAGATAGCAAAGAGAAGAGGGATATATTTTTATTTGTATTAGAGGGAAAGCATTGTTTCCATTTAAAAAAATTCATTGAAGATTATTTTTAATGTATTACTTATAACATTTTTTAGAAAATATTAACTGTAAAACCAATATCAAATTTTGTTGAAAATATTGATCATGATTTTTCTGATTTAATTTTTTTTCATATGTATTTTCATTTATAACATACTTTTTCATTTAGAAAATATTTGAACTGTAATATCACTATTAATTTTCAAAAAATATCTCAAGGAAATGAAAAAGTTTATCACTGAATGTGATTTAGAACTCCTCCGACCATCGACGTGGAGCCGATCTCATTGATGTTTATATTTTGTTTTTATTTTTTGTGTTTATTCATTATGTTTTGTGTTAGTTAGAAATTTTCAATTTTTTTTGTTTTTTTTTTACGTTGCTTATTGTACCGATTCAAAATTCAACATAAATACTTCATATTGAATAGGATAGATAGTTATGCTAATTAAGGCTTCGTCTTAAACTGTAAGAGGGAAAACAAGAAAAAAAAAAAAAATATTAGTTAAAATTATTCCCCAATGCATAACTATATTTCTACTGATAATATTCTGGTCACCGACTTAGATGAAACTATGTAACCTCTTTACTTTCCACTATACATTGGTCATCAACTACATGACTAATTAGCAAACACAAAAAGTGCAAGTGAATAGCAAGTGGTTCTGTTTGCGAAGTGACAAGTGAGCTCCATCAAAACGGTTCTACAACGCAACTGTCATATGTTAGCACGTGTAAAAGCCCAGTATTTGCTATACTTCCTGAGCTCCTTCCTAAATCGATATTTTTCTTGATGAAATCCTCGTCTAATTCATGTACTATACATAACGCAAATGGAACACCTGTATATACTGTGAACGAATAAAGAATGGGAAAAGTATACAAACAAAAATAGTTAAATAAATAGCTAATACGTGATAATGATAACTTTTTACCAAGCAATTTACAACCAAGCAAATTTTTATTCAAATTTTGTCAAAAGATTAAGGGGCTGGGGCTAGAATATGTTTTCATAACTCTGCCTTAGATACGTTCTATTGTAGTCAAGGGTATAAACCTTCAGGATGGAAGGTAATGCGGCCAAAATGGAAGAGCCACTGAAGTCCTGGAATTCCAGCAGGGAGAGACGGGCCATTTCCTGGATTTATAACCCGGTAATAAGGCAGAGGCAGCCCTATTGGGCTCCGTCCCCAACAAACTCGACTCAGGGCCCCGGCGATTGATTTCCCTTCAAAACTGTTGACGGCATGTAACGACAGTTGGATTAAAATCGGTTGCCTTTAAGTGTTTAGTTTTATCTTTATGGCATAGCGTTTAAGTGTCCATTATTCAATTCAAATTATTCTCGATTGTTTAATGTTTAGAACGTCAGTTCAAGAAAAAAAAAACAACAACAATAAACAATCCATTTATGATAAGGCAAAAAAACTGAACAGATAAGACACAATATAAAATTGACTGAGCACTAAACTAATCCATCTTCACTAACCAATTAACCCGTCAAAGACTATCGTTTGCCTAAAGACATAATTCATCTTATTCCTTTAAATATACAGGTTACCATTTATAATTTTAAAAAATTGTATTTTTATAAACTTTTCTATTCAGCTATGCAGAAATAAAGGATTGAGTGATCCTGGGAAACATTTCGCTACTTTAAAGAGGTCTTTCATTGGGTCCGGGAAAAACCTGGCAGATGCTGCCAATAATATCCGTTGTACACCGTCCTTGCAACGTTGAACAGAGTACTGAGGATGAACGTTCTAGGTACAATACTACAGAGGACAAATTCTTTGACAGCCTTTAACATTTAACAAACCACTTATTTTACACAATGACACCGACAGGTAAACCACGAAGGTGGCAAAAATATGCCAACTAACTAGTTTCACCTAAGTAGAAACTTTTATTTCCACATTACCCTAAAACCCTAGTTAGCCACACCATTAGTTAGTGGCTCATAATGATTTCATTTTCCTTCCAACCAGAACCTTCAATGAACTCCAATAAAATGCACCTTTGGATCTGTAAAAGAGGTAGAATTCAAAATTAAAGTTTTATCAAAATTTGTGGTGTTATTTCTTAACGATTAGTAAAACCAAGATCTTCCAGGGGTTGATCTTTCTGAGATCAATAACATAATAGGCACAGAAAAAAAAAAAAAAAAAAAAAAAAAAAAAATCGGTTGTTCAACCCGATATAGTATTGACTACTTTAAGCTCGATCAGTTGAAATTCAATTATGAGTAAAATTACAGAATAAAAATTATCTAAGAAACTTAAACGTAAAACCAAAACGATTCCAGTCAATAAATTAAAGAGATCATTATTGGCGAATAAATTAATTCGTACTTGTATCAAAAAGTAAGATTCTTAGTAGATCCCAAATTAATTGATAGAGATTTTTTATATTGATAAATTTAAAAAGAGTTGAAGTACAGTCGAAAGACAGAACTTCTAAAACAATTAGAGACCGTTCTGGAAATCTCAAGACAAAAAGTTGTTAAGACTGAGAAAATTAACAGGCTAAGACTCAAGGCACCCTAAGCCCCTACCTAGATACCCTAGAGGTAAGATGCAAAAAGGAGAATCGCTAAGGAGATCAAGGTTCTTCGTTTTTAAGCATTTCATTCAGTAAAATGTACTTGATTCTATTTCTTATGATGATTCTGATACAATTGGTATAAATAGATCATTAACATGCTTAATGTGACAAAAATAAGGTCAATCAACAATAGAGAAATATCAGTGACTTTCATACCATACTATTAAATAATTCTACACACACATCATTATTAATAAAGAAATCACTAAATATCCGAATTAATCTTAGCCGACTTACAGTATTTCGAAGAATTAGAGAGTTTTGTATTGAAATATTAAAATTAGTTCTACTATTTGATTCGGCTAGGATTCAATAAATTATAACCAAGTTAATCATAACCTTTCCTGTCAAATAATATTTTTTTGATACTTGAAATATATTGAAGATAAATTTTGACGAAACCGAATACATTTGTATAGAGGGGGATGAGGAGGAGGATCACGCGTATTGAGGAAGGTAATACGCATCTTGCATCCGGTTTTGTGGAGCAGGAACATGATAAGAAATATAAGGAACAGAATGAGAAACGGATTTTTCAATCATTGATTGAAAGCATCCTCACATATGGCGCAGATGGAGGAGATGGACTAATGGAGGAGGTATCAAGAAACCAAGGCAGATCGCGTAAGAAATGTAGATATAAGGAGGAAAATGGAAATTACGGAGAGCGTGACGGAACATGTTATGAAGAAGAAGTTAACCTGGTATGGACATTTACGTCGGATGTCTCCTGGAAAATTGCCTGAAATGGTTAGAAAATGGAACCCTAGAAAATAGAAGGAGAGGACGACCTGCAAAGAGATGGGAGGATGAAATAGCGGAGGAAATGGCAGGAAGAGGTCTGAGGGACGGTGATTGGTGGGACAGAGAATAGTGGAAAGGATGTTTTACCTGACGGAAACCCAACGAAGGGAAACACCGTTTTAACGAAAAGAAGAAGAAATCAGTATTTTTCAAATCAACGTCAGGGCTAAATCTCAGTAATCCTTCCTACGATTGGTGGTTCTAACGTAATTGTGGATAACAATAATAACGAAAGTAGTTTAAAGCACCAAATGATTTCTGAAACCAATTCACAGGTAGCACGAGTTTCAATTGAGGTTTCTCCTATCTGGAGTAAGCACGATAGGGTGTAGTTTATTCAGCGCGAGGTTTAATTCGATAGATAAATAATAAACGAAATATTATTGAATTATGTTTTTACTGTTGTCAATTCTAGTGTTTATTATTATTACACTAATAATGTAATTTTTTAAAAAGTAATTTTATAGTTGAAAACGATAATTTACGTAATAGTTTAGTCATTTAAAAGCCAATAATTACTTCAATGCATAGAATAACCAGACAAGAAGAAAATACCTTGGCACATTATTTTCAAAAATTGTTAATGTTGTTTAAGAAAACAATTTTTAAAATTTAATAAAATAAATTAATTCTTAAAAAGTTAATGCATTGAATTAGTACACTCAATTTTATATTAATACAATTCAGGGCTCACAACATAAATGCGTTAAAAAAAAAAAAAAAAAAAAATTATTGTATAGAGAAATCCAACACCCAGTTAAGTTAAATTATTTACGCAACAAGGTACAAGAACAAGTTAGCAACGTAGAAAAGGAAAACTAGATAAAAAAAAAACTCATGGCTAATTAGGTAAAATCAATAATAATTATTACTTTGAACTTAAAAATTTTAAATAAAGTCAATGTAGTAATAAATCATAAATTTGAAAAAAGACAGCCCTAACAGACATTGTTACAAGTAAATTTATTAATTGACTTATATTACAATATATATTCAAAAATGAATATACAAATTAAAAAAAATAATAATAAGGTAAATATCTGTTTAATTAAATAGAGTTGATATTTCAGCCTTATTTGTATGTCTTCTTCAGAGCTTTGATAACAGGATAAGACTTGTATAAATGCAGAGTGACAGCAAACAAATAAATTAACTCTCTATTATGCTATAATTCACTTTCTATGCTCCTAATTACTATCGAGATTTAGTTCATTCAACAAGTTATAATTAATTAAAACATATTAATAATAAATGTAATAAAACAAAGCTATAATTTAAAAGAAACACCTACCTATTGTTCCACTTCTTTTGAGCTTATCTGAAAATAATAACAAAAAATTAGTTAAAATAGAATTGTACTAAATGAATATACAATTTGAATGTTAAATAAATTTGTTTAATAATATCCTGCTTATAATAACACACAATTTTAAAGACACCCATTCGAATAAATAAAACAACATTTATAGCATCAACTATAACAAAATTAATATGTTTATTATACGAGGATAACAGCATAAAGCATCGCGTTTCTCAGATGATAATTCAACATTCAACCTTATTAAGTTTGGTATGTGTTTAGCAAAGATCAGCTTTGCTAAACAATATAGCATATATTCTAGTATAGTATGTATTTGGAATGTATTTATATTTCTTTTATTTAATACGAATCATGTTTTTTCGAATATTGAATTAAAATATAAGAATATTGTTCATTGTTTTATTTTATTCATTGTTAAAAAAATTCCTTACCTAAAATATAGGATATAAATATAAAATACGTTTAAAACATGAAAAATTCAATAGGTTTTCTCTATTAATTTGTTTAAGTATTTTTGATTATGAAATAACTTTGTTGCTTGGTTGTATTGAATTTTAATATTGTATAACTTATTGTTCTTTATTCTTATTTTATTTTATTTTTTTGTGTTGTTTTTTATCTTAACTTTCGACACACGTACTTTGTATATGTATATGTAAAATAGTAACCAAAACAAAAATTAAAAATTACATGTACATTGTATACGTTCAAGTATGGTGTGTACAGAAATAAATAATACCCCTTCCAACAGGGTTACTGATGGAAGGAAAACACTAAAAAAAAAAATTCATAGGTAAAGGCATTTGAGAGAGATGGGGTTTTTATGTTGGCAATGCCAAATAATAACATAATATCGCAGGCCGTCTAGAAAAAGTGGATAAGTAAAAACATTGCGATATGACATTCAGAATTTATTAGATGGAAGTCATTAATTTAATTATAAAAACACGATTTCTCTCTGACCTGGAAAAACAATAGATCATGGAAATGTCTACGTATAATTTTCTCCTTGTGATGAGGAAACCGTCGTCACGTTTTCAATCCAAGCAACATCAGCGGAACTTGGGTGCGTCAAAAACGCCCCAACACTTAAAAATTTAGGCAAATCGTCACTTCATACAGTTTATTCAGACCAATACAGCTCTTGAACAGTAGGTCCTAGGGACAAATGTTATATAACAAAAAATGTTCTCCATTAAATATCGCTCCACAAAAGGGCAAGAGCGTGTGAAAATTTTACAGTTTTGAGTGTGAAAACCATTATACATATTGAGAATAAAAAACGGTACGCATTTTAAGGTGAAAATAACGTTACATAAGAACAATATAGACCAACACCTAAAAGACATATCCATGTAAAAATTGGGTACATTTCAATATGGCATTGTTTACCGTTTTTCTAAATTCTGCAAATACTCTAAAAATAACGTTTGCAGCACAAATAATTACTCCATGGTCTTTTTAAGAAGAGCAACTTAACCAATTTTTATAACGCAGATATTAAAAAAACTAGCTTTGAAAGTAGTAAGCTCGTTATCAAGGTAATTAAACAGCCGCTTTGTCACGACAACCACCGATATACAATATAAGTTTGTTACCTTTATTTCCGAAATTATTTTCATGATGCTTCTAAACTGGTGAAGGATAGTTCTTAACAGAACACTATCACCGGACCCTTGTTTCCAAATATAAAAATTTCGAAAATTTGCTACCAAAAAAGTGGACCAGTATAACATGTTACCTAACCTATATGTGAAATAGATCACATAGATCACATAGCAACTGAATCGGGTTGCTATGTGACCTATTGTCAGCCTTCTCGGGCGAAATTAGAGATTAGAGATTCATGATTAATGACGTCAATGTTTGATAAGACAAAGTTTGATAAGTTTTATGACCCATATATGATTACTCAACTCTTTAATCACGATGTCTAATTATTAGTATTATAATTACTTATTAATTTCATCAGTAGTCATTAGTGGTAAACAAAATGGTCGTTGCAGTACATATTTGTTATTATGGTGTCCTAAAACATATGAAAAGCTGGCTTTAGTATTCATGATAAAAAACAAAACAAAAAAAAACATAAACAACGATAAGATGTTCTGCATTTGTCGTTGTTCCCTAATTTACAATTTGTCAGTTTTTTTCAAATAATCTCAGGGATAGGAAGAGGTCAGACCAGCGGCGTCAGAAACATTCCAGAAAAAAATGTTCTTCAAAATTAAAGACATGATTTAGAAAAATCAGTCTTATTCAAGAATTACAGTTCCACCTGATCTACTATTTAGTAGTTCTGATAATTTAAGGTGGAGGAGCAATAACTCCACGTGTAAGGCACTGGACTCCTATTTTCCGGCGGCCCGGATTCTAATCCCGCTGAAGAAGATTTATTTAGGTTATAAAAGGATAGAAACTAAGGGACAGCCTCTATAATCTGGGTACCCTTTAATTGGGTGAATACTTGGCAGATTTGTCAAATCACTACCTTTAACTCTTTATAGTTGGCCTACAAACAGGTCATTTTACTGTAATGATGCAAGTACTAATATTTTACAGTAAGTTTGTAATTGTAATTATTTATTGTGACAATGTTTTGAATTAACTTTTTGGTAAAAACAAACAAAAAATAAAATAACAGCTATTTTTCTCAACGATGTGTAGCCATTAAAGAAAAGAAAATTTTAAGAAAATTAAATTTCTTGTGCTAATAGCTTGAATATTTTTTTTCTTTAGGTCGATAAGAAAATCATTAATATTCATTATTCTATTTTTTTTGTAATGTTTTCCACCATTTTCAGAGTTAGGAACCGTCTTAACATCGTTTGATTCACTTTTCGAATAGAAAAGAATAACATGAATTAAAATAACTAACATGCCAACATGTCAAATGTAGTTAAACACCTTCCAGAGTATGTGTATGTATTATTTGGTTATGTCAATTTATCAAACGATATACTATAGAATATAAGGTAAGTAGGGAGTTAAGGATTCTTAAAAGTTTCTTCAGCCATAATGGAGGCATATTGCAAAGGGATAATAACACTTAGAGGATTAAGTTACCACATTGAGCACCATACTGCCACCATAATGGTTATGGAAGAATCAACAAGATGTCCTCTATTGCATAAGGATGGTAAAAGGTGAAATTGCTTCATTTCTTTATGAATATTTAAAATATGACACAGGGAAAAACCGAGTCCTCAAACATCTTTTATCCTTATTATTTAAAGACATATCATGTATGTTTAAATAATACATATCATCAATTCTATTACTGGTTTTTTTTTTTTTTCTATTTCGAATCTTTTCACGTCTGTTGATTATAGCGAACACAATCAAGGGATTTGGTAAAATACAAAGAACGTGACGTAAAAGGTAAAAAGGGGAGAGAACCCATTTTAGCTCAAGTGATCGGTCATCCAGCATCTTTTCAGCTTTCTCTGGAATGTATGTTGTGGCGATGTCGTTTATAAAAGTATTGGAATGGCCATGTAGTGCAATAATATTCTTCACCAAACTGCAACGGTGGTTTTAAAAATGGAATGCATTATAACAAATACATGGACCCATTCGAGTCATGCATCTTTCGACGCATGCGACTCCAGAGACGCGGCTCGAAGAACGGATATACGCAATAAATTACATGTAATACGGCTTAAACGATTCCCTGGAGTTCTAGTATAATGAAATGAAGTTATGTGCGATGAATAAGTGGAAAGGGGTTAGGTTAGAAGTACTGGGTTTCGAACAAATTAAGAAGGAAAAGGAGAATCGAAATAGCTTTCCCCATGTGTCTCACTGTTTGACAGTAATAAATCGAAAAACTGTTTCAATGAAAATCTAAGAAATTCCATTTATTGAAAAAAACAAGTTTTCAGTTTCTAAACTATCTTCTGATGCCTGTAGACCATGAAAAAGAAGAATAAGACAGTAGATTTGTATAATGTGAGTCTATAAACCTGGATATTTTCAATCGATGAACTAAAGAGGGCAGAGAAGTCGTATTTTCTTTTAGTCTGTAGATTGCAAAATGTTGAGGGCGTATACCGCTCCTGCGTAAATATTATTTATTACTTCCATTGAAAGAGAAAGCATAAAGGACGTGAAACTAAATAAGGAACATTGGGGGTGTAGGGGAGGCTTATAGGATTCAGGCACCGAAATTAATAAGTCTATTGAAAATGAATCGTCAAATCTGCAGTAGGCTTGGCAGAAAATTGAAATACAATCATACTTACACTGGCGGAAGCAGCAGCCAGGAAAATTAACTGACATTGTCATAGACCACAAGACCTAAAAAGCAACGAAGAACTAAAATAGAACACAAAATAAATGAGATAACCGAATTCGTGCGAAGATAATAATCAATGAACAATAAAACAACTGGATGTCGCCTCAGAATTCTCATTTGTTTCAGTTTCGGGAAATTACACAAGAACCTGAGATTAACAACTTTCTGCAAATTTCAGTACGTCTCTTAGGCATAAGACGAAACGGATATTTGATCTACATTTCGAAAATGATTTTAAAAAGATTTGATCAGGAAGAGTAAATTAAATGGTCAATGTTAAATAGAAAAATATTTCTAAATCATTCAAAGCATTTCAATGTTTCAAAACCTGTAACTAACTAACTAAACGTATCAATAATACGTCTTTTTCCTCTTTTTCAACATGGAGACACAATAGCCAGAGTCTCTTAACCATAGGAGTCGTTACATTAAACAGCTGTGATTATTCCAATGACAAACCTAAAGAACAGTGTAACCATAAACATCAGTTGCTTCGACCATTGACCCGCGACTGAAAAGGAGCTGAATGGGATCTATTAAAATAGTAAATATTTTATTTTTTTAATTTACGCTATGATATAGTGTTAGGAACTGATTTCCGCTATGGGTCTACAGAAAGTCGCTTGTTTCAGTGACAGGTTAAGTTCACCATCATTCCTGGCAACTTGGTCAAAATACATCGTCACTGGATAGGAACGTAGCAAACAGGTACTTTTTAAAAGACACTCTACAGAATGGGAGAAACGCGTCGTCTTGTTGAATAAGTTGTTCGCTGCTCCTTATAACTGTAATCTGTTGATTCGTATAGATTGAGTTGTTTCAGAGGAAATTGAAAAGGAATCTCAGTTCCAGATGCCAGATTACCAGTGCAAACAAATTCCAGTTATTCTGCATTTGGCATGGAAATAATTTTGAAAATATGCGTGTATCAGGTATATTATATTCACGTATACTTCACATTTCTATGCATTTACTACTAGAATAAGAGGATCGGACTCGAATAAGAAACTTAAAAATGTACAAAATAAAGAAATACCAAAATTGTAATACCGCTGCGCAGCGGCGAGCTTGAACTTGGTATTGCTTCATTGAAGGGAGATGGTGCGGAAAGGAGGCGATATTGAGCCAATGGTGGCACTCAGCAGCGGGCTGCAGCATCGTAAAGGCAAAGAACCACCGCTTAACGTTCCTAAATACTCCCGCCTTGGGGAGGGAGAAGGGAGGAGATTTGGGGAATGGGATTATTCGAAGAGGAGGAGTACGGAATCAGAAGTTTCTTCTGGAAGTAGAAATATTTAAAGGAAAGGCGCATAATAGGAACGATCAGTGTGATAGAACAATGACATTCAATTTATTTCTAAAACAAATTTTGAAGATGTTGATGCAAAAAGGATTAAGTTAAAAAAAATTGTGATTTGTAATAATGTTTCAGCTAAACTTATGATGTGGTTATGGTTTGTCGGAAGCTTGATTAAAAATATGGAAGCTTTTCAAACTTTAATTTTAATTTTATTTACTTATTTGTTCTTTAATTTGGTGAATGGAGCTACCTCCTTTTATTGGCAGAAACTTCAGTTCCTAATACAGTAACATGATTTAATTGATTTAACAAATGCAAAATAATAGACATAACTCAAAATACACGGTTCCTGAAAAATGAGACAACGGTTTGATAATCCCCGCTTAACGTAGACTCAATATAAGTACAATTAGATAGACAAATGTATGAGTGTGAACCTTTAAAACTAAATTGATAAGACATTTAACGTAAGAACGGAACATGTAATGAACACCCAATAGAAAAACTCGGTATCAAGCTGTTATGCAGGTGATTTTTGCATCACAATTTCGATTGTGATACTCCAACATTTTTAATTGACGAAAACAATCTAGCAACACTGTGTTTCATGGCTACAAGAATCTAGTATGTGTTCAGCGACATCGACAATATACAGCTTCATAGCAAACATAAGTAAAAATATTGCAAGCAGATTTTATAAATATAATAAAAATTACTAGTTGTGAAATCTTATATATATATATATATATATATATATATATATATATATATATATATATATATATATATATATATAGGATGCTGTGGTGGGGCACGTGGCTTAAAGGGAGCCAACGATTTCAAGAACTCTGATATAGATTCCAAAGCTGCCCCTTTGGTCTATCGGCGGTCGACAGGTATTTAATTTAGATCAGTTATAGAATAGAAATAAAATATTACCAACCTCAACAATATACATTTGACTACAAATGTTGATTTGTAACGAAAAAGTTCAGATAGAAGCGGATTACGTATTTTTTTATTTACATATTTACATAAGGATACGGATGGTAACATAATGTGTTTGTACAGAAATAAAACTTTAAAAAACAGGAATTATAATTTGTAAGGGCAAAATGTAAAGAGGAAGAGGAGGACATCCATCTTGACTGTCAGGCTAAACCAAACAGATAAGACCGTCGCTCCAAATTATAATGAATATAGCCAGCCCTCTCTCGTGTAATCCAATATTTATTTAAGCTTTCAGGTTTATCAACATTCTTCATGAAAAAGTCCTCTATTCTATTGGGATACACCACATTAGTTGATTAATATGAAGATATATATGTATATATAAGGGTCTGTTTCTTGAATTCTTTATCAAAATTTAAAATGGCAGTTAGGAAAAGAGTTAAGCCGGAAAAGACCTTTCGTATTTATTTAACGAAGAAGCATACTCATTAATTACATATTGATTTTGGAAATATAAAACCAATGATAATTAAACACCTCTTCTTTTTTCTTATCACATACAACTTTTTATTTCATTCAATAGCATTTTTTCACATTTAAATTGGTCGTTTGAATTCTGAGTGTCATCGCGTAGAGTAATGCTACTCAGCCTCAACAGGACTTAGACACGATTGAGGCAACTTAGTGAGCAGCGTTGGGAACGCTAAGAGAAAAAGATAGAGTTGACACCCAGGCACCTGAGATCCAGTGGTGTGTATAAGACATGTTGTTTGTTTTTATTTTAAGTTATTTAATTATCGTGTATTATAAAAACTATATTATGTCTATGCGCGTTGCTTTCGGCTGGAACAATCGCAATGCAATAGCAGCAAAAGTGATGAATCAACAAATCTATCTTTTAACCAGTACACCATAATTTGTTTCATTTAAGGTTTATGTTGTAGTTCAATTAAATTTTAAGGTTACACTATCTTTCTGAGCACAAAAGGGGTAACTGATGTAGGTTAAACTAATATTTTGTGATAATATTAGTGATAAGTTGAGGTTTATTAATATAGTGTCTAGGCCATACTACAGTAATCATTATTTTTCATTATTATTATTGAAGTCATAGTAGAAAAATAAAATGTGCAAGCTGCCTGTCGGCACTCACATCTGTTGATAACCTTGGGTGTTTATATATTCTGTGATTTTAGTTACAATTAAAAAATGTGGAGGTTTGTTTGAAAGCCATCAACAGATGTTACAAATATATGTGCCATAGGTGAAAAGATATTTTTAAACATAAGTTCGAGAAATATCAACATAGTCGAAGATACTAAATCAGCAAGAACTCTAATGGAGCATTGAACGAGTTGAACATTTTTATCTATCCACCTGATTTTTTCCTTCTATTCCCCACTGATTTTGTTGATCGAATCGACTGGAAAGTCTTATGTTAGAATAATAATTAAATGATCTAATTTTGAAATGAATTTAGTCTATTATAAGTATATATATATATATATATATATATATATATATATAGTTATATATATATATATATTATATATATTGGTATATTTATTTATTTATTTTTTTGTTAAGGTTTTTTTTTTTTTCTATATATATATATATATATATATATATATATAAAGTATGGTATATTTATTTATTTATTATTTTTAAAGTTTTTTTTTTTTTATCTTATTTTATTTTTTTTTAATTATGAATATGAATTATGGTTTTATCTTTAGTTATATAGGTAAGTAGGCTGTGTAAGTAGCAACCCAATACAGTTGGGCAGCAGTATTTTTTTATAACTCTATATCTCTCCCAATATGTTATTTTATTTTTTTGAATTTTAGCATTTATTTTATCACTAATGTAAAGTTTAAAAACACATAAAACTAAAAGAGGCTTGATACTTCAAATATATGTTGTAAACATTTGTTTTCTGTCCTTGTATTTTTATTAAATACCTTTATTCAAAATAATAAAATAACGTGATAAGAGCTAGTATTAATTGACTTTTATTTTTTTAAGTGAATGTATATATATATATATATATATATATATATATATATATATATATATATATATATATATATATATATATATATATCATTTAAAATTGAATAAAATATTATCTTAACATGTAAGTTAGTTATGTATACATATTTTAAATTAGTATATCTTATATTTTAACAAATAACTTATTCTGCCATATAGGGAGAAGCTGTTTAGATATACAAAGACGTGGACTACAGGTCCTGCAGAGCGGATAGCGCAGACAATACAGCGGAACATAAATTATCGGATGTATTTCTGCCCTCCGGTCTACTACCGTGCTCTACTACCGTTGTGCAGTTATCGGCTATCGGAAGTCCACGGTCATTAATATCTGAGTGTATTTACAGCCAATGCATGTTTGACCTGAGCGCGCGAGGTGATCCTAATTATATTGCTCCTAGCTGTTACTAGTAAAATAACAGTAAAAACATATAAGGGATATATCAGAAATATATAAGAATTAATAACGGTACTAATTATACGAAGATCCATTCCGTGTATTTTTTAATTGAAGTGCGATCACAGAATACCGGATGATTAAAAGGGATCCCCGTTAGAGATGAAATTCATTAAAACAGCATATCTCAATCGATTTACAATGCGTTATCACCGGTTAATTTCAATTTCAATAATGTAACCGTAACCTGTTTCTGTCATCTGATATAAAACCTCGAAACTGAAAATTGAAAAATTAAATATTTTAAATTTTAATCAACAGTTTTAGTTGATTTGTTTAATTATATTCTGGATTCAGACCATTTTTGTTGTTGTTTGTTGGAGCTTAAGTTCCTTATGTACTCTAATTAGGAGAGGAAGGACAGGTTACCAACCTATTCTATTGGGAAGGTCAAGATTCATTCCATGGGTCCACCAAAACATAAATTTTGACCCGCACAGATAGGATTCCTATCTGTCGTATCAAGCGTGCTGAGACCCTTGTCCGAATGCGCTCGGCTATCAAGCACCATAGATTATTTTTAATTTAGGTATTTATTAAATTTATTAGATGTAGGAGATCAAATATACTGTTCAGTATTTTTTCATTACCAAATATAGAAAAAGATTTTTTTTTTTTTTTTACCGCTTTCTCCAATCTTTAAAATACATACCTTTTGCAGTTCCTAATGCATTGATAATAAAATTAAAGAGTGTAAAACGGGTTGATATCTATTGTGTTCTGAGGAACGAAATTTAGGTAAAAATAAAAAAATTTTCTAAGAGGAGAATGGAAATAAAATAAGAATACATTCCATAAAATTAACTTTAACCATCGTAAGTCTTCTTTTTGTAGGTATGATGTCAACTATTATGAAACAAGACATAAAAATTCCAGTATACTTAATCCTTAAATTGAGCAGTTCAAAAGCATGATTTCATCCATCTATTGTTTGTAAACAGGAAGGAGACGATATGCAAAATAAAGGTAAGATTTTTTTAAATGAGACTTCACGAAACAAAAAAAAGACAAACGCTACGCTGTTTTCATTTACTTTTACGAGGATAAGAGATATTGTCAAACCTTGTACCTCGACAAAGAAGTGCAACTAACAAAGACGTAAAATTACAACAGAAGGAGGACTTGATTAAAGTATTCTACGAAGCAGAAGAGCCAAGTACAAAGGAAACATGGACTGCATAGAGCAGACAATAAATAATTTTCTGTCAGAAAATGATGCAACCTTTTTTAATTTTTCTTATATATATTTATCGTATATACATTACACGAAAACACAGAATTCATTAATTTACAACATTTTAAATTATTCATAAATACTTCAGCTAGGGATGTGTCGATTCCTAGCTACCAACAGATGCTGCTGATATTAGCTTCAATGATAATTACGAAGACGGGCGATAATTGCGTTGTGTTTACGCCTTAAGGTTTATTACAACTATTTGTGATTGTTATACGTAATATGATTTTTTTAACAAACAATATATTATTTATATTCAAGATAAAAAAAATTTGTGTACACTTCTTTTAAAAACAAAAACATTCAAAAATAAACAAAGATACTGTAACCCTAACGATAATTGATGTGCACAACGAAATTGTGCACTTTTCAATAAGGTATTTTTTATTGTTCCTGCAATTACTCTGAAAATAGTTTTGACATCAAAATAACTACTTTAAGGCCTTATTAAGAAGCACAAATCAGCCACTTTTTCACAAAGCAGATATTAAAAATCCTACTTTGAAGGTTTATTGTTCAATTTTTTTAAAAGTAACTCACGGAAACCCCCGGATTATATATTGTTCTATGTACATATAAAAAAAAAATATTATTTTATTTTATTTAAGTAGTTATGTTAAAAATAAATCAAAACTGTTCGGATTACTATGTAAAACACAGTTGTGTAAATTATGAATAATTCTTGCTGTATACTAATTTCTTTTCTTAAGATGATTTTTCTTTTAACATAAGCATTTTCTTCGTGATTGCATTTTACAAAAAGAAAATATGAATACCAAGTACTGAAATATTTTTTAACGATTCACATCTGCTCAAGTCATATCTACTTATGAATGATAAACAGGATACAAAAATTAACATCAGAGAACTACCAGGTTCATTCATGGCTTTTTTAAAAATAAAATTGATATACACAAAACTGAAATGGATCCGAAATTTCGAACTCCAATTTACTTGTGAATCGAACACCATAAATTAATCCATAAGAAACTAAATAATAAATTTTAACTTAAAAACTTTAGAGTTTGAAATCGTATACACAAATTATGTCCAGTGATCAATGCTATTAATTTAATTAAAAGGGGTTTAAGCCATTGCTTAGAAGTAAGCACACATACATAAATACATGTAAGAACACAGTTTTGTGTACGTAATTAAGTCATTAATTAATTAAATCAAACTGTGCTATTTACAAAAGGATCTCAATTTATATACACCTTTTAATAGGCTCTGTAAGAAGCTCGGTATTTAGGGCTAGATAAGATTACTTACATACACTATCAGAGAGGATCAAAAATAACCGGCATGCGTACCCCTGTTCCAGTTTGGTAAACACTTCAAAATTATCTATATAAAATATATTTCAATGTGCTGAGGTTATTGACCACGTATGTGGTGAAGTGGTTAGTATGTACTATTATATATTATATCATATTTAACATAATATAGATGATATATGAATTGGATTTCCATGGTTCAAACAATATGTTTTATTGGAAGGGTGTTGTTATTTACAATGGTAAAAAAACCATCATTTTTTGTACATAATTATTGTCTGCGTTGTTTTATATTATATTTTGCATACTCAAGCGCAATCAGAAGTAGGATGTTATTTATTTATATAATACATATAATAATATATAAGTCCATAAATGTTGACATAAATATAGTGTAGGGTCCCCACGAAGGGACGAAAAGCTACATAATCTGATTTAAACTTACAGACAAGAATATTAGATATTACGGACAGAAGGTTGAGTCATATAAGCACCTCACACCTCACCGCACGCTATTTGAAAACCTGAGCCGAGATTAGTAAATACGTGGGGCTCAGGGAAGGACAAAGACTGCCCCGTACAGATAATTATTTTAACAATATCTAAGTGTATTCGATAGCTAAACTTGAAACGTTTATCATTGGGTGTATATTGTAACCAGGAGGAAGGGGGGGGGGGAGTTAGGGGAAGTATTATTTAGGTCAAAAATTCTCCCACCATTCGAAAAATTCGAGGAGCACCAATCAGGAAAATAAAAATAAAAATATGACTAAAAAATATAAAAACTTAATAGTAATAAAAAACAACAACAAAAACAGTAATAATAAATAAATAAACAGATACCACATTATCATAAATCAAACTCATATTACTGACAGATGACAATAGCAACTTAAAAACGTAAATATTTTATGTCTTCTGATCAATCAAATTTATTTAATTTTTGTGGCGCAACTTAAAACAAATTTCACACTTTTTTTATGATCACAAAATCAAAGTTATTTATTTTTTTTTGGCGCGACTTAAAACATATTTCACTCATCTATTATGTGTTATTTTTTTTAATACTTATTGTTTAATTATACGATTATTTCTTTTATTAGCAATAAATAGTGTACTATTATCTGTAAATAGTAATAAAATATCATTAATTTGAAGCTGCCACAAAAACATAATTCAAGATTTCTGACCCTTAAAACATACACCAAGTAATTTCAGCTTCTCACTAGTACGCAAAGTAACTCAGAGGTATAAATGATTCATCCTTAAAAACTGCAAAGGTAAGAGATACAACTTCATGGCTAGTAAAAAAATCTCAGTGCCAAGGAAGGCACTAATATAAGCATAAATGCCCGCAATAGTCAAGTAATCAGGTAGTTTGGCCGGAAATTAAAGTTTAGAGAACTGGAGACTCCGAAGCAATGCGAAACTAAAGCAATCCTAAAAAAAAAATGCTAGTTTTTAAAAAAATCGCACTCAATTAACTACATTAAAGCTCCAAGTTATTTATAACAGATAAATTTTTTAAACAAACAAACTATATATTCAGGCACTTTGCATATTTTTCTAAAACCTACAGTATTTTTATGTGGCCGAGTTCAAATTTGGATTGGAAAAACTTTTATTTTTCTTTCTATTATTTCTTATGTGAGCATTTGTTAACATTGGAAGGCGTTTGACAGAAGTTAGTAAGAATTTTAAATCTAGCAAGCGAATGAATATTGCATTAAGGAACTTTTAGAAAGAATAATAGGTATGTTTATAATCATGGGTGTCTTTAAGCCGTCTATTTTTATAAAAAAAAAAAAAAAAAAAAAAATTATCCCAAACAGATTTTTAACTATGCTCAGTTATTACTGTGTTTGCTAAAACTTCTATCCATGTGTCTTATGGGTCATGTTATAAATCATTCTTTACTTACTTTTTTTTTTTTATTATTTTATATATAAACAAACAATAGTTTGTTCAATTATTTAAATGATTTAAGTTAAGATAGTAACTTCCCCCCTGAATTCATCACTGTGCTCTAGACTTGATTTTTCTCAAATCAGATGCATGAGAGGAGGGATCAACATGGAGAACAAATGCATCTCTCAGATTTTGAAAACCAATCAGTATACAAAATACCACATTAGAAAAACAATTCGTTCCTTCCAATTATCCAATGGTTTTATAGCCTTTATTACCATTGTATAAAAATATTCTATTAATTTTTGTATTTCATTTTTTAATCCTAAGGAAACTGAAAAACTTTTGTTGAAGTGACATATGCATAAGCTGAGTACAATCATGATAATGGTACAAGTATAATGAGAGAAAAATATAATAATATTAACAAAACATATATATAAAATTAGATTATAAAAGAGAAAATTATCTTAATATATATAAATTACGTGTCGCCGCCTAGGGGCCGGCTAACACCTAAACTACTGAATCGATTTTAATCAAATTTGCATACCGTGTGCAGTTTGATCCAACAAAAAAGATAGGATACCTTATATCTTAATTTATAGTCACAATATTATTTGTATATTATCTGTAAGTCACAATTATTTGTTAGCTCTATACGATTCTAACATATGGCGGTATAAGGTTATACTATTATATAAAAGGACAAGCAATTTTTCGTTTCCGCCAAAAACTATTGAACAAATCTCTACCAAATTTTGACTACATCATCTTTATAGGATGGTTTAGCAACAGTAAAATCTAATGATTTTCAACTAATTCTTTGAAAAATGAATAATAAGTGGATAACAGTGAAGTTCAAAAATGGCGGCAATTGCAATCTACATGAAAGGTTAAAATGTACAGTGTTACATATGTGATAATAAAATTTACTTATTTTCAATTAAATTGTTATAAAAACAGCTCTATGGAGTAAAATATACCAAAGTTTAACTACATCATGTTGATAATTCTAGGTTTAGCAACATTAAAAATTTAAATGTACAATGTTGAGTGTTAGAAACGGGTTTTGCCACACTACCACATACTTTTATGGTTAGAAATTAAAATCTAACCAGATTAAATCAATAAAATTATTTCTGTCGAATGAAAATTATTAAAAATCACGATGCCGATCCTCAGCTGTTTAATATTGTGTGTAAAAATATGAGCTTTGAACCTTTAGTTGTAAGCACTGATAATGCAGTTTCTTAATAGTCTCTGTCCATCTGAATTACCAACTCATACATTAAAATTGAAAATTGGTTGTCTAATTATGCTTTATGTTATCTGCAAACACCTTATCAATCTAAATTTAACCAAGTTAATAATGGCTGCTATGCGTGAAAATATCATAAAAAATATAATTTCAATTGTTCACATTATTTCAAGATTTTTATCGATAAACAAAAAATCAATTATTAGTTAAAATTATCTAAGATCTTCACTTATGAGAGAGGGCCAAGCCTCGACGGGGGATGATGAAGTTATATATAAAGGACAAGCCATTTCCGTTCGTGATCACTAACCGCGAAAACTATACAACTATTCTGTACCAAATATAACTATAACATCTTCATAGTTCAAGGAAGGTTTAGCAATAATACAATTAAATATTTTCTATTAAATTACTGTTTAAAAAGCGATAAATATGTGGTGTGTAGTAAAGCGAGCGCCATTTAAGAGAGATTACAATGATCCGGTGTTAAATATAGCTAGAAATTGATAATAAAGTTACTTAATTCAATTAAATTGTTATCCAAAAAGCTATAAATATGTGGCAAGCGAAAATAGCGTTTTAGTAAAACTAATGAACCTATCTGAACCAAATTTTAACTACATCATCTTTCAAGATACTATCGATACATTTAGAATCGATACAATTAGAAAGTTTACTATAATAATAACTTATACTATTATATAAAAGGACAAGCCATTTTACGTTTGTGATCACTAACCACGAATTTTACTGAACCAATCTGTACTAAATATTAACTACATCATCTTCATAGTTCCAAGAAGGTTTAGCAATATTATAATCTACTGATTTTTAATTTATTTTTTATTAAAAAAAGAAAATATGTGGACAACAGTGAAGTTTGAAAATTGACCAATAGGTGGCGAGTGCCATTCTACGCGAGAGGTTTTAAAAGAGCTTGAAATCGATGATAAAATTTACTTATTAAACTATAAAGAAAATTATTAAAAAAGATTTAAATATGGTGTGCGATATGTAGATCCCAGTGAAGCTTGAAAATCGACCGATTGTGTATAGCACCATCCCATAATAGAGTTAACAATGGTAAACTGGACCTATCTGTACCGACATCTAAATAAATTTTTTTTATAATTCTAGGAAGGTTTTGCAATGGTAAAATTTACAATAACTAAAATTTAAATGTACAATGTTGAGAGGCAGGACTGAGGTTTGCCACACTGTCATATACTTTTATAGTTCGAAATCAACATCCAACCAGATGAAATCAATAAAGTTATTTCTGCCGAATACAAATTATTACTAAATCAAAATGTCGATCCTTTGCTTTTTTATATTGTGTGTAAAAATATGATCCACGGGCCTTCTGCCATAAGCAATAATAATGCAGTTTATTTTCCGCAAGAGTTTCTTAATAGTCTTTATCCAACTTTATGTCTAATGGCGCTTTTACGCAATCTTCAACTGCCTAATCAGTGCGATTATAACTAGATTAATAATTACTGCTATGCGTGAAAAAATCATTGAAGAAATAATGCTGAACCACATGCTAAAATACAAGAATCTTATCGATAAACAAATAAAACATTAATTTTTAGTTAAATTAGCTTTACTTATGGAGGGCGGGCGAAGCCGCGACGGGGATGCTAGTTTATATATAAATAAATTAAAGATATTTTAGTAAAAAAGATATAAGAACAATAATATGGGAACAAAAGGAATATCTATAACATTATTTTATCTAGCATCTTTTGTTTGTAGCCCACGATAAACTTTTCTTTTTTTTCCACAACTATTTATTTATACAATTAGTAAATTTAAATTTATCTACACCTTCGACAAGAAGGAATAATTAATTCATATCAGTTTTTGTTTACAAAGAACTTTTATAGTCGGAACGAGAAAAAAAAATAAATAAATAAAAGAAAATACAAATTCAAAACTCATATCCTATAATTTAAACATAGAAATAATAAATATTGTCAGATAAATTGCAAAGGAAATTGTAACAACTATTTAAAGTTTTCACAATCTCTAATAATAAAATTGTTGACCCGCCTTTGAATTTAGAGCTTTGGTATAATAAACGGCAAACGACTAACAAATAAAAGATTGCAATATGCTCTGTCGTCAGGAGACTAAAGTAAATACCACTCATTTTTATCCCCGTTGTTTTCAATTGATAACGTTTATTTAGAACGTGGTGACTCAACATTTAACACTATCTATTTCAGATTACACAATAGCAATCATAAGTAAATAAAACAATAATTGCAGTTCACTGTATTTAAATAATTTTATGCTACGTGGATAATAAAGGTACGATTTCGGTATGAAAGTTGCGGTAAGTTATAAAAAAAAATGTAATTTATGGATCGGACAATTGGTAATATTTCCGTAGTTATTATTTTCTCGACACAGTCTGTTCTTTACCACTCTGAAATCATGGCAACAAACCATACATTTATCTTTTCAAAACCTCTTGTTTAATTTTGCTTCTATTATAAATATGGCTATATAATATCTATATTAATATAGCAGTGTAAATATTCAAGGGATCAGCCAATAAGAAAAAAAAAATGATGTTAAATTAACAAATTTTCATTTTTATTACTAAAACCAAGGTCCTGGTTATAATATTGATATCCATCATTAGAAAAAAAAAAAAAAAAAATGAGCAATATAAAAATGATAAATTATATAAAAAAATAATAAAAGAGTGAGAAGATGATAGAGAAAGAAACTACAAGCTAATCGTAAATGAAATTACACTTATTAAAAAAAAATAGTTATTAAAAAGTAAGTAATAACAAGTAATACTAAATGAAATAGTGGTAATATTGTTGAGATAAGAAAATAAAATTATGTAAGCGATATTATGTATAGAAACACATATAAAATTATACTTAAAAAAAATTCAAGAAGTAAATTAAAAATATTTTACAGAAATGTTTTTCCACAAATTGTCTTTTTTATTTATCTATTATTTAATTATAATTGCTCCCTAATATCAAAGGCTATAACTAGAGCTGTGAAATAGATTTCCGTATTTCTTCTAGCCAACTAAAACATCTAATATCATCAAAATGTTTATGATTTAAGGCACTTGGAATCTATTTGAGCTATCTTCATTTTGCATATTTGTTCATATTTTATCCAAAATAAGCCTTTTTTGGGCTGTAATTGCATGTTTATCTACATATCCGGCCAGCATATCATCATTTGACGTTTAAATTTTTTTATGTTTCTAAACAGACAAAACAATAAAATATTAATATAACCCGATACATAGGTATGGGAATCCTATTATTTTTTTCTCGCCTTTTGAATGTTTGTCCAGGTGGTTCTTCCTTTAAATTTGACGATTTTCTAAAGATTAAATTATCCACTTATCAGCTATAAAATAGCGATGATTTATTAAAAGAAACATTGAATTTTTAAATATCTAAAATAAGAATAACTAAGACATCCAATTCATCTCGTATCCAATTCTTACAATCCAAAATCCTAAATACGCCTTACTTCGTCACAAAACAAACTTATTCACAAAGATCTTAATTTACCTTAGGTTTCTGACATAGCTCATACCAAATATCTATCCTTTCATAACAATCTCCACAACCATTCAAATCCATAGTATAGTATAGTATCACAACTTGCTTCTCACTCCATTCCAGATAACCCTCCAAGGTGCCTGAAAAGAATATGGCCTCGGGACCTTCTAATATAGTACTTCATTATATAGAACCTTTATAAGTGCTACCAATGAGTAGTAGTTGCTTTAAAAACAAGCGACGTGCCATTTTTATCATTATCATCAAATTTATTGATGTATTATTTTTTCTATTATATACAGCTGTAAATTTCAATGAACGACTTAAAAAAAAAAAAAAAAAATAAAACAAAACAAGATTTTCAAAACGTTTTATTTATTTATTTTTCTTAGATTTTATGCCCATTTGACGAAAGGACATAGATTTATCTCGTTTGGGACGAAATCAGACCCTTCCGGAAGGTCCCACGGTTAGTATTCTGTTCCAATTGTATTCTATATCATGCCACTTGGGAATAACATCATGTTACGACTTAGTTGTAATACAGTTAAATATCATTTTGACATTTTTTTTTTTTTTAATAACAACGGATAGCTGAAGTCTAAAACTACTTATCATAGAAAGCAGTTATTGTTCTGTTTTAGCTTCCATCTCTTCCTGACAGATTATCACCGGAGGAGTGACCCACCTGCCAGGACAACCCCTGTATTAACTTTGCATCCGCTCGAAGAGCTATTAATTTTCTCTCCCACGAGGTCGGAATCGAATTACAGAGCAATTTGTAAATCTGACGACGACGTCGCATGAGATCGATTAAAAGTATGATTGGTTGGCGAGGTAGGATTAAGGGGGTCCTTGACGGAAAATAGGACCCTGATCCTCCGGGACTTCTTTGTCCTGGCCCGCCCTGACGGATCAGAGCTAATGATTTCATTCCCTGATAGGTTTTTTGTGTCCGCGTCCAGCTGGCGGGGTTCTCACCAGCAGTACACAGAGGAGGGATCACGTTAATAAGGAGTTTTCATTAAAAACCTAAAACGGGGTGTATATCAACGATTTTTCTAAAGATAAAATTGTTTCAGAAATTATTTGTCAATTTTATAGCATTTAGTTTATTTGTTAGTAGCAAACCCCGTCGCACAGTGGGGCAAACACGGAAAAAACTCTAAAAACGACTTTATTGTTTTTGTCCTTTTTGATGGGCCATTGTATTCATTATTAGTTGGTGCAAACATTTCCAGTTTGTTTTTTTCAATTTCATTTTTATTTGCGACTCCGAGGCCTTCTAAAGTTGGACAATATTACACCACCCCAATGTGGCCTATTTCTATTTAGCTACCATTTGGGTCACTGTGGATTTATTTTTATAGATAAACCTATGAAACTTGGCATATTTGTAGTTCAAACACTAGAGAATAATGAAAAAATATTAGATTGGTCCTATGTATGAAATATATTATCAAAATATATACTAGATCGAGAGGGAAAAATTAACCAGAATTGTTTTACATGTGTTGTCCTAAAAAAAAAAGCTCACCTGAGCTCCGGTTAAAAATTACCATCACCATAAAGCTTATACCACTACTTAATATCTCTATAAATGTTATTGACAACTGATGACAACTGTGCCAAAAAAACGATTGTTTACAAAGTTGAGATTAACCTGTTCGTGGTCGCTATGTTTGTTATTTACAAACACTATATACTAAACCTAAGGAAGGGATTCAGACATACAAATGAAGTGATCTAATTCTCAAATGATCAAACAAATATTTAGGGATGGATGTCTAAGTTCATTTTTTGCATTTTCTGAGAAATAGTTATTTCTTATTCCACTTATAGACACTCATGGAAAAAATCATTTTTATTTTTTTTTTTAATATAATAATTTTGGCAATACAAATAAGTTATTATATGATAAATTTAATTAAAATTACATAACAAAAAAAAAATTGACACTCCAGTGCGGTTTTAGGTCTGCTTTCTTCTCAAAAAGTGTTAACATATACATTCACTTTATGAATCAAAATAAAATATTCCGATCTCTGAGAGGTATTTTTAGTGACTGTTCGTTAGAAACTTTTGTTCGTGACAAGTATCCTTTGGAATCGGATGATTTAATAACTTTACAATTTTGTGTAATTAATAAGCGATTTTTCCCTCATTATAAACAAAATTTAAAGTCGGTTAATTTTAATAGACATAAGTTTAAAACTAGGTTTTATGAGTAGATGAATGAAAGATTGATATTATAATATGTTTCATAAGCAACTAGTTATTCATAGGAATCATTAGATCCCAACATTACGTACCTGAGGCCTCAACTACTTCCGATCAGTGAAGAACTCCAATTGATATGTGAGCCGTCCTATCATTCATTGTGTAGGTAAATAATGAATTACTCTGAACTAATCGACATAAAAATGTGAATATTGAACAAGGGAAACTATTTTGTTTTCTTATATGAAGTTAAATTAGCATACACTTATGTTAAATTAAATTAAAATTATTCATAAGGTATAGTTGACTGTGAATTATATATAGGAGATGTAGTTGGTTAGGATAGGCAGTCAATGAACTCAGCAAATCAAAACAAAATGTTTATTTTATTTTAATTGTCAAAGCCTGAGTTCATTGACTGCCTACCCTAACCAACTACATCTCCTATAAATTAAAATTATGTTAAATAAAATAATTTAAAATATCTCTCAGTAATATTAAAGAAAATAATGATATAAGTTTTCAATTTTTGCAATCCAAATGCATTTTTTCATTCTAAATCGAATGAGACTATTTGCAGCTCGATACAACTAACCGTTCTCGAGAAAAAAAAAGTTTTTTCCGCTTTTTGGCTGTTCTGCCCCACTGTGCGTCGCGGCTTAGACCGCTCTCATAAATAAAGAACTTACATAAATAAGAACTATTTATTATTTTAACTAATAATTGGGTTTCATCTGTTTATCGATAAAAATCTTGTATTGAGGTATGAATTTTAACATTATTTCTTCAATGATATTTTCACGCATAGCAGTCATTTTTAACCTGATTAAAATTGCATTGATTAGATGCTTGAAAAATACGTAAAAGCACAATTAGGCATACAATTTGGCAGAAATAATTGTTTCGATCCATCTAGTTGGATATTAATTTCTAACCATAAAAGTGTGTCAGCTTGGCAAACCTCGTTTCTGGCAAAAAATATTATAGATTTTAATCATTATTATAGTAAATGTTATTATTATAAAAACCGTCATAGAACTATGAAGATGTAGTTAAAATTTGGTACATTTGAGTTTAATAGTTTTACCATTGCAAACTCTGTTGTAGAATTTTTATACTGCACTGGAATCTGCATGTCGCTTCACATTTTTTAATAGTAATTGAATTGAAAATGGAATACGTAAGATTTTATCATAAATTTCCAGCTCTATTTAACACCGTACCTTTGTAACCTCTCTGGAATGGTGCAACACCATTCCTGTCCCAACAAAAGGACAATTGAAAATCTTTAAATTCTATAACTGCTAAACTTTTCTTGAACTATATGGTTAAAATATGGTTACATATTTGATAATATCGTTAAAATTTGGTTCAGATTGGTTCAGTAGTTTTCGAGGTTAGTGATCACTAACGAAAAATGGCTTGTCCTTTTATATAATAGTATAGGTATAGACGAATGTTAAACATCCAACTTCAGCTCTAAAGCATACAAACATCGAAAAAATCAGCACTTTGATAAAGGTAAGTATTATATTTATAGGAATACTGTAAAAATGTATCTAATACAGATAACTTTCTTTTTTTAATCTACATTAGATTTTAAAACATAAAAGAAGTTAATATTTTAAGCTCCATTGCAGTTTTTATGAGTTAAAAACTGGGTCAAGATGTTGGCTAATGGAGGAGGGGATTAGATTGAAACACGAACTGGCGAACCATTAAACTCAGAGTTGAGTGAGCGTTTTCCTCTGCCCCTCCCCCTCCATCCACTGTGTAATTTTCGTTTCAAATTTCAATTCCGAGCCGGATTGAATGAAGGCAGCAGAGTTTACTTCGAAGAGAGGCAAAAAAAAAAAAAAAAAAAAAAAAAAAAATCTTAGCAGAGAATTTGAATCATTGTTTATGATGAAACAGTTTTGTTTCCAGTTTATCATAGAAAAAAATACACAGTCAATAAAAAAAAAAAAAAAAAAAAAAAAAAAAAAAAAAAAAAAAAAAAAAAAAAAAAAAAAAAAAAAAAAAAAAAAAAAAAAAAAAAAAAAAAAAAAAAAAAAAAATAAATAAATAAAAATAAAATGCAATGTTTCAAAATAAATGATTTTTTAAAATCTACATTAGATGACATTTTGTCTTCAAAAATACTCATTGAAAATATATTTTATGATTTTATCAAGAAAATAATTCTTAAGAAACTTAAAATTAAAACTTAGACCAAAAGTGGCCAAACATAATTGAAAGCTTAGATTTCTTCAAATGAAATTTTTTTCATCTGTAATTTAGGAAAATCTATAACATATAGCTAAATAAAAAGAAGTTTTCTGTGACAAAACAATCTAACATCTAGTAAAACCACCAATGTCATTCTCTGCGCCCAGAAGATTGTTCACTTAATTAGGTACTTTTTTGATCACGGTTCATTACTCAGTACAGCTTAAAGTGATGTCACCTACTTCGTAGAAGATCTTTTTATAATAATAGTACTATGGAATTAGAAAAATTTCATATTTTAGAAACATGCTTAATATAAAAAAAACTGTTTATAAGACTGTTGCACATGCTTGCAAAAATTCCTTTGACCCTGAAGATGCTATAATAATTAAGATACAAAACCAAGTCGTTTAATTCTGTTTTTTTTGTTTTATTGCGATTACACGAGATTGACAACATTTCAATTATTTTATGGTACTGATACAAGAATTTTTATTAACAAGCGAATTATGTTGAAAATAATTTTTGCTATAGGTGAAGAATTGAAACTATGCACAGGTTTCGTGTCAGTGAATGACAATTTATCAGTTTGTCTTATAATAACCACTATCCGATAAAATAAGAATACTAAGAAGGTTCGTAAGCCATTACATTAAGCCATGACATTACCACAAAGAACTCATCAATTGATTTACAACCTAGCTCATAGTATAAAAGATCTATTAGACCTCTACCATTACTTACTCTTAGAGTCAGGCGATACCTAGATTAGGGCTGGCAAGTTCTAATGTTCTTCAGCTGGAGATGCTACAAAAGGAAAGGTCAGGAACATCTATATTAGTAGAAAATAGAACGTTCGCTGATAGGCAAATACATTTCAATAGACCACGTACAATAATACGTGAAATTGTATGGTAATATATATTAGTATAATAATATATATTTGATAACGTTTATGGCTTAGGGCTCTAACTTTGCCTCCAATGTATTTATACAAGTGACACAGCGATGAGATCTTTAAGAGCCATGAGGAGGGAGGAAAGTTATCAGGAGTTTTTAGCCTGAGTGTAAATATTAAGTAAGCACAAATGTTTTTAAAGCCTATTTATTACTTAACAATATTATAACGCTTATTAACACTGTCTTTCTTAAATCTTTAACTTTATTTTATTATTTTTTGGTTTGTAAGTAAATAAGAAACAATTGTGTATAAGAAATCATTATTGCTTATTCCTTTTGAGTGGGGCAGTTTTCTTAATGTTCTTTCTTCAACTTTGAACTTATTCAATTTAAATAATTTATGAGTTTAGATTCTAGAACGACCAGTGCTTGTCCTTCCGATCTATGTCCCCATAGATAACGAAACAGAACGCAGCATAAGAAAAATCCATCCTCATTCGCCTCAATTCCCTAGAAATTTCTCCCTATCGGCATTTGTAAGGATAATTCTTTATAAATTTTTTCTAATGCCTCTATTTCAAAAAAATATTTTTTTAAACAAAAACAGTTTATTTTGCACATAATTTAATTAAATTATTATTCAATTAACTATTTTTATTATATTAATAATTGTTATTTATTTTTAACACGGAACATTTTTTACCGGTGACCTAATTGGTCAAAAGCGATACGTTTTTAGAGAACGCAAGGGCGTTACACATATTTTGATGGTTTGATATTAAGACGGGAGGAAAAGTTAAGAGTTCACCTCTTGTTCAACGTAATAACCCCTAACTAATTAGGCTCCTGGTGACTAATACGAAATACAAAATTTTAACCTGGATTGGGGATCTTATTATGTTTATAATCCATCCCTCACGGCTGTTGTGAATAAAAAATTACTCTCCTTTGGAAATAAACAATACAATCATACAGGTAAGCGGAAAAAAATAAAGGGCATATAAGGTCAGCAGATTTAGTTATTAAATTATAGAATTTATCTACAACATAAAACTTAATCAAAAGTAAGCGGAAAAAAAAAATAATAGAAAACATATCAGTATTGACGATCAAGATGGCGACTCCTAAATCATGTACCATGTTATTCGTTCTTTAGCCAACAGGCTCAACGGGGCCAGTTTTTTCTTTCTTTTTTTTTTATTCTTTTTCCTTAGCATAAATTTTTGTTTTAATATTGTACAAATTTTAGTTTATGCTCATAGTTTTTTTATACACGTTAGGTGAGAATATATGCTCATTACTTTTGGAGAATTGCGTCCCACAATAAATTATACTTTCGATGTCAATTTCAGATTGTAATATTTGCTAATAAAAACAGTTAAAAACAAAAATATTTGTACCAACTAACTAGGATATTCCCGTAACTCCGGACAGAAATACCAACCAGACACTTCCAAGATAAGATAGATAAAGAAAACAACGTAAAAAAATGTCCCTTCTTATCTTTTCAGTCCAGACTTCCTGGTACATAGGAATCTGACTCATCAAGTTGGGTCTAATGTCAAATATCACTAGGTGTTATTCGGTCGTAAAGGATACAATCCAAAATCCAAATCGAAAACGTTGAGTGAATATAAATTTGATAGGAACTATAATTTTTAAATGTAGATACATCACCTTATTCTAACAGTACTTTCTATATATTTAAGAATTGAAACATCTTCAAGGGTTTATGGTTAATAGGAACTATGAAGAGATATTGATTAACATAATATGTTTTCCTTTAATTTTTTTTCATTACTTCATATTTATTTAAATACACTGTCAGAAGAGTTTGAAGAACATTTTATCTCATCTTCCGATAAATTTTCTTTTATTATAATCTTTATTGTATTTCAATGATTCCCTCTAGATACTGTTTTAAGTATTCTACAAAAATTCAGATGGTTAGGTAATGATATAAACTACAGCTATTAACATGCAATGGTCCTTTTCGTTTTTATACTAAACAATTAGAACTAAAAAGAAGAAATCAATGGTAATTTTTAGAAAAATACATATTAATTCATATGAATCGAGGACATATTATTGATTAAGTTATTTTTCAACTCCAAAAGCGACTAAACACATATACTTCTCTACTTGAATACAGATAGACCTACACCACACATGTATGGAAAACTAAAAATACTATGAAAAAACATTGAAATCGATAACTTCATCCAGGTTGATCACACTACAATCTAATTCACATATAGCAGCGGTTAACTCTTTAAAGACGATTTCAGGAAAGACTTGATGGACATAGTTATATAAGAAAAATAAGAAGGATCATGAAGATGGGAATAAATTTTTTTTTTTTAAATTTTAAATTTTTATTGTTGTTTAATATATTTTTATGTTCATAGTTCCATTCCATATTACCAATGTAGAAGGAAGTAATGTTGAGAACTACTCTCCCCACACCACATAGATTTAAGGCATCACAGATATCGATAAGTAATTCACTTATTGTTTTCATTTAAAGACAGGTATGGCAAGACTAAACAGACAGGAAACTGCCTGTCGTTTTCGACTTCTTCAACATTTACTAGACAAACGTTCAAACCTTCCGATTTACAACAAAAGACTCATTTACATGACAGGTATCAAACCTATTTGGACATATGGAGGTGAGCTTTGGGGCTCAACTAAACCTTCCAATTCTTCTCGTATCCAATCCTTCAAAAATCCTTAATACTCCCAACTTTGTTACAAATAAACTTATCCATAAAAACCTTAATGTCCCATATGTTACTGATTTAGCCCAAACCAGATACTTATCCTTTCATAGTACTCCATTCCTTCATATTAAACTCCATAAACACATTAATCCACCACTCTCTCAACTTGCTTCCCACTCCATTCCCGATAATACTCCGAGGTGTCTAAAAAGAAGATGACCATCTAGAGTAGAATTTTTATTGAAGTGCTACTGATGAGTAGTTATTTTCAAATTTTAAAATATTATTGTAATCAATATTATCACATTTACATGATGAATATATTTTGTAAAAAAAAAGAAATAAAGACAGGAATGATATAAAAATGAAATAAAAAAAATATTTTTCTCTCATCTTTAACTACCCAATAGGTACTAGTACACAATCAACCTATGTAGTTGTAGGAAGTTTAGAGCAATAAGGGCCAAATAAAGCTTATAAACTTCTAATGAAAGTTTTTATATAGCAGATTTTACCTGAGGAGGGAATAGAACCATTATCTGAGAGAACATGCTGGTTTCGGCACCTTACCCTCACAAGCTGGGCCTCATATATAAGTCATGATTTGTTCCAGATTTGCTCAATGCATCAAATACCCTTCAGCCCTCCTACCAAATGGTCCATGCGAGGATAGCACGGCCCGACTGGTCCCAGAGCACAGCCTCCTGAATTGATATTGCCAGTTATTTTAGCGGAAGGCACTTTTCTCCCGTTATTGTTAGCCACTTGCCAACTTCCCCCCACTGCTAACATTACGCCCAATGACTATTGCTGGCTGCTTCAGTCGTGATTGTCCCGCTGGGAGAAGATTCTAACAGAAGAGTCGTTTAGATCAAGGGATATATACTGGCTGTAATAACTCCAGTGCCATATAATTGCCATGTTTTGGTCATTACAAAACAACACTTTGGACTGATGCGAACATTAGGGGTGGGGGAAATACAGAACTAACAACATGAGATAAATCACATTCATGCCAATCAGAAATAAACTTCAATAAATACACAAACTGGTTTCGTAAAGCCAAGAACGCATTTACTAATATTGCAATATTACTAATGTCTGTGGCACTTCTGAACAGTCGGTTAAGTGAGAAAATCGTAATTTTAGGAAAAATGCAACTCTGCAATAGCTTCGTAACCAAGTCCATTAGACACAAATAAAGAGAAGTATTGATATGTAAATAATAAATAAAATAAAACACTCAATTTCTCCCTGACTGGGAAAAACAATTGATCATGGATAAGTCTATCTATAATCCACTGCTTTTGTCAATTTATATTTTAGAATTAAAAAGGTCAAATTACTTAAATTAATAATTAAATTTAATTAAAAATTAATAGTTATTCGAAATAAACAAAGAGAAAATAGCGGTTTAAAACTTTTTATTTTCAAACCAAAATTTGTAATTAGAGAACAGTCACTAAAGTTTTGAACCGAGCAACGCTGACAGAGCTAGAGCGTTACATTTTTAAGGACGAAATGAATCTGCTTAGAACAGGGTGTTAACCTGTAAGATAACCCGCCCTTCCAACCTCAGTTGGAGTACATAAGGACGTTAAGACAAAAAAAAAAGTTTTAAAGATAAAACGTAATGACATATATGTGTCAAAAAATTAGTTCTCTGGTGATAGCTGTAACCAAAAATTCACGAACTAGCTGAACACACAAAATACACTACTATTGACAAGTTTCACAGACAATACGGTAATTAAAGCTACACACACACTGGTGATTTGTTTTATGCTGTGTTTAATTTATAGGTAACTTATAAATGTCTTGTATAAGTAGTTATAAATGTTGTTAATCTTAAAAAAAATAATAATCTAATTTGGATATAAGGGTCCTTCAGAACAATCATCGTGAGTAGAGAATTAAAATTAGAAATATTTTATAACTAAATAAAAAAATAACTACACAATTATTGAACAGAACCGAAACGAAATTCCTTTCGTAAACTGAAGAAAAAAAAAAAAAAAAAAAAAAAAAAAAAAAAAAAAAAAAAAAAAAAAAAAAAAAAAAATGAAATAAAAAAAACTACAGTAGGTACAGAATTCTTTTATGTTAGATGCAGAAAAAACTGAGATAATTTCCATTGTATAATTAATTAGTTTGTAGCTTCTAAAAGGATATTGATGAAGTATTGTTAATGCGTGGAATGAGCTACAAAAGCTTCAGTTCTGTGTAGGAGGTGGATGGGCGGAATCTTGTGTTCTGTGAGAATCATCTGAGGATTTGAAATGATAAAGGGTATAAATATAAAGGACGATGAATGTTCATAATTTGGTAATGGCATGTACCAAGGAAGCATTGTCTACGCATTGAGGGGAAGAGCCAACGTAACTCAACGTAATGATGGGAAACACGAGAGCGCTTAGAAGCACAGAAGACAAATCTCACAAAGCGGTTTGTAATATTACTTCCTATCGCCCATTCAGGAGAAGAAAGGCGTAACCATGAAATTGGTAAAAAAAAAAAAAAAAAAAAAAAAAAAAAATTGTAAATGCTCCAGATGGATTTAAGAAGCTTAATTACTTCGACTGAATTGTAGATTTTTTTCGCAAAGCGAGAGAATAGTTACGTCAGATGCTAAGAGTTCTGCATTCTCGCTGAGGACTGCAGTGGGAAGCATATATGGTTGGGATTACCTGAAAAGATAAAACAGGGATGGATCTGACGACGGATCAAAACAGGCACGACGGACATTGATAAAAACATCGATGTAAGAAAATAGAAATGGTCTGGTCACGTAATTCGAAAAAAGAAGACAAGTGGTTCGAAAATCTTTAGTAATGGTGTCCAATTGAATACATAAGTCTTGGAAGGCCAAGAAGAAAGTAGAAGGATTATAAAAAAGTGCATTTTCTGTTGGCCTCGTGTAGCAAAAATACAAGAATGAATAGAGAAGTGAATGAGAGATGTTTTCTATCAAAGGTACAACTCCGAAGACAAATGTGACTCAAGAAATTTATGTAAATAAAATATATAAGTATATGTATATAGCGAAAGAACAAAAAGCCTTTCTTTTTTTAACTTTATATATTTTGTAGAAAAAAAATTGTATAATAGCAACATAACATAATAGCAAAATAAGTGGCTCATTCAATATATTGTCTCGGGGTCCCTGGGATAGTTAAATAGTAACAACTATCTAGTAATATTGCCAAAATATTACATTTTTTAAATGAAATGAAGTTCTGTGCCAAATAGATGAAAGACCACAAAGATTGGGCTATAATATGACCAGTAGGTAAGGTTTTATTGAAATCAATTAAAATTAAACATAACTGCTACCTTCAATCTTGTTAACAGGACCAAATAAGGTATAATTGGGGCTAGAATGCCATAAAAAAAAGAATAAAAAAACAAAAGAACAGGATACTCGATTAGAGTTCCGGTGGTAGCACCATTCTTGTCAAGGGGTGGCCAAAGTGGCAGAAGGAAAATGGCAGGCGGCCATTCCGAGCCCTGCGATGTAGACATAATACATAAGCGGCCTTCAAAGGATAAAAAAGGGGCCCATGACGGCGTTTTTTATCGGACTACTTTAACATATCCGAGGGGGAGAGCTTTTTCCGTAGGACCATTACCGGACAATGAGGGTAGCCTCGCCATTATGAGATGACAAAACGGCCGGCGGGGCGAGGGATCGTAGGGAGGTGAGGTGGCCAGCAAGCCGGCATTCCCTTCAAAGTCAAATATTCACCAGAGGGTGAAGGGACCTTTTTTGTCTGATCTATTATTCAAGCGAAGGGTTTTCTCTTTGGAGCAAAGGTCTCTCCTGTCGTGGATACCTTTATAGGATCGATCTTCAAGTAACAAGGAGAGAATAAAGATGTTGAGGTTTAAATTATCATTACAGTAGCGGCTAAAAGGTCAGGGTTGTCAGGCCACGAGACACTGTTTAACTTCAAAGAAAACATCTAAGGTTATTGTACTGATTGATGGAGGAAATCAACAAATATTCCAAACTGTTATAATGATATTAATCTATTGTTGTCAGTTCTTTAATTGTCTAATTAAGACAAATAATAATAAGAACATCTTCATTCTGAAGCCATAGCTATAGTTATTTACATTAAACAAATTTGGCAGATGTAGGAACAGAGAAGGTTAATCAATTCAATTATAATTATTAAAGTAAAGTATTTGATCTCTTTGCAGCTTCTACCATTTCACAAACAATACAAAGGTCAAAAAGAAATTTAACATTTCTTACGAAATAATTTATGCAGGAAATAGTCACATACAATCAATGCGGTTTTTGACATAATCGTCCAACTACCGATAAAATATTTTCCATTCGGCAAATGATAGAGAAACAATTAGAATATAAGGGCGCAGTGCATCAGCTTTGGGTCGACTTTCAAAAGGCTTGCCATTCAATTAACGACCAAAAACTGTTTGATATTTTACTTGAACTGGGACACCAAAGAAATTGGTTAATCTAGTAATGATTGATTATTTTGTCCGAAGAAACAGATATGCTTTATTAATATAAAAACATATTGCTGTCCTGGTTGCTATACGCAAAACATACTGTTCTGTATACAAGATAACCATAATTAATACTACGTATAATATGGGTATAATTCTAATATATGATATATGATATAAGATATAATAAGAAAAAAAAATCAAGAAATATATATTTTTTTCTATTTCTTTTCTTTTCTTTTTACTTATAGAGTAAAAATCGGTACCTCTTACTCAGAAAAGTTTAAGGTACGTTCTGGTTTAAAACAGGGATATTCACTTTCCCCGGTATTATTTAATTTAGCACTAGAAAGCATCATTAGGGAGGTAACTACTTACGAGAAAAGGACAAGAAATGGGTGATAAAATTCCGGTTCTTGTTTATGCTGATGATTTGGTACTATTGGGTGCAGATAAGGAAACTATTGGGTGTAGGAAACTATTGGGTGTAGATAAGGTAGCTATCAAATTAAATGCAACTAGGTTAATAAAAACCGTTAACGAGATTGGTTTTGTAATTAATATTAATAAAACGAAATATATGGCTAGTAGTAGAAACGGTGAAAATTTCGCGCATATAGATATTTCAGGGATTAAATATGAAAACGTTTGAAAAGAATTTTGAAAATTAGGACATATGCCTATTATACTATCAACAGTTCTTCAAGGAACCGAAATGCGGATAACGTTAAGGGAAGAACAACACCTTAAAGTATTCGAAAATAAAGTACTACGTAAAATATTTAGCCCAAAAAAGGATGAGAAAGCGGCAGAATTCAGAAGGCTCCACAATGCGGAATTGCGGGAGTTATATCCGGCAAATATAGTTCATGTAATAGCACAATAAACTAAAACTACAGTTATACCAACTTAAAATATAGGAAAAGGTCTCGCTAAATATAGGTAAAGATCCAAGAGTGTTTTGTACCAATTACGTAATAGGCATTAATTCTCTAAATGACAAGATATTACAAAGAGGTAATAGGGGGAGAGGGAGGAAGTAAAGGGCTAATTAAGGTTATGGAGGTAAGTAAGCTGCCCTAAGTGAGAGTGGTTCCAGGGCCTTTGATGTTGGAGGAAGTCCCGAGCGGCTGCTTCCCGTAGGGATCTTCAGGAATCGACGTGAAGAGCTGACTAGAGGATGAGGAATCTACGAGCATTGAGCATATTTGGATCTAGTGCAAACAACATTGGAACTCCAACATTAAGCAAATAGCAATTTACAGAATAGATAAGTAAGACAAAATCATTAAAGTGGGTGCGTTTAGGACCACACGGTGGAAGTGTAAACTTCAACTACATTCCCAAATAAATCTAAAGATAAAAAGTGTGGAGAATAAGAGGAAATAGGTACTTATCTGATATTGATTGCAGATGCGTCTATTTCAAAGTCCTATTTTATTTCAATCTTAATAATTATCCCTTGTGTAAAAACGGGTTGCTGACACAACTCAAGTCAACATGGCCATTTCAGTGATTTCTGACTTCGTATGAATAAATTTGAAGAAGTAAAAGTGCTATTTCTAAACTATATTAAAAAAAATGTAGAAGGATTCTTTTTGTATAAAACGGTATTCCTATTACAATCGTAGCTCGTTCCGTCAGTGACCTATAAAGAAAAGAACAGGCGTCAAGAGTCTTCGTCCGAGAGTGTCCTAAGGGCTGCGCACTGCGCCGCACGGTCTCCACTTCTGTTATGGTTGCATAATATTGCATCGTGATCCACTCCTAATATATGTTCCAAGTTTTAATATAGTAAAAATACGAGAAATTTAAGTTGGATTTAGCTAGAGTACGGTACAGGACGAGACTCGGGTTTTTTTGTTGTTTTTTTCAAGCTCATCTCTAACGGGCCAAAGGAAGTTTACTCTTTAAAAAATATTAGTATTGCTGATATATTATCACATGGACGGATTGGGCTGCTTTAAACTGCCTTAGATTTTTTGTTTGGGTCCTGTAAATAATATGTGTTAAGATACAACAAGTCAGTTGGTCGAACGATAATAATAAAAAAAAATGTTGTAGTGAAACCAATCATAATTTCCACAATCAGGCTTATTATAGATTCTGACAGCAGCAGAAGACGACAGTCTGAAACTGTATCTTAATAAGCTAAAAATCACCAGAAACTTTTTGAATGTTAAAGGAATATGCTTCTCATAGAAGCAGCATATTCATACAATACTAATTAACACAAAAACTAAACCGGTGCAAATTAAATAAATAGGAATGCCGTCGGATAATATTTAAAAAACAAATCCAAGAATTGATAGGGGAATGAAAGCAATACTACACTTTACATTAATTGCGTAACGTGAGCTAAGTACGTCAATGAAATCAAGGAAAAAAAAGGTGCAAAAATGCATCAACAAGGAAGTACCGTAAAATGAGATTATTCATAAAAGCTGTCTGCGGTTTTAGTACCGAAGTAGATTACGCTAAAAGCTTATTGATTCACTATTTTGAACCTCGATAACTGCAATTCTTCAAAGAAAAACATAATTTGATATCTATTACTAGAAAAGAGAAAGATGGATCCATATTAAGACTTTTTAAAACAGAAAACCTAATTACAAAACTAATGAAACTTATTTTATTTTTTATAAAAAACCGAATGGAGAAGTTTAAAAGAAAAAAATCACAGTAGGAATAAGAATTTAGCTCAACATTGCTGAGTTACGTTTAGTAATTAAAAAAAAAAAAAAAGAAAAGATATATCTTCTGACTTATCTTATTTTTATTATTTTAAAATAAACGGCAGAAGAGATAATAAATTAATGTTATAGAAAGAATATTATTTGTTTTAAAAGAACCTTTTAATTCTATTAAATGTTACTTAACCTAATGTTGTAGATTTGCTCAAACCAGATACCAATCCTATCATAGCTACTCAACCCGCTTGTTTCTCGACTTCCCAACATGGTCCTGATAATCTTTTAAAACATTATGAAAATATGTCAATGGCACTTTTTAACACAGAACTTCTATATAAGAAGTAACTTTACGAGTCCTGGGCATGTCGGTACATTTATTATTCCTCACATTTTTCATGTGCATTCGTTTATACAGTTGTAAACATCAATAAATAAAAATACATAGTTGTAGCCCAAGTTAAAGTTGGGAACCTGTCTAGTTCTGTCTGGGAACGGAGAACATTTATTTTTTGCTGTTTCAGCCTTGGATCACATTTGAGGTATGGTTAGTTGATTGGGTTGTAATGTTTATGTAATGTTTATGGGAGTAAAAGCACTTAGTCATCAACAGCTATAAATAAATATTATGATTTATGATAATTTTTTGAAAAAAACTATGTTGATATTTACAACTCTATACATTATATACCACAATTAACATTGACGAAACGATTACAATGATATGTAAAGAACTACTCATTTATAAATTAGGTCTCTCGGCTTCTTTTCAGACCCATCGTAGGATCATCGGGAATCAAGTGTGAAACAAGTTAGGAGACTAGTGCATTCTAGTAGGTAAGGAGTTTACTAATAAAGAATAGGTACCTGGTTTGTGCCAAATCAGCAATGCATAGAACATTAAGATCTTTACGGATAAGTTTGTTTGAGCAAATAAAGAGTGTTGAGGATTTTAAGAAGGATTAGTGGGGTCCCAAATCTCAACACCGTATGCCCAAATGGTTTTAGTTACTGCCGTGTAAATAAGTCTTTCGTAATTTATTGGGAGCTTTGAACGCTTGTCTAATAAATGTTTGAGTTGTTGGAAACGAAAACAAAATTATATATTCAAACTAAAAAAAATTAAATAAAATTATACATCTTTTTTTTTTTAAATTATTAGTCGACAGTAAATTTACCATTATTTGAATATTTGATTCATTGTACCAAAGAGCCATTGATTGATTTAATTAAAAAAAGGACATTACTCAAAAATATTTCGTTCCCAATATATATATATATATATATATATATATATATATATATATATATATATATATATATATATATATATATATATATATATATATATATATTTTACGAACTAATATCGGTGCTTATTCCTTCAATATTAAATGTATCCACTGGTTATTTTTGTATGACCTGTTCTCGATCGGGTCAATGCTATTTCTCCTTTAGAGTTACAAGTTGAGGTACCCTAGAGCTCAATAGAATTTTATATCTTCCTCACTTTTGTTTTATTTGTTTTTGAGAGAGACATTGCGGTACGGAGTATCTTTAATTGGAGGGAAAAACTTGGTTACCTCCTTGAGAACCACTGATTTCGAAACTATACTTCCGTACCAAGAACTGAACTCAAGACCCTTCAGTGGTATAGATATTACATATACAGAAAATTACTGCTGTTACAATAATCCAAAACAACCCATATCCAGTTTCTATACGTTGTTTGCTTCTTAGTTCTATCCTCGAAGAAAATGAAGCGATCAAGGTGGGATACAGACGCAATATCTAAGATCGCAGACATGGGGGCTATAAATACCAGAGGGGGGAATTGTTTACTAATAAGGGCATCTTGGCCATTGGCCAGTAGCGATCTGCTACACGTGGTCTGAGTCACTACTGTCCACGTGCCTGGTATCGATGACCGCATGGTCAAGCTTTTAGCGTATTTTTTTCTTTTAAAACTTATATTATATACATGAAAATGACAGAACCATTATGTAACAAACTTAAATTAAACCATTTTCATAGCTCAAGGTAGATTTATCAACAATAAAACAATAATTTGAAATTAAATTGTTATTAAAAATGCGATAAATATTTGTATTTCTCTGAAGTTTGAAAATCGACCGATTGGTGGCGAGTGCTATTCAACTGTGTTATCAACAGCTTGAAATTGATAAAACAATTTAATTATTTTCATTTAAATTGTTATTAAAAATAGATAAATATATAATACGACATGTGGATCCCAGTGAAGTTTGAAAATCGACCAATATATCGCTATAATAACATCTACCATCTAGAATATCAACTCATACATTAAAATTAAAAACTTGATGTCCAAGTATGTTTTTACGTGACCTTTAACAACCTAATCTGCGTAATGGTACCAGGTCAAAATTATGCTCATGTATGGAAATATCATTGCGGCTAGAATTCTCACTGGAGCAGCGACTGGAGAAATTACATTTATTTCCAGAATCCCAATGATTCCTACGAATCTACCACTTCAAATCAAACAATGGCAAATTCCAATTAATGTTTATTTCGCTATTACAATTTACAACCTCCAAGGCCAGACATGCAACGTTTACAAAAACGTTGTAGTGGATCTTCGGACTATTTCTCTCACACTCATTAATATGAAGGACTTTCCAGAAGTGGAAACTAACAATCAAATCATTCTCATTATGTCAGGGGACAAAACTAGAAATTAATTTATTCGGGTGTCTTACGAATTTATTTTATCCTTCTTGCATGTTTTCTACACTAAATATTTTTATTGATAAATAAAACTTCTTAAATAATAAAAGTATTTTTACTTATGAGAGCGGGCGAAGCTGCGACTGGGAACGCTATTTATAATATAAAAAGATAAGATGTTATATTCGTCAAATTACAAAACTGAAATATATCATCCAAAATAATTATCGAGGAATGTTTTTAATCGAAATTCATGACCTGACAGTTTTTACAGTAGAGATGAAATCGTACCCAGCACTATAATAGCAAATATCACAACCACTGAAGGATCAATTATGTACACAAATTTTAGAGGTTATTGTTTCTTTTCAGTTCGATTCATGGCTGATTGAACTGAATTTTTTTAACTGCAAATCGTAATGAGAAAAGTAGCTTAAGCTCTGATTTACCCGACTCTTACCAATCCTAAAGCACAAATTAATAAATACGGTTCAGTGATTTAAGAATAAATATTCTTATCATCTAAAATGTAACATATCAAATAAGCCATAGTTTTATCACTTACCGTATCGTATGTCTTTATCGTTGGGTATGTTTCCGTTGGGTTCGAGGCGGTCGAGGAACTCATCAGAATATCCGTTGAAAGGGAGCTTACTCGTCTTAGTCTTTGAATCGTCCGGCTCATCCTTCGAAATAGCTGCGAAAAAAAAAATGTATTCATTACAAAAAAATAATTATATACATAAATAATACATAGATATCATATTTTAGAAAATTATTTATACTGTTTTGAATTTTTAGTAAGAGAAATATTCTACATTAAATTTTTGACAAGTAGGATGTCGTCAAATTTTCGATCCGAACAACACCAACTAAGCTGGGGCGTGTGAAAAAATCTCCTAAACTTGAAAATAGAGGTTACAAGGTGATTTTTTTATTCGTATTATAAGAAACAGAGTCAAAAGAAGCTCACTCATTATAACCTGCCTTCTAGTCAAGATTGTGTTATTTAGAATAAGAAGAGTTGAACTCCTATCTATCCCTCCTATCATAATATAAAACTAAGCGTAACGTCCTCGCGTTCCTCGAAAACGTGTCTCTTTTGACCGACTAGGCCACCGGTAAAACGTTTCAAGTTAAAAATGTTATTTAAAAGAAAAATCAGGATATTGATCTCATTAGAATATGACATTTTGCAATAGCCAATGCCTCCAAGTTAAAACTAAGAAAAAAATCAATGGTTATTTTATTATTTGACCTCAACGTAAGAAACCACAATACCCACGAAACATTACCGACCTTTTTTACGACCTATATTTTCTATATAAGGTCGAATCTCTCTGCTGGGCCTTGAACACTCCTGGTTCACAGGGCAAGGTGTCAATGTTGCTGAGAATCGAATTTTATTCCCAACTAATTCATTTTTTTTTTTTTTTTTTATATTAGTGTTTTACTGTCAAAGACGTTGCCAAAGGTAAATTACCAACTCATACTTTAAAATGAAAATTGGATGTAAAATTATGTTTTTACTAGAACATCAACCACCTAATGAAGAAGCAATGCTCAATTGGTAACTTAAGTACAAGATGTTTATCGATAAACAAATAAAACTTCAATTTTCAGTTAAAATTATCTATGTTCTTTACTTATCAGAGCGAGTGAAGCCACGAGGTGGGATGCTAGTGTATACATATGAATTTAGAACGAATTAATAAAGTTTACAATTTGCTTTCTAGTTATGATGGAATTTGCAAATTATTAATTCCACCATAAAAGAATAAAAATCAAACAGCGGTATTCTAACAAAATTTACATTCAACTTAGTTTATGATTACTTCGTTTTTAATGCAGTGAAACATACGCCATATTCATCATGTAAAAAATACTTATAGTATTTAACTAAGTAAAGTAACAAACATAAATAGAGGAGGATATAGAACCCAGATGTATAGCATAAAAACACACAGGAACAGCTTGACTAATGAAGCTTGGATCCTAAGACGTTGGATGATTTCAGTTTTTGAAAAGCATTTTATTATTCCCAGTAGTGATGTTATCTCTGACTTTATGGCTGCAATAAACATTTAATAGCCATCCCGGTGGAGTTTTAAAGATGCATATAGACCGTAACTCTGACCTCCAACTTTTACAGCCGCTACTGAGACATTAGACATTAATACTGTCCGCTAGTATTTAGAGTATATAACCTATTGGATTTGTGTAACCTATTCCTGATTTATAACCTAATTGTAAGCCGGCAGTTTTGTTTTATAATATATTCGTGTGCTAGGAAGCGATGAGAGCTGAAGTTCTGTTGGATCATCATTATCCAATACAAATACCTTCATTCTTTTCCAGCAAATCAAAAGTTTGACAAATATTTTATTGTGATGTTTTTATTTATATCCATATTTTTTAATTAAAAATTACCACAATATATAATGAAAAGACAATTAAGGAAATTAACAACAAGGTGATAGACCAACAAACCTAGTTATTTACGAGTTACAAAATAATTAGTTCTCTCCTACTATCCGGCAGTAAAAATTAAAATTTGTAAGACTATTATCCTAACAATTCTTTAGAACGCTAAGTGTGATGAATACACCTCTTGTTGACCATATAGAATACTTGCCTTGGTACTTAGGATAATTTAGAAGGCTACAGAATTACGAATCGTGGTATGCTTATTACTTAAATATTGGACCGTAAACTAAGTCCATAGTATTGATTAGTGGTGATTTCAATTATGATTGGAGACGCTTATGTTGAATATGTTAAATCTCAGGCCAATATTCCATGTCGTTTTGTGCTGATTATGACCAATGCTTATACATCGCTGTCAACAAATGAATGACGATCGTAGCAAAAGTCATGTTTCACACCAAAATTACCGCTTCGGATACCACTTATGCAAAATACTTGATTACGCAGACGATCTGAATATAATTGGAAGAAGCCTAAAATCTGTGAATGAGACATTTCTTGCTCTCCAGAAAGCAGCTCAGGAAGTCGATCTTGAGCTGAACAAAGCAAAAATCGAGTAAATGATAGCTGGCTCGCAAGAAGGAGATCGACAGGATAGCCATATAATAATTGAAGATTTCACATTCGAAAAAGTTTAGGAATTCATTTATTTATGGACTCAAGACAATATGCAGCAAGAAATAATTAGAAGATTAATTGCTGCAAAAAAAGTGTTGTTTTGGACTCCTAAAGCACTTTAAAAGTAGAAACAGCTCACGCAAAACTAAAGTCCAGCTATGTAAAACCTATTAAGACCTATGCCTCTGAATGCGGGACAATTTCCAAAATGCAGGAAACCTTACCCCTGAGGCTCGAGAGATGGATTCTAAGAAGAATTTTTGGACCAGTTTTCAGGGACAACACTCGGAAGCTGAGAACCAATTCAGTACTGGTACAGTTATACTAAATACAAATATTGTAAGATATATAGGGGATGTGGCGACGATACATCCGGATGAGGTCCCTAAAAACTCTTAGAGGAAAAGATACATGCCAAGAGGAGAGTCGGGTCGATGGAGCGGCTGAGGATGCGTTGCCTTAAAATGATGTAAAAATAATGAATTTTAAAAAATTACCGTATAAATATTTATTTACTTGGATCAGTTGGCCAAGATAAAAAGGATAATTAGAGGCGAAATGTATTGGTAAAAAAAAAATATAGTTAAAGAAAGTAAAAGACTACTGAATGACAAATTTCACACTGATTGTTAAAATTCTTGAAATAGTAACAATCACTAAGCACATCAGGTCAGCACTAAGCACTAAGGACGTAACAGTTATGAGTGTAATTAGTTTTAACAAATAGCATCAATATGAAATGAAACACTGGTACATCTATTTGAAATTTGAGATACACGAATACTCTCCTATTAATTTCCGTCAAGTGATTGTCCCTGAGGACGTTACCTTTCACAAGAAATGAGGAAGAAGGGCGGCACTATATTGGACGAGGAGGGGGGGGGGGATATTTGTACAAGAGAGGCTATTGGAGTGGTATTGCTTCCTGGACCAAACAACTCCTGCAATAAGTCCCAATTAGCCGCTCCACCGAGTGGTCGCCCAAACACCTTTCGCTGAGGAGGGCACTCCACAGGGTCTTCTCTTCGGGGAGTACAGCAGGGAACTTCTAAAGGACAACACCCTCTAGAGGGTATAAAGAGTTCTTCACCAGCTTGGCCAAAGAAAACAAGGATAGGTTAAGGGGTCGTTTATTCTAAATATAGCTCCTGACTACAACATCCTGCCTCTGCCATAACACAATAATGTTATAATCCATTATATGAGTCCTTCAGGATCAAAACCCTTTATGTTCCCTATTTTTTTTTAATGTAAGTTTAAAAGCATCTTTACCGATGTGTTCGAAAGCAATAGATCAAAAACCACTAGACACCAACCAAAATTAAATCTTAATCGGTCTTTATCGCCTAGTTTCTTTACAAACTGTTTAGGTTGTGTACACACTCGCAGTTTTGAGTGAGTTCTACTATGTAAATTCTTTAAATTTGTCACTTGAGGTACGCATGATGGTATAGAAGAATCGATACAATTAAGATTGATGAATTAATTGCCACTTTTATTGGAATTATTTTTATTTAAAAACCAGTACCGAAAGTTAAACATTCATCATCAGTTCTAAAAACATACTCACTTTGCTACATATATTATATTTATGAAATATAACATACTTTATATATAATATACCTCCCCGCTGAGAGGCACTGAGGAGGAAGAAAAAGAAGATATACAATATAAAATGAATAACAATTTGTACAAGAGAGGCTATTGGAGTGGTATTGCTTCCTGAGCCAAACTAATGTGTTATGAAACCTCGATATAGAGCAAAAAATTACCGAATAATTAATTTTTGGGCCAACTTTTAAAACAAAACCCATCATGTCCAACACAAATTAGAAATGTTCTGCTTATGCAAGCTTGCATGCATTTAAATTGAAAATTGACTGGTTTAATACCACTCCAAGAACACACTATTGAAGAAGAGTTTTAAGTTTGATCAAATTTTTGGTCTGTCAAAAATTACTATTTTGAAATTTTTGTTACTTTTGTAAAATTTTGAAAAATGGACATAAGAGGATTTGATTCTAAACGAATAATACTAAGTTTAGCATTAAGTGCATGAGCAGTACACTCAATGACAACATGATTCATAGTCAAGTCATCTAGGCAATAATGGCTTATTGGGTTAAGACGCTGAAGTAGATAGAAGTAAATGTATCAGCATGCCTTCCTCTGTGTCTCTCCGCGACTTCATTTACCTTTAGTCGTTTCATGTATTGAATATTATACAATAGAAATATAATAATACATCATATCATAGATTACATTATATTACTGTAATACTGAATAATTTAGGGACATGACGCATAACATTGGCAGTTATAATTATAAAATTAGACAACTAAAGATAGCTTTGCTTAGAAAAAAACAATGATAAAATAAAAGAAAAAAAAAAAAAAAAATCAACAAAACAGATAAACGGTTCAGTTTCAAGGGCCAATTGTGTAGATCTCTTGTACTGATTGGAAAATCCTAGAACTAGACAAGAAAATAGACCTTGATAATGCCGACCGATAAGGATTCGCTGGTTTTCCGATCCCGGCGGCTCTAGGGTTTCCTCGCCTTGCGCCAATTTCCTTCCACAGTTGTCCCACAATAACAGAGCTCGAGCTAAAAATGGAATCAGGCTAAAAAGGATAACACAATTAACCTAAATCGCTAAATACGTTTATTTATGTAACGGTGGAAGAAATGCGGCCGGTTTAACAAAATCCCCACCGTACACTATATTGTCGAGAAGCTGTAGAAATTTAATAGAATGAAGTACACATGGAAATCGTAAGTAGTATGCGATTTGAGAAAATCATCCACAACGCTCGATAGAGAACGGTTGAATCAACAAAAGCAAACCAGTTTTGCAAAATGACATTCGTACACAGACGCAGTAATTGTGTAATGTTTCAACAGAAACAAACCTTGGAATAAACAAGACCCGCTAACTGATACAGCTACTTTTCTAATTGAATCTCTGCAGCTATGAAAAATTTAATGCTTGAAAAAAATCATGACTTAATGAATTCGCCATTCCCCTCATGGAAAATTTGCCGATATATGGAAAAAAAAAAAAGAATATTTGCAAACCATAATCCTCTTCAATCATTGTTTTGTGTCATACACTACTAAAGCCCCGACCACAATAAATTGACTTTATAATTCGAGGCATGACTCTATGAAGGTGGTATGAATTTATCTGTAGGGACGGTTGCAAGGTTTATACCATCAACAATCCAAGATTCGTAGTTAAGTACATAATTTATCCTTAGATAAAGGAGTTTAATGATTTGAATTTTTATTTAAAAATAGAAAACGGTTTGAATTTGTAACATAATACCTTCATCCACTTATATCTTTGATCATGATATTAGTGAAGAATTAGTGACAACTAATATTTAATACATTTGGGTAAGTGTTAGTATTGTATTAGATAAAAATATAAAAAATAGATTCACTTTAGAAATTCTTAAAAATTCACTTTTTTTCAGAATGAATGGTTAGTAATTAGATAGAAAAGATTAATTAAAAGATTAATTAAAAAAGATGCAGTTGTGAATTATAATGCTGAAAGCAGTGACGTATTAATAATTCAATATCTGATAGAAGGAATCAATGGAAGTCTTAAAACACATAAAAAAAATATTACGACGTGGCAGTTTTTAAAAACCCATCAAGTATAGACTAAACAAGTGAAACACATAAAATGTGAAATAAAAATAGATTAAATTTTCCAAAGAGAAACGTCCTCTTATGACAGTTTACAATATGGATGACACATATGACTCATATTTTCAAACATTTTAGTTATATTCATATATCTTAATAAGACTGCTTATTATTAATTACCTTTTTATTTAATTATTAATCACCTCCTTATAAGTATTTTTCTTTCTAAGTACATTTTTTAACAAGGTATATACAAAATCTAAATAAACCTAGATATAAAAATAAAATATAAAAATGAAAATAAAAATTAACCTATATATATATCTATATATATATATATATATATATATATATATATATATATATATATATATATATATATATATATATTATGAGGATATATGTTTTCCTGATACACATTAATCAGGACACAAGGGAGATACCAGATTTAAATGAGGGTATAGAAGCAGCAATGCGGACTGATAGGTATAGCTGGGTAGTATAGATGGGCATACCATAGATACGAGAAATATAGTCATTGCGACATGATAGGAATATTAAAAAAAGCATTTCATAGAAAAAAAAATTGGACAGATACAGAAGGCATTTGGTATGGATTTTAAAAGAATGAACAAAAAACTTTCTTGATGCTGAAGATGAATCTTAGAAAGCAATTCAAGTATGAGGAAATAATAAAAACAGACCTCGTTGTAACATTCAAAGACCAGAAGGAAATAAAATACAAAATCATTATTCTCAAAAGTGGTTAATAACTATTATTTTTGAGAATAATGTTCTTTTAATTGGTTGAAATGAAGTCAAAATACGTCATTGCACACTATAAAAAAAACGCTTAATTATATCAAGTGTTTTTAATTGAAAGAACATCAATTTCAGGCAACACGTCAGCTAAAAAAAACACTCCATTTGATTAATGGTATTTTAAAAATAAATTTCTTTAAAAGGTTGAAACTAAATAAATAGCTAAGTTAATTCTAGTTGCTAATGATAGTGGACCGCTAAGATAGATTAATCCCTCATCAGGCTGGACTCAGCCCAAAAGCCGAGAAGAAGGGGCCTTTCAACCAAATTGAAAACTTAGAGTAATTGGTTCAGGTCAGTCAGTTTAATGGAGAATTAACATTTTCTACAAACTGTCTTATTCAAATAAGTTCTTTTGTATTAACGAACACAATACAAAAATTTAAGGATAAATAATGAATTCTAAATTCTAAATAATTTTGCCATTTTATTGAGGGACGGATCAGAGTAAATTTACTCTGTTCTGAGACCTAAAGCATACTTGCGGAGCTCTCTTAGCCAAAATCCATTATCTTTGAGATCTCATTGTTTGCTGATTATATAAGTATATAAGTTATATATAAGTACCACTCTAACAAAAATACACATAAATAAAACATAATAATAACTGAAAAATATACTAAAAAAAAACAAGAAACCGCTTTTAACAGAATATAATAAAGAGAAAAATAATCTGAATTTATGTGACAGTTATATAGTACTTTATAAAACAGATATATGGTTTACATATATAGACTGATATTACGAAGATTATAAGAAAAACAATAATCTAACTGTCGAGATGTCAGCACTGTATTTAAAAAATACATATTATAAACAGATAAAAATTTACGATGTATTATATATTGCAATTATAAAATATTACATAATTTGTGCTTTTAGTAATAAATACAAAATATAAACAAAAACAAAAGAAAACAAAAATAAGTTGAAAAAATTCCGTATATTTTCCTTAAAATCATATTGAATCGAGACCCTTGAAATTTTGTATCCGTAGCCGATCGAGGCTCAGGTATTCAAAGGTTTTAGAAAAATTGTTTCAGCTAAGACATGACTCCAAACTAAATAGTCAAGACACTTTTAAAGAAATTTTAACATTATAATGAAAATAGTTTGAAAAAAAAAAATGCCAAGCCGCGCATTTCTATAATTTTAAATTAATTTAAAAACCCTAAAATAATAATCAAAACTTAAGACGTAATTAAAACATATAGATTTGGTGCTATGGACAGAAGTAAATAGTGTGTTTAAAAATACATAATAAAATAAAATTATCAAGCGGTTAAACCTCGGTAAAATAACCGTAATGTGGATCTTAGTCGATTTGGTGAGATTTGAACAACAAAAAATAATCATTGTTTAACTGTGCTCTTCCATCAATATATTAACAAAAAAAAATTCTCCCTCCCCCCAATGAGGTAAAACATTTAGATCATGGATCTGTCAATCTATAAGCTACCGCTTTTTCCCCATTCTAATTTTAGAATTAAAAAGACCATCGATTATTCAATCTAAAAACTAATTAAATTAACAATTCATTCTAGAAAACCTACAAGTTAACCATGGGCGGATAATGAAACAAGAGAGTAGGCATTGCAAAAAAAGAAAGTCGTGGGGTATCCACAAGATACACGGATGAAGATTGTCCAACCGACCAATGACGTTGCCAGCTTTGGTGCCAGAGAAACTATCTACCTAGGCTATTTCAATTTATTGTTTTAATAGTCTATAAGTAATTATATTCCTGAAGAGAACGATATATTCCGGACTGTTCAAGCATTAACCGCCTGAAAGGTATGATCCATTGGGCTAAAGCTAATACCACCCAGGAATGGCTTCCACTTCACGTAGCCACCGCCACAATCAGTCCACCTCCGGATAATTGGATAGTTAAGACGGGACACCCAGGGTGGAGTAACCTCATCTGTTAGGTATCCGATAAACCGGGATAACTCATTTTGTATAGTGACCGAACAAAGCTGCTTCTTCCCTTCGTAACGTCATCTGATTATAGGAGGGCTCTCCTCCTCTTCCCGGATCTGCGGCGAAGTCTCCTGAATTTATCATTTAGAGAGATGTCTCCTAAGGGCTTCTTCAGACAGTGGTTTTATTGATGTTTATATAAAAAGGCATTGTGAATATTGCCGCTAATTTGAATGCTCCTTCTCTGTTTTTAATTTATTAAGCACAAGAGTTACTTAAGATTTAAGGATCCATATAAATAAATATATGTGTGATACTATTTTATAAATTAATTAAATCAATTAATAAATTTAAAACTTTTTTGCATTCAAATATCTACATTCTTTAAAAATATATATATCAATCACTGTTTCAATCCGTTAATTTCTTTAAATTTTTAAAACTATATGGACTTTTGGAACTGGCATAAAAAAAGAAACACTTAAGTGAATATAGCTCTAGAATAAAGCAGAGAACATTGAATTTTGAGAATATATCTGAGAATAGTGAAGAAGCTTCAATTTATCCTAAATTATTATATCTCTATGCTTTAAGATACTTCAAGTAAAATACAAGCAATGCCTGGAGGACCCTCCAGTTCAAAGAGCGCTTTTCTCGACCATATGCCTTCCAGCTCCAGTATACTAAGAACTCTATATCTTGGTCTCTAAGACTCCTTTTAGTATTCAAAGAGTCTTAACATAATTTCTGCACACTTATGCATTCCCTCACCGAGTGAGTACCAGGAGCTTGTTATCTCCCCTTCATATACATTATGCTAACAACCTCTTGATGAGAGGGAGCTCTCCCGTACTTGCCTTCTTTTCTTACTCTCTCATCATTTTGAACATGTCCTGCTATCAAACAATCTTTGAGCTGTAGCAATAATTTACATGGGATTAATGAAATTAAAGCGAAATAAAAAAGTAATAATGTGAGAGTCATATTAAGGAGATAAATACTTTGATAGATAGTTCATCGCAAACTTCTGTTTCAAATTTTCAAAACCTTCAAATTTTGACCGTTTAATGCATTGCAGATTTGCAGCGTTTTTGTTTTGGTGCTCTCAGATCCTCCTATCGTGGTTTGATTGTGAGTGAAATTGGTTGTAATTCTGAATATCATTCATTAAAAGATTTTTTTTTCAAAACACATAATTATTCGATATTTTTCTATCTGGCTTACATCTACAATCTGTATCTGAATGAATTTTTTTTCCACGGTGTTTTTCTCTGTGGAAGTTAAATTTAATTGGATATGGCGGTATCTATAAGCTATTGCTTTTCCAAATTCACATTTTAGAAGCAAAAGGTGCTCTCTACTTTGTCACAAATGAACTGATCCACAATGAACTTAATATTCATTTTTTGCTGATTAGCACGAACCAGATCCTTTCCCATCATAATAAAATTACTCTTCATCCAAATCCACTTGTTGCACACTTCCTGGCGTTTGAAAAAAGATGGCCTCGGGATCTTATTTTTGAAAATATTTCATTAGAGATACTACAAATGGTAGTTCCTCTGCGTT